>OY293416.1:33807022-34301639 GCA_958502065.1 Chrysolina americana | reverse complement strand
AGATGGAAATGGATATTCTGCACCCCACCATGATGCGTGCCAAGTCATATTGGATTTTTGAAGAAATATTGAAAATGAAAAATCCCTCTATACCCCCTCTAACGACCCGACAATGATTTTTGTCGACGAATTGTTGTTATTCAGATGAAAATAAATATTCTGCACTCCACCATGATGCGTGCCAAGTCATATTAAATTTTTGAAGAAATATTGAAAATGAAAAATCCCTCTATACCCCCTCTTACGACCCGACAATGATTTCTGTAAACGAATTCTTGTTATTCAGATGGAAATATATATTCTGCACCCTACTATGATGCGTGCCAAGTCATATTTGATTTTTGAAGTCATTTTGATAATGAAAAATCCCTCTATACCCCCTCTGACGACCCGACAATGATTTCTGTTGACGAATTATTGTTATTTCGATGGACATGGATACTTTGCACCCCACCATGATGCGTGCCAAGTCATATTAGATTTTTGAAGATATATTGAAAGTGAAAAATCCCTCTATACCCCCTCTAACAACCCGACAATGATTTCTGGTGACGAATTATTGTTGTTCAGATGGAAATGGATATTCTGCACCCCACCATGATGCGTGCCAAGTCATATTAGATATTTGAAGAAATTTTGAAAATGAGAAATCCCTCTATACCCCCTCTAACAACCCGTCATTGATTTCTGTTGACGAATTATTGTTGTTCAGATGGAAATGGAAATTCTGCACCCCACCATGATGCGTGCCAAGTCATATTTGATTTTGAGGTAATTTTGAAAAAGAAAAATCCCTCTATACCCCCTCTGACGACCCGACAATGATTTCTGTTGACAATTATTGTTATTGAGATGGAAATGGATATTCTGTACCACACCATGATGCGTGCCAAGTCATATTAGATTATTGAAGAAATTTTGAAAATGAAAAATCCCTCTATACCCCCTCCAACGACCCGTCAAAGATTTCTGTTGACGAGTTATTGTTATTTAGATGGAAATGGATATTCTGCACCCCACCATGATGCGTGCCAAGTCATATTTGATTTTGAGGTAATTTTGAAAATGAGAAATCCCTCTATACCCCCTCTGACGACCCGACAATGATTTCTGTTGACAAATTATTGTTATTGAGATAGAAATGGATATTCTGTACCCCACTATGATGCGTGCCAAGTCATATTTGATTTTTGAAGTCATTTTGAAAATGAAAAATCCCTCTATACCCCCTCTGACGACCCGACAATGATTTCAGTTGAAGAATTATTGTTATTCAGATGGAAATGGATATTCTGCACCCCACCATGATGCGTGACAAGTCATATTGGATTTTTGAAGAAATATTGAAAATGAAAAATCCCTCTATACCCCCTCCAACGACCCGTCAATGATTTCTGTTGACGAGTTATTGTTATTTAGATGGAAATGGACATTCTGCACCCCACCATGATGCGTGCCAAGTCATATTTGATTTTGAGGTAATTTTGAAAATGAGAAATCTCTCTATACCCCCTCTGACGACCGACAATGATTTCAGTTGAAGAATTATTGTTATTCAGATGGAAATGGATATTCTGCACCCCACCATGATGCGTGACAAGTCATATTGGATTTTTAAAGAAAAATTGAAAATGAAAAATCCCTCTATACCCCCTCTAACGACCCGACAATGATTTCTGTAGACGAATTATTGTTATCCAGATGGAAATGAATATTCTGCACCCCACCATGTTGCGTGCCAAGTCATATTTGATTTTGAGGTAAATTTGAAAATGAAAAATCCCTCTATACCCCCTCTAACGAACCGACAATGAGTTCTGTTGACAAATTATTGTTATTGAGATAGAAATGGATATTCTGTACCCCACTATGATGCGTGCCAAGTCATATTTGATTTTTGAAGTCATTTTGAAAATGAAAAATCCCTCTATACCTCCTCTGACGACCCGACAATGATTTCAGTTGAAGAATTATTGTTATTCAGATGGAAATGGATATTCTGCACCCTACCATGAAGCGTGCCAAGTCATATTAGATTTTTGAAGTCATTTTGAAAATGAGAAATCCCTCTATACCCCCTTCAACGACCCGTCAATGATTTCTGTTGCCGAATTATTGTTACTCAGATGGAAATTGATATTCTGCACCCCACCATGATGCGTGCCAAGTCATATTGAATTTTTTAAGAAATATTGAAAATGAAAAATCCCTCTATACCCCCTCTAACGACCCGACAATGATTTTTGTCGACGAATTGTTGTTATTTAGATGAAAATGAATATTCTGCACTCCACCATGATGCGTGCCAAGTCATATTAAATTTTTGAAGAAATATTGAAAATGAAAAATCACTCTATACCCCCTCTAACGACCCGACAATGATTTCTGTAAACGAATTCTTGTTATTCAGATGGAAATATATATTCTGCACCCTACTATGATGCGTGCCAAGTCATATTAGATATTTGAAGTAATTTTGAAAATGAAAAATCCCTCTATACCCCCTCTGACGACCCGAGAATGATTTCTGTTGACGGATTATTGTTATTCAGATGGAAGTGGATATTCTGCCCCCCACCATGATGCGTGCCAAGTCATATTAGATTTTTGAAGTAATTTTGAAAATGAAAAATCCCTCTATACCCACTCTGACGACCCGACAATGATTTCTGTTGACGAATTATTGTTATTCAGATGGAAATGGATATTCTGCACCCCACCATGATGCGTGACAAGTCATATTGGATTTTTAAAGAAAAATTGAAAATTAAAAATCCCTCTATACCCCCTCTAACGACCCGACAATGATTTCTGTAGACGAATTATTGTTATCCAGATGGAAATGAATATTCTGCACCCCACCATGTTGCGTGCCAAGTCATATTTGATTTTGAGGTAAATTTGAAAATGAAAAATCCCTCTATACCCCCTCTAACGAACCGACAATGAGTTCTGTTGACAAATTATTGTTATTGAGATAGAAATGGATATTCTGTACCCCACTATGATGCGTGCCAAGTCATATTTGATTTTTGAAGTCATTTTGAAAATGAAAAATCCCTCTATACCCCCTCTGACGACCCGACAATGATTTCAGTTGAAGAATTATTGTTATTCAGATGGAAATGGATATTCTGCACCCTACCATGAAGCGTGCCAAGTCATATTAAATTTTTGAAGTCATTTTGAAAATGAGAAATCCCTCTATACCCCCTTCAACGACCCGTCAATGATTTCTGTTGCCGAATTATTGTTATTCAGATGGAAATTGATATTCTGCACCCCACCATGATGCGTGCCAAGTCATATTGAATTTTTTAAGAAATATTGAAAATGAAAAATCCCTCTATACCCCCTCTAACGACCCGACAATGATTTTTGTCGACGAATTGTTGTTATTTAGATGAAAATGAATATTCTGCACTCCACCATGATGCGTGCCAAGTCATATTAAATTTTTGAAGAAATATTGAAAATGAAAAATCACTCTATACCCCCTCTAATGACCCGACAATGATTTCTGTAAACGAATTCTTGTTATTCAGATGGAAATATATATTCTGCACCCTACTATGATGCGTGCCAAGTCATATTAGATATTTGAAGTAATTTTGAAAATGAAAAATCCCTCTATACCCCCTCTGACGACCCGAGAATGATTTCTGTTGACGGATTATTGTTATTCAGATGGAAGTGGATATTCTGCACCCCACCATGATGCGTGCCAAGTCATATTAGATTTTTGAAGTAATTTTGAAAATGAAAAATCCCTCTATACCCACTCTGACGACCCGACAATGATTTCTGTTGACGAATTATTGTTATTCAGATGGAAATGGATATTCTGCACCCCACCATGATGCGTGCCAAGTCATATTTGATTTTTGAAGTAATTTTGAAAATGAAAAATCCCTCTATACCCCCTCTGACGACCCGACTATGATTTCAGTTGAAGAATTATTGTTATTCAGATGGAAATGGATATTCTGCACCCCACCATGATGCGTGACAAGTCATATTGTATATTTGAAGAAATATTGAAAATGAAAAATCCCTCTATACCCCCTCTAACGACCCGACAATGATTTCTGTTGACGAATTATTGTTATCCTGATGGAAATGAATATTCTGCACCCCACCATGTTGCGTGCCAAGTCATATTTGATTTTTGAAGTAATTTTGAAAATGAAAAATCCCTCTATACCCCCTCTGACGACCCGACTATGATTTCAGTTGAAGAATTATTGTTATTTAGATGGAAATGGATATTCTGCACCCCACCATGATGCGTGCCAAGTCATATTGGATTTTTGAAGAAATATTAAAAATGAAAAATCCCTCTATACCCCCTCTAACGAACCGACAATGAGTTCTGTTGACGAATTATTGTTATTCAGATGGAAATGGATATTCTGCACCCCACCATGATGCGTGCCAAGTCATATTGGATTTTTGAAGAAATATTGAAAATGAGAAATCCCTCTATACCCCCTCTAACGAACCGACAATGAGTTCTGTTGACGAATTATCGTTATTCAGATGGAAATAGATATTCTGCACCCCACCATGATGCGTGCCAAGTCATATTAGATTTTTGAAGAAATATTGAAAATGAAAAATCCCTCTATACCCCCTCTAACGACCCGACAATGATTTTTGTCGACAATTATTGTTATTGAGATGGAAATGGATATTCTGCACCCCACCATGATGCGTGCCAAGTCATATTGAATTTTTTAAGAAATATTGAAAATGAAAAATCCCTCTATACCCCCTCTAACGACCCGACAATGATTTCTGTTGACAATTATTGTTATTGAGATGGAAATGGATATTCTGCACCCCACCATGATGCGTGCCAAGTCATATTGTATTTTTGAAGAAATATTGAAAATGAAAAATCCCTCTATACCCCCTCTAACGAACCGACAATGATTTCTGTTGACGAATTATTGTTATCCAGATGGAAATGAATATTCTGCACCCCACCATGTTGCGTGCCAAGTCATATTTGATTTTTGAAGTAATTTTGAAAATGAAAAATCCCTCTATACCCCCTCTGACGACCCGACTATGATTTCAGTTGAAGAATTATTGTTATTCAGATGGAAATGGATATTCTGCACCCCACCATGATGCGTGCCAAGTCATATTGGATTTTTGAAGAAATATTGAAAATGAAAAATCCCTCTATACCCCCTCTAACGAACCGACAATGAGTTCTGTTGACGAATTATTGTTATTCAGATGGAAATGGATATTCTGCACCCCACCATGATGCGTGCCAAGTCATATTGGATTTTTGAAGAAATATTGAAAATGAGAAATCCCTCTATACCCCCTCTAACGAACCGACAATGAGTTCTGTTGACGAATTATCGTTATTCAGATGGAAATAAATATTCTGCACCCCACCATGATGCGTGCCAAGTCATATTAGATTTTTGAAGAAATATTGAAAATGAAAAATCCCTCTATACCCCCTCTAACGACCCGACAATGATTTTTGTCGACAATTATTGTTATTGAGATGGAAATGGATATTCTGCACCCCACCATGATGCGTGCCAAGTCATATTGAATTTTTTAAGAAATATTGAAAATGAAAAATCCCTCTATACCCCCTCTAACGACCCGACAATGATTTCTGTTGACAATTATTGTTATTGAGATGGAAATGGATATTCTGCACCCCACCATGATGCGTGCCAAGTCATATTGAATTTTTTAAGAAATATTGAAAATGAAAAATCCCTCTATACCCCCTCTAACGACCCGACAATGAGTTCTGTTGACGAATTACTGTTATTCAGATGGAAATGGATATTCTGCACCCCACCATGATGCGTGCCAAGTCATATTGAATTTTTTAAGAAATATTGAAAATGAAAAATCCCTCTATACCCCCTCTAACGACCCGACATTGATTTCAGTTGAAGAATTACTGTTATTCAGATGGAAATGGATATTCTGCACCCCACCATGATGCGTGCCAAGTCATATTGGATTTTTGAAGAAATATTGAAAATGAAAAATCCCTCTATACCCCCTCTAACGACCCGACAATGATTTTTGTCGACGAATTGTTGTTATTCAGATGAAAATAAATATTCTGCACTCCACCATGATGCGTGCCAAGTCATATTAAATTTTTGAAGAAATATTGAAAATGAAAAATCCCTCTATACCCCCTCTTACGACCCGACAATGATTTCTGTAAACGAATTCTTGTTATTCAGATGGAAATATATATTCTGCACCCTACTATGATTCGTGCCAAGTCATATTTGATTTTTGAAGTCATTTTGATAATGAAAAATCCCTCTATACCCCCTCTGACGACCCGACAATGATTTCTGTTGACGAATTATTGTTATTTCGATGGACATGGATACTTTGCACCCCACCATGATGCGTGCCAAGTCATATTAGATTTTTGAAGATATATTGAAAGTGAAAAATCCCTCTATACCCCCTCTAACGACCCGACAATGATTTCTGGTGACGAATTATTGTTGTTCAGATGGAAATGGATATTCTGCACCCCACCATGATGCGTGCCAAGTCATATTAGATATTTGAAGAAATTTTGAAAATGAGAAATCCCTCTATACCCCCTCCAACGACCCGTCATTGATTTCTGTTGACGAATTATTGTTGTTCAGATGGAAATGGAAATTCTGCACCCCACCATGATGCGTGCCAAGTCATATTTGATTTTGAGGTAATTTTGAAAAAGAAAAATCCCTCTATACCCCCTCTGACGACCCGACAATGATTTCTGTTGACAATTAATGTTATTGAGATGGAAATGGATATTCTGTACCACACCATGATGCGTGCCAAGTCATATTAGATTATTGAAGAAATTTTGAAAATGAAAAATCCCTCTATACCCCCTCCAACGACCCGTCAAAGATTTCTGTTGACGAGTTATTGTTATTTAGATGGAAATGGATATTCTGCACCCCACCATGATGCGTGCCAAGTCATATTTGATTTTGAGGTAATTTTGAAAATGAGAAATCCCTCTATACCCCCTGTGACGACCCAACAATGATTTCTGTTGACAAATTATTGTTATTGAGATAGAAATGGATATTCTGTACCCCACTATGATGCGTGCCAAGTCATATTTGATTTTTGAAGTCATTTTGAAAATGAAAAATCCCTCTATACCCCCTCTGACGACCCGACAATGATTTCAGTTGAAGAATTATTGTTATTCAGATGGAAATGGATATTCTGCACCCCACCATGATGCGTGACAAGTCATATTGGATTTTTGAAGAAATATTGAAAATGAAAAATCCCTCTATACCCCCTCCAACGACCCGTCAATGATTTCTGTTGACGAGTTATTGTTATTTAGATGGAAATGGACATTCTGCACCCCACCATGATGCGTGCCAAGTCATATTTGATTTTGAGGTAATTTTGAAAATGAGAAATCTCTCTATACCCCCTCTGACGACCGACAATGATTTCAGTTGAAGAATTATTGTTATTCAGATGGAAATGGATATTCTGCACCCCACCATGATGCGTGACAAGTCATATTGGATTTTTAAAGGAAAATTGAAAATGAAAAATCCCTCTATACCCCCTCTAACGACCCGACAATGATTTCTGTTGACGAATTATTGTTATCCAGATGGAAATGAATATTCTGCACCCCACCATGTTGCGTGCCAAGTCATATTTGATTTTGAGGTAAATTTGAAAATGAAAAATCCCTCTATACCCCCTCTAACGAACCGACAATGAATTCTGTTGACAAATTATTGTTATTGAGATAGAAATGGATATTCTGTACCCCACTATGATGCGTGCCAAGTCATATTTGATTTTTGAAGTCATTTTGAAAATGAAAAATCCCTCTATACCCCCTCTGACGACCCGACAATGATTTCAGTTGAAGAATTATTGTTATTCAGATGGAAATGGATATTCTGCACCCTACCATGAAGCGTGCCAAGTCATATTAGATTTTTGAAGTCATTTTGAAAATGAGAAATCCCTCTATACCCCCTTCAACGACCCGTCAATGATTTCTGTTGACAAATTATTGTTATTCAGATGGAAATGGATTTTCTGCACCCCACCATGATGTGTGCCAAGTCATATTAGATTTTTGAAGAAATTTTGAAAATGAAAAATCCCTCTATACCCCCTCCAACAACCCGTCAATGATTTCTATCGACAAATTATTGTTATTCAGATGGAAATGGATATTCTGCACCCCACTATGATGCGTGCCAAGTCATATTTGATTTTGAGGTAATTTTGAAAATGAAAAATCCCTCTATACCCCCTCTGACGACCCGACAATGATTTCTGTTGACCAATTATTGTTATTGAGAAGGAAATGGATATTCTGTACCCCACCATGATGCGTGCCAAGTCATATTTGATTTATGAAGTCAATTTGAAAACGAAAAATCCCTCTATACCCCCTCTAACGACCCGACAATGATTTCTGTTGACGAATTATCGTTATTCAGATGGATATGAATATTCTGCACCCCACCATGTTTCGTGCCAAGTCATATTTGATTCAGAGGTAATTTTGAAAATGAAAAATCCCTCTATACCCCCTCTGACGACCCGACTATGATTTCAGTTGAAGAATTATTGTTATTCAGATGGAAATGGATATTCTGCACCCCACTATGATGCGTGCCAAGTCATATTGGATTTTTGAAGAAATATTGAAAATGAAAAATCACTCTATACCCCCTCTAACGAACCGACAATGAGTTCTGTTGACGAATTATTGTTATTCAGATGGAAATGGATATTCTGCACCCCACCATGATGCGTGCCAAGTCATATTGGATTTTTGAAGAAATATTGAAAATGAGAAATCCCTCTATACCCCCTCTAACGAACCGACAATGAGTTCTGTTGACGAATTATCGTTATTCAGATGGAAATAGATATTCTGCACCCCACCATGATGCGTGCCAAGTCATATTAGATTTTTGAAGAAATATTGAAAATGAAAAATCCCTCTATACCCCCTCTAACGACCCGACAATGATTTTTGTCGACAATTATTGTTATTGAGATGGAAATGGATATTCTGCACCCCACCATGATGCGTGCCAAGTCATATTGAATTTTTTAAAAAATATTGAAAATGAAAAATCCCTCTATACCCCCTCTAACGACCCGACAATGATTTCTGTTGACAATTATTGTTATTGAGATGGAAATGGATATTCTGCACCCCACCATGATGCGTGCCAAGTCATATTGAATTTTTTAAAAAATATTGAAAATGAAAAATCCCTCTATACCCCCTCTAACGACCCGACAATGATTTCTGTTGACAATTATTGTTATTGAGATGGAAATGGATATTCTGCACCCCACCATGATGCGTGCCAAGTCATATTGAATTTTTTAAGAAATATTGAAAATGAAAAATCCCTCTATACCCCCTCTAACGACCCGACAATGAGTTCTGTTGACGAATTACTGTTATTCAGATGGAAATGGATATTCTGCACCCCACCATGATGCGTGCCAAGTCATTTTGAATTTTTTAAGAAATATTGAAAATGAAAAATCCCTCTATACCCCCTCTAACGACCCGACATTGATTTCAGTTGAAGAATTACTGTTATTCAGATGGAAATGGATATTCTGCACCCCACCATGATGCGTGCCAAGTCATATTGGATTTTTGAAGAAATATTGAAAATGAAAAATCCCTCTATACCCCCTCTAACGACACGACAATGATTTTTGTCGACGAATTGTTGTTATTCAGATGAAAATAAATATTCTGCACTCCACCATGATGCGTGCCAAGTCATATTAAATTTTTGAAGAAATATTGAAAATGAAAAATCCCTCTATACCCCCTCTTACGACCCGACAATGATTTCTGTAAACGAATTCTTGTTATTCAGATGGAAATATATATTCTGCACCCTACTATGATGCGTGCCAAGTCATATTTGATTTTTTAAGTCATTTTGATAATGAAAAATCCCTCTATACCCCCTCTGACGACCCGACAATGATTTCTGTTGACGAATTATTGTTATTTCGATGGACATGGATACTTTGCACCCCACCATGATGCGTGCCAAGTCATATTAGATTTTTGAAGATATATTGAAAGTGAAAAATCCCTCTATACCCCCTCTAACGACCCGACAATGATTTCTGGTGACGAATTATTGTTGTTCAGATGGAAATGGATATTCTGCACCCCACCATGATGCGTGCCAAGTCATATTTGATTTTGAGGTAATTTTGAAAAAGAAAAATCCCTCTATACCCCCTCTGACGACCCGACAATGATTTCTGTTGACAATTATTGTTATTGAGATGGAAATGGATATTCTGTACCACACCATGATGCGTGCCAAGTCATATTAGATTATTGAAGAAATTTTGAAAATGAAAAATCCCTCTATACCCCCTCCAACGACCCGTCAAAGATTTCTGTTGACGAGTTATTGTTATTTAGATGGAAATGGATATTCTGCACCCCACCATGATGCGTGACAAGTCATATTGGATTTTTGAGAAATATTGGAAATGAAAACTCCCTCTATACCCCCTCCAACGACCCGTCAATGATTTCTGTTGACGAGTTATTGTTATTTAGATGGAAATGGACATTCTGCACCCCACCATGATGCGTGCCAAGTCATATTTGATTTTGAGGTAATTTTGAAAATGAGAAATCTCTCTATACCCCCTCTGACGACCGACAATGATTTCAGTTGAAGAATTATTGTTATTCAGATGGAAATGGATATTCTGCACCCCACCATGATGCGTGACAAGTCATATTGGATTTTTAAAGAAAAATTGAAAATGAAAAATCCCTCTATACCCCCTCTAACGACCCGACAATGATTTCTGTTGACGAATTATTGTTATCCAGATGGAAATGAATATTCTGCACCCCACCATGTTGCGTGCCAAGTCATATTTGATTTTGAGGTAAATTTGAAAATGAAAAATCCCTCTATACCCCCTCTAACGAACCGACAATGAGTTCTGTTAACAAATTATTGTTATTGAGATAGAAATGGATATTCTGTACCCCACTATGATGCGTGCCAAGTCATATTTGATTTTTGAAGTCATTTTGAAAATGAAAAATCCCTCTATACCCCCTCTGACGACCCGACAATGATTTCAGTTGAAGAATTATTGTTATTCAGATGGAAATGGATATTCTGCACCCTACCATGAAGCGTGCCAAGTCATATTAGATTTTTGAAGTCATTTTGAAAATGAGAAATCCCTCTATACCCCCTTCAACGACCCGTCAATGATTTCTGTTGCCGAATTATTGTTATTCAGATGGAAATTGATATTCTGCACCCCACCATGATGCGTGCCAAGTCATATTTGATTTTGAGGTAATTTTGAAAATGAAAAATCCCTCTATACCCCCTCTGACGACCCGACAATGATTTCAGTTGAAGAATTATTGTTATTTAGATGGAAATGGATATTCTGCACCCCACCATGATGCGTGACAAGTCATATTGGATTTTTGAAGAAATATTGAAAATGAAAAATCCCTCTATACCCCCTCCAACGACCCGTCAATGATTTCTGTTGACGAGTTATTGTTATTTAGATGGAAATGGATATTCTGCACCCCACCATGATGCGTGCCAAGTCATATTTGATTTTGAGGTAATTTTGAAAATGAGAAATCTCTCTATACCCCCTCTGACGACCGACAATGATTTCAGTTGAAGAATTATTGTTATTCAGATGGAAATGGATATTCTGCACCGCACCATGATGCGTGACAAGTCATATTGGATTTTTGAAGAAAAATTGAAAATGAAAAATCCCTCTATACCCCCTCTAACGACCCGACAATGATTTCTGTTGACGAATTATTGTTATCCAGACGGAAATGAATATTCTGCACCCCACCATGTTGCGTGCCAAGTCATATTTGATTTTGAGGTAAATTTGAAAATGAAAAATCCCTCTATACCCCCTCTAACGAACCGACAATGAGTTCTGATGACAAATTATTGTTATTGAGATAGAAATGGATATTCTGTACCCCACTATGATGCGTGCCAAGTCATATTTGATTTTTGAAGTCATTTTGAAAATGAAAAATCCCTCTATACCCCCTCTGACGACCCGACAATGATTTTAGTTGAAGAATTATTGTTATTCAGATGGAAATGGATATTCTGCACCCCACCATGATGTGTGCCAAGTCATATTAGATTTTTGAAAAAATTTTGAAAATGAAAAATCCCTCTATACCCCCTCCAACGACCCGTCAATGATTTCTGTCGACAAATTATTGTTATTCAGATGGAAATGGATATTCTGCACCCCACTATGATGCGTGCCAAGTCATATTTGATTTTGAGGTAATTTTGAAAATGAAAAATCCCTCTATACCCCCTCTGACGACCCGACAATGATTTCTGTTGACCAATTAATGTTATTGAGAAGGAAATGGATATTCTGTACCCCACCATGATGCGTGCCAAGTCATATTTGATTTATGAAGTCAATTTGAAAACGAAAAATCCCTCTATACCCCCTCTAACGACCCGACAATGATTTCTGTTGACGAATTATCGTTATTCAGATGGATATGAATATTCTGCACCCCACCATGTTGCGTGCCAAGTCATATTTGATTCAGAGGTAATTTTGAAAATGAAAAATCCCTCTATACCCCCTCTGACGACCCGACAATGATATCTGTTGACCAATTATTGTTATTGAAATGAAAATGGATATTCTGTACCCCACCATGATGCGTGCCAAGTCATATTTGATTTTTAAAGTCAATTTGAAAATGAGAAATCCCTCTATACCCCCTCTAACGACCCGACAATGATTTCTGTTGACGAATTATTGTTATCCAGATGGAAATGAATATTCTGCACCCCACCATGTTGCGTGCCAAGTCATATTTGATTTTGAGGTAATTTTGAAAATGAAAAATCCCTCTATACCCCCTCTGACGACCCGACAATGATTTCTGTTGACCAATTATTGTTATTGAGAAGGAAATGGATATTCTGTACCCCACCATGATGCGTGCCAAGTCATATTTGATTTATGAAGTCAATTTGAAAACGAAAAATCCCTCTATACCCCCTCTAACGACCCGACAATGATTTCTGTTGACGAATTATCGTTATTCAGATGGATATGAATATTCTGCACCCCACCATGTTGCGTGCCAAGTCATATTTGATTCAGAGGTAATTTTGAAAATGAAAAATCCCTCTATACCCCCTCTGACGACCCGACAATGATATCTGTTGACCAATTATTGTTATTGAAATGAAAATGGATATTCTGTACCCCACCATGATGCGTGCCAAGTCATATTTGATTTTTAAAGTCAATTTGAAAATGAGAAATCCCTCTATACCCCCTCTAACGACCCGACAATGATTTCTGTTGACGAATTATTGTTATCCAGATGGAAATGAATATTCTGCACCCCACCATGTTGCGTGCCAAGTCATATTTGATTTTTGAAGTAATTTTGAAAATGAAAAATCCCTCTATACCCCCTCTGACGACCCGACTATGATTTCAGTTGAAGAATTATTGTTATTCAGATGGAAATGGATATTCTGCACCCCACCATGATGCGTGCCAAGTCATATTGGATTTTTGAAGAAATATTGAAAATGAAAAATCCCTCTATACCCCCTCTAACGAACCGACAATGAGTTCTGTTGACGAATTATTGTTATTCAGATGGAAATGGATATTCTGCACCCCACCATGATGTGTGCCAAGTCATATTGGATTTTTGAAGAAATATTGAAAATGAAAAATCCCTCTATACCCCCTCTAACGAACCGACAATGAGTTCTGTTGACGAATTATCGTTATTCAGATGGAAATAGATATTCTGCACCCCACCATGATGCGTGCCAAGTCATATTAGATTTTTGAAGAAATATTGAAAATGAAAAATCCCTCTATACCCACTCTAACGACCCGACAATGAGTTCTGTTGACGAATTACTGTTATTCAGATGGAAATGGATATTCTGCACCCCACCATGATGCGTGCCAAGTCATATTGAATTTTTTAAGAAATATTGAAAATGAAAAATCCCTCTATACCCCCTCTAACGACCCGACAATGATTTTTGTCGACGAATTGTTGTTATTTAGATGAAAATAAATATTCTGCACTCCACCATGATGCGTGCCAAGTCATATTAAATTTTTGAAGAAATATTGAAAATGAAAAATCACTCTATACCCCCTCTAACGACCCGACAATGATTTCTGTAAACGAATTCTTGTTATTCAGATGGAAATATATATTATGCACCCTACTATGATGCGTGCCAAGTCATATTAGATATTTGAAGTAATTTTGAAAATGAAAAATCCCTCTATACCCCCTCTGACGACCCGAGAATGATTTCTGTTGACGGATTATTGTTATTCAGATGGAAGTGGATATTCTGCACCCCACCATGATGCGTGCCAAGTCATATTAGATTTTTGAAGTAATTTTGAAAATGAAAAATCCCTCTATACCCCCTCTGACGACCCGACTATGATTTCAGTTGAAGAATTATTGTTATTCAGATGGAAATGGATATTCTGCACCCCACCATGATGCGTGACAAGTCATATTGTATTTTTGAAGAAATATTGAAAATGAAAAATCCCTCTATACCCCCTCTAACGACCCGACAATGATTTCTGTTGACGAATTATTGTTATCCAGATGGAAATGAATATTCTGCACCCCACCATGTTGCGTGCCAAGTCATATTTGATTTTTGAAGTAATTTTGAAAATGAAAAATCCCTCTATACCCCCTCTGACGACCCGACTATGATTTCAGTTGAAGAATTATTGTTATTCAGATGGAAATGGATATTCTGCACCCCACCATGATGCGTGCCAAGTCATATTGGATTTTTGAAGAAATATTGAAAATGAAAAATCCCTCTATACCCCCTCTAACGAACCGACAATGAGTTCTGTTGACGAATTATTGTTATTCAGATGGAAATGGATATTCTGCACCCCACCATGATGCGTGCCAAGTCATATTGGATTTTTGAAGAAATATTGAAAATGAGAAATCCCTCTATACCCCCTCTAACGAACCGACAATGAGTTCTGTTGACGAATTATCGTTATTCAGATGGAAATAGATATTCTGCACCCCACCATGATGCGTGCCAAGTCATATTAGATTTTTGAAGAAATATTGAAAATGAAAAATCCCTCTATACCCCCTCTAACGACCCGACAATGATTTTTGTCGACAATTATTGTTATTAAGATGGAAATGGATATTCTGCACCCCACCATGATGCGTGCCAAGTCATATTGAATTTTTTAAGAAATATTGAAAATGAAAAATCCCTCTATACCCCCTCTAACGACCCGACAATGATTTCTGTTGACAATTATTGTTATTGAGATGGAAATGGATATTCTGCACCCCACCATGATGCGTGCCAAGTCATATTGAATTTTTTAAGAAATATTGAAAATGAAAAATCCCTCTATACCCCCTCTAACGACCCGACAATGAGTTCTGTTGACGAATTACTGTTATTCAGATGGAAATGGATATTCTGCACCCCACCATGATGCGTGCCAAGTCATATTGAATTTTTTAAGAAATATTGAAAATGAAAAATCCCTCTATACCCCCTCTAACGACCCGACATTGATTTCAGTTGAAGAATTACTGTTATTCAGATGGAAATGGATATTCTGCACCCCACCATGATGCGTGCCAAGTCATATTGGATTTTTGAAGAAATATTGAAAATGAAAAATCCCTCTATACCCCCTCTAACGACCCGACAATGATTTTTGTCGACGAATTGTTGTTATTCAGATGAAAATAAATATTCTGCACTCCACCATGATGCGTGCCAAGTCATATTAAATTTTTGAAGAAATATTGAAAATGAAAAATCCCTCTATACCCCCTCTTACGACCCGACAATGATTTCTGTAAACGAATTCTTGTTATTCAGATGGAAATATATATTCTGCACCCTACTATGATGCGTGCCAAGTCATATTTGATTTTTAAAGTCATTTTGATAATGAAAAATCCCAATATACCCCCTCTGACGACCCGACAATGATTTCTGTTGACGAATTATTGTTATTTCGATGGACATGGATACTTTGCACCCCACCATGATGCGTGCCAAGTCATATTAGATTTTTGAAGATATATTGAAAGTGAAAAATCCCTCTATACCCCCTCTAACGACCCGACAATGATTTCTGGTGACGAATTATTGTTGTTCAGATGGAAATGGATATTCTGCACCCCACCATGATGCGTGCCAAGTCATATTAGATATTTGAAGAAATTTTGAAAATGAGAAATCCCTCTATACCCTCTCCAACGACCCGTCATTGATTTCTGTTGACGAATTATTGTTGTTCAGATGGAAATGGAAATTCTGCACCCCACCATGATGCGTGCCAAGTCATATTTGATTTTGAGGTAATTTTGAAAAAGAAAAATCCCTCTATACCCCCTCTGACGACCCGACAATGATTTCTGTTGACAATTATTGTTATTGAGATGGAAATGGATATTCTGTACCACACCATGATGCGTGCCAAGTCATATTAGATCATTGAAGAAATTTTGAAAATGAAAAATCCCTCTATACCCCCTCCAACGACCCGTCAAAGATTTCTGTTGACGAGTTATTGTTATTTAGATGGAAATGGATATTCTGCACCCCACCATGATGCGTGCCAAGTCATATTTGATTTTGAGGTAATTTTGAAAAAGAAAAATCCCTCTATACCCCCTCTGACGACCCGACAATGATTTCTGTTGACAATTATTGTTATTGAGATGGAAATGGATATTCTGTACCACACCATGATGCGTGCCAAGTCATATTAGATCATTGAAGTCATTTTGAAAATGAAAAATCCCTCTATACCCCCTCTGACGACCCGACAATGATTTCAGTTGAAGAATTATTGTTATTCAGATGGAAATGGATATTCTGCACCCCACCATGATGCGTGACAAGTCATATTGGATTTTTGAAGAAATATTGAAAATGAAAAATCTCTCTATACCCCCTCCAACGACCCGTCAATTATTTCTGTTGACGAGTTATTGTTATTTAGATGGAAATGGACATTCTGCACCCCACCATGATGCGTGCCAAGTCATATTTGATTTTGTGGTAATTTTGAAAATGAGAAATCTCTCTATACCCCCTCTGACGACCGACAATGATTTCAGTTGAAGAATTATTGTTATTCAGATGGAAATGGATATTCTGCACCCCACCATGATGCGTGACAAGTCATATTGGATTTTTAAAGAAAAATTGAAAATGAAAAATCCCTCTATACCCCCTCTAACGACCCGACAATGATTTCTGTTGACGAATTATTGTTATCCAGATGGAAATGAATATTCTGCACCCCACCATGTTGCGTGCCAAGTCATATTTGATTTTGAGGTAAATTTGAAAATGAAAAATCCCTCTATTCCCCCTCTAACGAACCGACAATGAGTTCTGTTGACAAATTATTGTTATTGAGATAGAAATGGATATTCTGTACCCCACTATGATGCGTGCCAAGTCATATTTGATTTTTGAAGTCATTTTGAAAATGAAAAATCCCTCTATACCCCCTCTGACGACCCGACAATGATTTCAGTTGAAGAATTATTGTTATTCAGATGGAAATGGATATTCTGCACCCTACCATGAAGCGTGCCAAGTCATATTAGATTTTTGAAGTCATTTTGAAAATGAGAAATCCCTCTATACCCCCTTCAACGACCCGTCAATGATTTCTGTTGCCGAATTATTGTTATTCAGATGGAAATTGATATTCTGCACCCCACCATGATGCGTGCCAAGTCATATTTGATTTTGAGGTAATTTTGAAAATGAGAAATCCCTCTATACCCCCTCTGACGACCCGACAATGATTTCTGTTGACAAATTATTGTTATTCAGATGGAAATGGATTTTCTGCACCCCACCATGATGTGTGCCAAGTCATATTAGATTTTTGAAGAAATTTTGAAAATGAAAAATCCCTCTATACCCCCTCCAACGACCCGTCAATGATTTCTGTCGACAAATTATTGTTATTCAGATGGAAATGGATATTCTGCACCCCACTATGATGCGTGCCAAGTCATATTTGATTTTGAGGTAATTTTAAAAATGAAAAATCCCTCTATACCCCCTCTGACGACCCGACAATGATTTCTGTTGTACAATTATTGTTATTGAGAAGGAAATGGATATTCTGTACCCCACCATGATGCGTGCCAAGTCATATTTGATTTATGAAGTCAATTTGAAAACGAAAAATCCCTCTATACCCCCTCTAACGACCCGACAATGATTTCTGTTGACGAATTATCGTTATTCAGATGGATATGAATATTCTGCACCCCACCATGTTTCGTGCCAAGTCATATTTGATTCAGAGGTAATTTTGAAAATGAAAAATCTCTCTATACCCCCTCTGACGACCCGACAATGATATCTGTTGACCAATTATTGTTATTGAGATGAAAATGGATATTCTGTACCCCACCATGATGCGTGCCAAGTCATATTTGATTTTTAAAGTCAATTTGAAAATGAAAAATCCCTCTATACCCCCTCTGACGACCCGACTATGATTTCAGTTGAAGAATTATTGTTATTCAGATGGAAATGGATATTCTGCACCCCACCATGATGCGTGACAAGTCATATTGTATTTTTGAAGAAATATTGAAAATGAAAAATCCCTCTATACCCCCTCTAACGACCCGACAATGATTTCTGTTGACGAATTATTGTTATCCAGATGGAAATGAATATTCTGCACCCCACCATGTTGCGTGCCAAGTCATATTTGATTTTTGAAGTAATTTTGAAAATGAAAAATCCCTCTATACCCCCTCTGACGACCCGACTATGATTTCAGTTGAAGAATTATTGTTATTCAGATGGAAATGGATATTCTGCACCCCACCATGATGCGTGCCAAGTCATATTGGATTTTTGAAGAAATATTGAAAATGAAAAATCACTCTATACCCCCTCTAACGAACCGACAATGAGTTCTGTTGACGAATTATTGTTATTCAGATGGAAATGGATATTCTGCACCCCACCATGATGCGTGCCAAGTCATATTGGATTTTTGAAGAAATATTGAAAATGAGAAATCCCTCTATACCCCCTCTAACGAACCGACAATGAGTTCTGTTGACGAATTATCGTTATTCAGATGGAAATAGATATTCTGCACCCCACCATGATGCGTGCCAAGTCATATTAGATTTTTGAAGAAATATTGAAAATGAAAAATCCCTCTATACCCCCTCTAACGACCCGACAATGATTTTTGTCGACAATTATTGTTATTGAGATGGAAATGGATATTCTGCACCCCACCATGATGCGTGCCAAGTCATATTGAATTTTTTAAAAAATATTGAAAATGAAAAATCCCTCTATACCCCCTCTAACGACTCGACAATGATTTATGTTGACAATTATTGTTATTGAGATGGAAATGGATATTCTGCACCCCACCATGATGCGTGCCAAGTCATATTGAATTTTTTAAGAAATATTGAAAATGAAAAATCCCTCTATACCCCCTCTAACGACACGACAATGAGTTCTGTTGACGAATTACTGTTATTCAGATGGAAATGGATATTCTGCACCCCACCATGATGCGTGCCAAGTCATATTGAATTTTTTAAGAAATATTGAAAATGAAAAATCCCTCTATACCCCCTCTAACGACCCGACATTGATTTCAGTTGAAGAATTACTGTTATTCAGATGGAAATGGATATTCTGCACCCCACCATGATGCGTGCCAAGTCATATTGGATTTTTGAAGAAATATTGAAAATGAAAAATCCCTCTATACCCCCTCTAACGACCCGACAATGATTTCTGTTGACGAATTATCGTTATTCAGATGGATATGAATATTCTGCACCCCACCATGTTGCGTGCCAAGTCATATTTGATTCAGAGGTAATTTTGAAAATGAAAAATCCCTCTATACCCCCTCTGACGACCCGACAATGATATCTGTTGACCAATTATTGTTATTGAAATGAAAATGGATATTCTGTACCCCACCATGATGCGTGCCAAGTCATATTTGATTTTTAAAGTCAATTTGAAAATGAGAAATCCCTCTATACCCCCTCTTACGACCCGACAATGATTTCTGTTGACGAATTATTGTTATCCAGATGGAAATGAATATTCTGCACCCCACCATGTTGCGTGCCAAGTCATATTTGATTTTGAGGTAATTTTGAAAATGAAAAATCCCTCTATACCCCCTCTGACGACCCGACAATGATTTCTGTTGACCAATTATTGTTATTGAGAAGGAAATGGATATTCTGTACCCCACCATGATGCGTGCCAAGTCATATTTGATTTATGAAGTCAATTTGAAAACGAAAAATCCCTCTATACCCCCTCTAACGACCCGACAATGATTTCTGTTGACGAATTATCGTTATTCAGATGGATATGAATATTCTGCACCCCACCATGTTGCGTGCCAAGTCATATGATTCAGAGGTAATTTTGAAAATGAAAAATCCCTCTATACCCCCTCTGACGACCCGACAATGATATCTGTTGACCAATTATTGTTATTGAAATGAAAATGGATATTCTGTACCCCACCATGATGCGTGCCAAGTCATATTTGATTTTTAAAGTCAATTTGAAAATGAGAAATCCCTCTATACCCCCTCTAACGACCCGACAATGATTTCAGTTGACGAATTATTGTTATCCAGATGGAAATGAATATTCTGCACCCCACCATGTTGCGTGCCAAGTCATATTTGATTTTGAGGTAAATTTGAAAATGAAAAATCCCTCTATTCCCCCTCTAACGAACCGACAATGAGTTCTGTTGACAAATTATTGTTATTGAGATAGAAATGGATATTCTGTACCCCACTATGATGCGTGCCAAGTCATATTTGATTTTTGAAGTCATTTTGAAAATGAAAAATCCCTCTATACCCCCTCTGACGACCCGACAATGATTTCAGTTGACGAGTTATTGTTATTTAGATGGAAATGGACATTCTGCACCCCACCATGATGCGTGCCAAGTCATATTTGATTTTGAGGTAATTTTGAAAATGAGAAATCTCTCTATACCCCCTCTGACGACCGACAATGATTTCAGTTGAAGAATTATTGTTATTCAGATGGAAATGGATATTCTGCACCCCACCATGATGCGTGACAAGTCATATTGGATTTTTAAAGAAAAATTGAAAATGAAAAATCCCTCTATACCCCCTCTAACGACCCGACAATGATTTCTGTTGACGAATTATTGTTATCCAGATGGAAATGAATATTCTGCACCCCACCATGTTGCGTGCCAAGTCATATTTGATTTTGAGGTAAATTTGAAAATGAAAAATCCCTCTATTCCCCCTCTAACGAACCGACAATGAGTTCTGTTGACAAATTATTGTTATTGAGATAGAAATGGATATTCTGTACCCCACTATGATGCGTGCCAAGTCATATTTGATTTTTGAAGTCATTTTGAAAATGAAAAATCCCTCTATACCCCCTCTGACGACCCGACAATGATTTCAGTTGAAGAATTATTGTTATTCAGATGGAAATGGATATTCTGCACCCTACCATGAAGCGTGCCAAGTCATATTAGATTTTTGAAGTCATTTTGAAAATGAGAAATCCCTCTATACCCCCTTCAACGACCCGTCAATGATTTCTGTTGCCGAATTATTGTTATTCAGATGGAAATTGATATTCTGCACCCCACCATGATGCGTGCCAAGTCATATTTGATTTTGAGGTAATTTTGAAAATGAGAAATCCCTCTATACCCCCTCTGACGACCCGACAATGATTTCTGTTGACAAATTATTGTTATTCAGATGGAAATGGATTTTCTGCACCCCACCATGATGTGTGCCAAGTCATATTAGATTTTTGAAGAAATTTTGAAAATGAAAAATCCCTCTATACCCCCTCCAACGACCCGTCAATGATTTCTGTCGACAAATTATTGTTATTCAGATGGAAATGGATATTCTGCACCCCACTATGATGCGTGCCAAGTCATATTTGATTTTGAGGTAATTTTAAAAATGAAAAATCCCTCTATACCCCCTCTGACGACCCGACAATGATTTCTGTTGTACAATTATTGTTATTGAGAAGGAAATGGATATTCTGTACCCCACCATGATGCGTGCCAAGTCATATTTGATTTATGAAGTCAATTTGAAAACGAAAAATCCCTCTATACCCCCTCTAACGACCCGACAATGATTTCTGTTGACGAATTATCGTTATTCAGATGGATATGAATATTCTGCACCCCACCATGTTTCGTGCCAAGTCATATTTGATTCAGAGGTAATTTTGAAAATGAAAAATCTCTCTATACCCCCTCTGACGACCCGACAATGATATCTGTTGACCAATTATTGTTATTGAGATGAAAATGGATATTCTGTACCCCACCATGATGCGTGCCAAGTCATATTTGATTTTTAAAGTCAATTTGAAAATGAAAAATCCCTCTATACCCCCTCTGACGACCCGACTATGATTTCAGTTGAAGAATTATTGTTATTCAGATGGAAATGGATATTCTGCACCCCACCATGATGCGTGACAAGTCATATTGTATTTTTGAAGAAATATTGAAAATGAAAAATCCCTCTATACCCCCTCTAACGACCCGACAATGATTTCTGTTGACGAATTATTGTTATCCAGATGGAAATGAATATTCTGCACCCCACCATGTTGCGTGCCAAGTCATATTTGATTTTTGAAGTAATTTTGAAAATGAAAAATCCCTCTATACCCCCTCTGACGACCCGACTATGATTTCAGTTGAAGAATTATTGTTATTCAGATGGAAATGGATATTCTGCACCCCACCATGATGCGTGCCAAGTCATATTGGATTTTTGAAGAAATATTGAAAATGAAAAATCACTCTATACCCCCTCTAACGAACCGACAATGAGTTCTGTTGACGAATTATTGTTATTCAGATGGAAATGGATATTCTGCACCCCACCATGATGCGTGCCAAGTCATATTGGATTTTTGAAGAAATATTGAAAATGAGAAATCCCTCTATACCCCCTCTAACGAACCGACAATGAGTTCTGTTGACGAATTATCGTTATTCAGATGGAAATAGATATTCTGCACCCCACCATGATGCGTGCCAAGTCATATTAGATTTTTGAAGAAATATTGAAAATGAAAAATCCCTCTATACCCCCTCTAACGACCCGACAATGATTTTTGTCGACAATTATTGTTATTGAGATGGAAATGGATATTCTGCACCCCACCATGATGCGTGCCAAGTCATATTGAATTTTTTAAAAAATATTGAAAATGAAAAATCCCTCTATACCCCCTCTAACGACTCGACAATGATTTATGTTGACAATTATTGTTATTGAGATGGAAATGGATATTCTGCACCCCACCATGATGCGTGCCAAGTCATATTGAATTTTTTAAGAAATATTGAAAATGAAAAATCCCTCTATACCCCCTCTAACGACACGACAATGAGTTCTGTTGACGAATTACTGTTATTCAGATGGAAATGGATATTCTGCACCCCACCATGATGCGTGCCAAGTCATATTGAATTTTTTAAGAAATATTGAAAATGAAAAATCCCTCTATACCCCCTCTAACGACCCGACATTGATTTCAGTTGAAGAATTACTGTTATTCAGATGGAAATGGATATTCTGCACCCCACCATGATGCGTGCCAAGTCATATTGGATTTTTGAAGAAATATTGAAAATGAAAAATCCCTCTATACCCCCTCTAACGACCCGACAATGATTTCTGTTGACGAATTATCGTTATTCAGATGGATATGAATATTCTGCACCCCACCATGTTGCGTGCCAAGTCATATTTGATTCAGAGGTAATTTTGAAAATGAAAAATCCCTCTATACCCCCTCTGACGACCCGACAATGATATCTGTTGACCAATTATTGTTATTGAAATGAAAATGGATATTCTGTACCCCACCATGATGCGTGCCAAGTCATATTTGATTTTTAAAGTCAATTTGAAAATGAGAAATCCCTCTATACCCCCTCTTACGACCCGACAATGATTTCTGTTGACGAATTATTGTTATCCAGATGGAAATGAATATTCTGCACCCCACCATGTTGCGTGCCAAGTCATATTTGATTTTGAGGTAATTTTGAAAATGAAAAATCCCTCTATACCCCCTCTGACGACCCGACAATGATTTCTGTTGACCAATTATTGTTATTGAGAAGGAAATGGATATTCTGTACCCCACCATGATGCGTGCCAAGTCATATTTGATTTATGAAGTCAATTTGAAAACGAAAAATCCCTCTATACCCCCTCTAACGACCCGACAATGATTTCTGTTGACGAATTATCGTTATTCAGATGGATATGAATATTCTGCACCCCACCATGTTGCGTGCCAAGTCATATTTGATTCAGAGGTAATTTTGAAAATGAAAAATCCCTCTATACCCCCTCTGACGACCCGACAATGATATCTGTTGACCAATTATTGTTATTGAAATGAAAATGGATATTCTGTACCCCACCATGATGCGTGCCAAGTCATATTTGATTTTTAAAGTCAATTTGAAAATGAGAAATCCCTCTATACCCCCTCTAACGACCCGACAATGATTTCAGTTGACGAATTATTGTTATCCAGATGGAAATGAATATTCTGCACCCCACCATGTTGCGTGCCAAGTCATATTTGATTTTTGAAGTAATTTTGAAAATGAAAAATCCCTCTATACCCCCTCTGACGACCCGACTATGATTTCAGTTGAAGAATTATTGTTATTCAGATGGAAATGGATATTCTGCACCCCACCATGATGCGTGCCAAGTCATATTGGATTTTTGAAGAAATATTGAAAATGAAAAATCCCTCTATACCCCCTCTAACGAACCGACAATGAGTTCTGTTGACGAATTATTGTTATTCAGATGGAAATGGATATTCTGCACCCCACCATGATGTGTGCCAAGTCATATTGGATTTTTGAAGAAATATTGAAAATGAAAAATCCCTCTATACCCCCTCTAACGAACCGACAATGAGTTCTGTTGACGAATTATCGTTATTCAGATGGAAATAGATATTCTGCACCCCACCATGATGCGTGCCAAGTCATATTAGATTTTTGAAGAAATATTGAAAATGAAAAATCCCTCTATACCCACTCTAACGACCCGACAATGAGTTCTGTTGACGAATTACTGTTATTCAGATGGAAATGGATATTCTGCACCCCACCATGATGCGTGCCAAGTCATATTGAATTTTTTAAGAAATATTGAAAATGAAAAATCCCTCTATACCCCCTCTAACGACCCGACAATGATTTTTGTCGACGAATTGTTGTTATTTAGATGAAAATAAATATTCTGCACTCCACCATGATGCGTGCCAAGTCATATTAAATTTTTGAAGAAATATTGAAAATGAAAAATCACTCTATACCCCCTCTAACGACCCGACAATGATTTCTGTAAACGTATTCTTGTTATTCAGATGGAAATATATATTCTGCACCCTACTATGATGCGTGCCAAGTCATATTAGATATTTGAAGTAATTTTGAAAATGAAAAATCCCTCTATACCCACTCTGACGACCCGACAATGATTTCTGTTGACGAATTATTGTTATTCAGATGGAAATGGATATTCTGCACCCCACCATGATGCGTGCCAAGTCATATTTGATTTTTGAAGTAATTTTGAAAATGAAAAATCCCTCTATACCCCCTCTGACGACCCGACTATGATTTCTGTTGAAGAATTATTGTTATTCAGATGGAAATGGATATTCTGCACCCCACCATGATGCGTGACAAGTCATATTGTATTTTTGAAGAAATATTGAAAATGAAAAATCCCTCTATACCCCCTCTAACGACCCGACAATGATTTCTGTTGACGAATTATTGTTATCCAGATGGAAATGGATACTTTGCACCCCACCATGATGCGTGCCAAGTCATATTAGATTTTTGAAGATATATTGAAAGTGAAAAATCCCTCTATACCCCCTCTAACGACCCGACAATGATTTCTGGTGACGAATTATTGTTGTTCAGATGGAAATGGATATTCTGCACCCCACCATGATGCGTGCCAAGTCATATTAGATATTTGAAGAAATTTTGAAAATGAGAAATCCCTCTATACCCTCTCCAACGACCCGTCATTGATTTCTGTTGACGAATTATTGTTGTTCAGATGGAAATGGAAATTCTGCACCCCACCATGATGCGTGCCAAGTCATATTTGATTTTGAGGTAATTTTGAAAAAGAAAAATCCCTCTATACCCCCTCTGACGACCCGACAATGATTTCTGTTGACAATTATTGTTATTGAGATGGAAATGGATATTCTGTACCACACCATGATGCGTGCCAAGTCATATTAGATTATTGAAGAAATTTTGAAAATGAAAAATCCCTCTATACCCCCTCCAACGACCCGTCAAAGATTTCTGTTGACGAGTTATTGTTATTTAGATGGAAATGGATATTCTGCACCCCACCATGATGCGTGCCAAGTCATATTTGATTTTGAGGTAATTTTGAAAATGAGAAATCCCTCTATACCCCCTCTGACGACCCGACAATGATTTCTGTTGACAAATTATTGTTATTGAGATAGAAATGGATATTCTGTACCCCACTATGATGCGTGCCAAGTCATATTTGATTTTTGAAGTCATTTTGAAAATGAAAAATCCCTCTATACCCCCTCTGACGACCCGACAATGATTTCAGTTGAAGAATTATTGTTATTCAGATGGAAATGGATATTCTGCACCCCACCATGATGCGTGACAAGTCATATTGGATTTTTGAAGAAATATTGAAAATGAAAAATCCCTCTATACCCCCTCCAACGACCCGTCAATGATTTCTGTTGACGAGTTATTGTTATTTAGATGGAAATGGACATTCTGCACCCCACCATGATGCGTGCCAAGTCATATTTGATTTTGAGGTAATTTTGAAAATGAGAAATCTCTCTATACCCCCTCTGACGACCGACAATGATTTCAGTTGAAGAATTATTGTTATTCAGATGGAAATGGATATTCTGCACCCCACCATGATGCGTGACAAGTCATATTGGATTTTTAAAGAAAAATTGAAAATGAAAAATCCCTCTATACCCCCTCTAACGACCCGACAATGATTTCTGTTGACGAATTATTTTTATCCAGATGGAAATGAATATTCTGCACCCCACCATGTTGCGTGCCAAGTCATATTTGATTTTGAGGTAAATTTGAAAATGAAAAATCCCTCTATTCCCCCTCTAACGAACCGACAATGAGTTCTGTTGACAAATTATTGTTATTGAGATAGAAATGGATATTCTGTACCCCACTATGATGCGTGCCAAGTCATATTTGATTTTTGAAGTCATTTTGAAAATGAAAAATCCCTCTATACCCCCTCTGACGACCCGACAATGATTTCAGTTGAAGAATTATTGTTATTCAGATGGAAATGGATATTCTGCACCCCACCATGATGCGTGACAAGTCATATTGGATTTTTAAAGAAAAATTGAAAATGAAAAATCCCTCTATACCCCCTCCAACGACCCGTCAAAGATTTCTGTTGACGAGTTATTGTTATTTAGATGGAAATGGATATTCTGCACCCCACCATGATGCGTGCCAAGTCATATTTGATTTTGAGGTAATTTTGAAAATGAGAAATCCCTCTATACCCCCTCTGACGACCCGACAATGATTTCAGTTGAAGAATTATTGTTATTCAGATGGAAATGGATATTCTGCACCCTACCATGAAGCGTGCCAAGTCATATTAGATTTTTGAAGTCATTTTGAAAATGAGAAATCCCTCTATACCCCCTTCAACGACCCGTCAATGATTTCTGTTGCCGAATTATTGTTATTCAGATGGAAATTGATATTCTGCACCCCACCATGATGCGTGCCAAGTCATATTGAATTTTTTAAGAAATATTGAAAATGAAAAATCCCTCTATACCCCCTCTAACGACCCGACAATGATTTTTGTCGACGAATTGTTGTTATTTAGATGAAAATGAATATTCTGCACTCCACCATGATGCGTGCCAAGTCATATTAAATTTTTGAAGAAATATTGAAAATGAAAAATCACTCTATACCCCCTCTAACGACCCGACAATGATTTCTGTAAACGAATTCTTGTTATTCAGATGGAAATATATATTCTGCACCCTACTATGATGCGTGCCAAGTCATATTAGATATTTGAAGTAATTTTGAAAATGAATAATCCCTCTATACCCCCTCTGACGACCCGAGAATGATTTCTGTTGACGGATTATTGTTATTCAGATGGAAGTGGATATTCTGCACCCCACCATGATGCGTGCCAAGTCATATTAGATTTTTGAAGTAATTTTGAAAATGAAAAATCCCTCTATACCCACTCTGACGACCCGACAATGATTTCTGTTGACGAATTATTGTTATTCAGATGGAAATGGATATTCTGCACCCCACCATGATGCGTGCCAAGTCATATTTGATTTTTGAAGTAATTTTGAAAATGAAAAATCCCTCTATACCCCCTCTGACGACCCGACTATGATTTCAGTTGAAGAATTATTGTTATTCAGATGGAAATGGATATTCTGCACCCCACCATGATGCGTGACAAGTCATATTGTATTTTTGAAGAAATATTGAAAATGAAAAATCCCTCTATACCCCCTCTAACGACTCGACAATGATTTCTGTTGACGAATTATTGTTATCCAGATGGAAATGAATATTCTGCACCCCACCATGTTGCGTGCCAAGTCATATTTGATTTTTGAAGTAATTTTGAAAATGAAAAATCCCTCTATACCCCCTCTGACGACCCGACTATGATTTCAGTTGAAGAATTATTGTTATTCAGATGGAAATGGATATTCTGCACCCCACCATGATGCGTGCCAAGTCATATTGGATTTTTGAAGAAATATTGAAAATGAAAAATCCCTCTATACCCCCTCTAACGAACCGACAATGAGTTCTGTTGACGAATTATTGTTATTCAGATGGAAATGGATATTCTGCACCCCACCATGATGCGTGCCAAGTCATATTGGATTTTTGAAGAAATATTGAAAATGAGAAATCCCTCTATACCCCCTCTAACGAACCGACAATGAGTTCTGTTGACGAATTATCGTTATTCAGAAGGAAATAGATATTCTGCACCCCACCATGATGCGTGCCAAGTCATATTAGATTTTTGAAGAAATATTGAAAATGAAAAATCCCTCTATACCCCCTCTAACGACCCGACAATGATTTTTGTCGACAATTATTGTTATTGAGATGGAAATGGATATTCTGCACCCCACCATGATGCGTGCCAAGTCATATTGAATTTTTTAAGAAATATTGAAAATGAAAAATCCCTCTATACCCCCTCTAACGACCCGACAATGATTTCTGTTGACAATTATTGTTATTGAGATGGAAATGGATATTCTGCACCCCACCATGATGCGTGCCAAGTCATATTGAATTTTTTAAGAAATATTGAAAATGAAAAATCCCTCTATACCCCCTCTAACGACCCGACAATGAGTTCTGTTGACGAATTACTGTTAATCAGATGGAAATGGATATTCTGCACCCCACCATGATGCGTGCCAAGTCATATTGAATTTTTTAAGAAATATTGAAAATGAAAAATCCCTCTATACCCCCTCTAACGACCCGACATTGATTTCAGTTGAAGAATTACTGTTATTCAGATGGAAATGGATATTCTGCACCCCACCATGATGCGTGCCAAGTCATATTGGATTTTTGAAGAAATATTGAAAATGAAAAATCCCTCTATACCCCCTCTAACGACCCGACAATGATTTTTGTCGACGAATTGTTGTTATTCAGATGAAAATAAATATTCTGCACTCCACCATGATGCGTGCCAAGTCATATTAAATTTTTGAAGAAATATTGAAAATGAAAAATCCCTCTATACCCCCTCTTACGACCCGACAATGATTTCTGTAAACGAATTCTTGTTATTCAGATGGAAATATATATTCTGCACCCTACTATGATGCGTGCCAAGTCATATTTCATTTTTGAAGTCATTTTGATAATGAAAAATCCCTCTATACCCCCTCTGACGACCCGACAATGATTTCTGTTGACGAATTATTGTTATTTCGATGGACATGGATACTTTGCACCCCACCATGATGCGTGCCAAGTCATATTAGATTTTTGAAGATATATTGAAAGTGAAAAATCCCTCTATACCCCCTCTAACGACCCGACAATGATTTCTGGTGACGAATTATTGTTGTTCAGATGGAAATGGATATTCTGCACCCCACCATGATGCATGCCAAGTCATATTAGATATTTGAAGAAATTTTGAAAATGAGAAATCCCTCTATACCCCCTCCAACGACCCGTCATTGATTTCTGTTGACGAATTATTGTTGTTCAGATGGAAATGGAAATTCTGCACCCCACCATGATGCGTGCCAAGTCATATTTGATTTTGAGGTAATTTTGAAAAAGAAAAATCCCTCTATACCCCCTCTGACGACCCGACAATGATTTCTGTTGACAATTATTGTTATTGAGATGGAAATGGATATTCTGTACCACACCATGATGCGTGCCAAGTCATATTAGATTATTGAAGAAATTTTGAAAATGAAAAATCCCTCTATACCCCCTCCAACGACCCGTCAAAGATTTCTGTTGACGAGTTATTGTTATTTAGATGGAAATGGATATTCTGCACCCCACCATGATGCGTGCCAAGTCATATTTGATTTTGAGGTAATTTTGAAAATGAGAAATCCCTCTATACCCCCTGTGACGACCCGACAATGATTTCTGTTGACAAATTATTGTTATTGAGATAGAAATGGATATTCTGTACCCCACTATGATGCGTGCCAAGTCATATTTGATTTTTTAAGTCATTTTGAAAATGAAAAATCCCTCTATACCCCCTCTGACGACCCGACAATGATTTCAGTTGAAGAATTATTGTTATTCAGATGGAAATGGATATTCTGCACCCCACCATGATGCGTGACAAGTCATATTGGATTTTTGAAGAAATATTGAAAATGAAAAATCCCTCTATACCCCCTCCAACGACCCGTCAATGATTTCTGTTGACGAGTTATTGTTATTTAGATGGAAATGGACATTCTGCACCCCACCATGATGCGTGCCAAGTCATATTTGATTTTGAGGTAATTTTGAAAATGAGAAATCTCTCTATACCCCCTCTGACGACCGACAATGATTTCAGTTGAAGAATTATTGTTATTCAGATGGAAATGGATATTCTGCACCCCACCATGATGCGTGACAAGTCATATTGGATTTTTAAAGAAAAATTGAAAATGAAAAATCCCTCTATACCCCCTCTAACGACCCGACAATGATTTCTGTTGACGAATTATTGTTATCCAGATGGAAATGAATATTCTGCACCCCACCATGTTGCGTGCCAAGTCATATTTGATTTTGAGGTAAATTTGAAAATGAAAAATCCCTCTATACCCCCTCTAACGAACCGACAATGAATTCTGTTGACAAATTATTGTTATTGAGATAGAAATGGATATTCTGTACCCCACTATGATGCGTGCCAAGTCATATTTGATTTTTGAAGTCATTTTGAAAATGAAAAATCCCTCTATACCCCCTCTGACGACCCGACAATGATTTCAGTTGAAGAATTATTGTTATTCAGATGGAAATGGATATTCTGCACCCTACCATGAAGCGTGCCAAGTCATATTAGATTTTTGAAGTCATTTTGAAAATGAGAAATCCCTCTATACCCCCTTCAACGACCCGTCAATGATTTCTGTTGACAAATTATTGTTATTCAGATGGAAATGGATTTTCTGCACCCCACCATGATGTGTGCCAAGTCATATTAGATTTTTGAAGAAATTTTGAAAATGAAAAATCCCTCTATACCCCCTCCAACAACCCGTCAATGATTTCTGTCGACAAATTATTGTTATTCAGATGGAAATGGATATTCTGCACCCCACTATGATGCGTGCCAAGTCATATTTGATTTTGAGGTAATTTTGAAAATGAAAAATCCCCCTATACCCCCTCTGACGACCCGACGATGATTTCTGTTGACCAATTATTGTTATTGAGAAGGAAATGGATATTCTGTACCCCACCATGATGCGTGCCAAGTCATATTTGATTTATGAAGTCAATTTGAAAACGAAAAATCCCTCTATACCCCCTCTAACGACCCGACAATGATTTCTGTTGACGAATTATCGTTATTCAGATGGATATGAATATTCTGCACCCCACCATGTTTCGTGCCAAGTCATATTTGATTCAGAGGTAATTTTGAAAATGAAAAATCCCTCTATACCCCCTCTGACGACCCGACAATGATATCTGTTGACCAATTATTGTTATTGAGATGAAAATGGATATTCTGTACCCCACCATGATGCGTGCCAAGTCATATTTGATTTTTAAAGTCAATTTGAAAATGAAAAATCCCTCTATACCCCCTCTGACGACCCGACTATGATTTCAGTTGAAGAATTATTGTTATTCAGATGGAAATGGATATTCTGCACCCCACCATGATGCGTGACAAGTCATATTGTATTTTTGAAGAAATATTGAAAATGAAAAATCCCTCTATACCCCCTCTAACGACCCGACAATGATTTCTGTTGACGAATTATTGTTATCCAGATGGAAATGAATATTCTGCACCCCACCATGTTGCGTGCCAAGTCATATTTGATTTTTGAAGTAATTTTGAAAATGAAAAATCCCTCTATACCCCCTCTGACGACCCGACTATGATTTCAGTTGAAGAATTATTGTTATTCAGATGGAAATGGATATTCTGCACCCCACCATGATGCGTGCCAAGTCATATTGGATTTTTGAAGAAATATTGAAAATGAAAAATCACTCTATACCCCCTCTAACGAACCGACAATGAGTTCTGTTGACGAATTATTGTTATTCAGATGGAAATGGATATTCTGCACCCCACCATGATGCGTGCCAAGTCATATTGGATTTTTGAAGAAATATTGAAAATGAGAAATCCCTCTATACCCCCTCTAACGAACCGACAATGAGTTCTGTTGACGAATTATCGTTATTCAGATGGAAATAGATATTCTGCACCCCACCATGATGCGTGCCAAGTCATATTAGATTTTTGAAGAAATATTGAAAATGAAAAATCCCTCTATACCCCCTCTAACGACCCGACAATGATTTTTGTCGACAATTATTGTTATTGAGATGGAAATGGATATTCTGCACCCCACCATGATGCGTGCCAAGTCATATTGAATTTTTTAAAAAATATTGAAAATGAAAAATCCCTCTATACCCCCTCTAACGACCCGACAATGATTTCTGTTGACAATTATTGTTATTGAGATGGAAATGGATATTCTGCACCCCACCATGATGCGTGCCAAGTCATATTGAATTTTTTAAGAAATATTGAAAATGAAAAATCCCTCTATACCCCCTCTAACGACCCGACAATGAGTTCTGTTGACGAATTACTGTTATTCAGATGGAAATGGATATTCTGCACCCCACCATGATGCGTGCCAAGTCATATTGAATTTTTTAAGAAATATTGAAAATGAAAAATCCCTCTATACCCCCTCTAACGACCCGACATTGATTTCAGTTGAAGAATTACTGTTATTCAGATGGAAATGGATATTCTGCACCCCACCATGATGCGTGCCAAGTCATATTGGATTTTTGAAGAAATATTGAAAATGAAAAATCCCTCTATACCCCCTCTAACGACCCGACAATGATTTTTGTCGACGAATTGTTGTTATTCAGATGAAAATAAATATTCTGCACTCCACCATGATGCGTGCCAAGTCATATTAAATTTTTGAAGAAATATTGAAAATGAAAAATCCCTCTATACCCCCTCTTACGACCCGACAATGATTTCTGTAAACGAATTCTTGTTATTCAGATGGAAATATATATTCTGCACCCTACTATGATGTGTGCCAAGTCATATTTGATTTTTGAAGTCATTTTGATAATGAAAAATCCCTCTATACCCCCTCTGACGACCCGACAATGATTTCTGTTGACGAATTATTGTTATTTCGATGGACATGGATACTTTGCACCCCACCATGATGCGTGCCAAGTCATATTAGATTTTTGAAGATATATTGAAAGTGAAAAATCCCTCTATACCCCCTCTAACGACCCGACAATGATTTCTGGTGACGAATTATTGTTGTTCAGATGGAAATGGATATTCTGCACCCCACCATGATGCGTGCCAAGTCATATTAGATATTTGAAGAAATTTTGAAAATGAGAAATCCCTCTATACCCCCTCCAACGACCCGTCATAGATTTCTGTTGACGAATTATTGTTGTTCAGATGGAAATGGAAATTCTGCACCCCACCATGATGCGTGACAAGTCATATTGGATTTTTAAAGAAAAATTGAAAATGAAAAATCCCTCTATACCCCCTCTAACGACCCGACAATGATTTCTGTTGACGAATTATTGTTATCCAGATGGAAATGAATATTCTGCACCCCACCATGTTGCGTGCCAAGTCATATTTGATTTTGAGGTAAATTTGAAAATGAAAAATCCCTCTATACCCCCTCTAACGAACCGACAATGAGTTCTGTTGACAAATTATTGTTATTGAGATAGAAATGGATATTCTGTCCCCACTATGATGCGTGCCAAGTCATATTTGATTTTTGAAGTCATTTTGAAAATGAAAAATCCCTCTATACCCCCTCTGACGACCCGACAATGATTTCAGTTGAAGAATTATTGTTATTCAGATGGAAATGGATATTCTGCACCCTACCATGAAGCGTGCCAAGTCATATTAGATTTTTGAAGTCATTTTGAAAATGAGAAATCCCTCTATACCCCCTTCAACGACCCGTCAATGATTTCTGTTGCCGAATTATTGTTATTCAGATGGAAATTGATATTCTGCACCCCACCATGATGCGTGCCAAGTCATATTTGATTTTGAGGTAATTTTGAAAATGAAAAATCCCTCTATACCCCCTCTGACGACCCGACAATGATTTCTGTTGACAAATTATTGTTATTCAGATGGAAATGGATTTTCTGCACCCCACCATGATGTGTGCCAAGTCATATTAGATTTTTGAAGAAATTTTGAAAATGAAAAATCCCTCTATACCCCCTCCAACGACCCGTCAATGATTTCTGTCGACAAATTATTGTTATTCAGATGGAAATGGATATTCTGCACCCCACTATGATGCGTGCCAAGTCATATTTGATTTTGAGGTAATTTTGAAAATGAAAAATCCCTCTATACCCCCTCTGACGACCCGACAATGATTTCTGTTGACCAATTATTGTTATTGAGAAGGAAATGGATATTCTGTACCCCACCATGATGCGTGCCAAGTCATATTTGATTTATGAAGTCAATTTGAAAACGAAAAATCCCTCTATACCCCCTCTAACGACCCGACAATTATTTCTGTTGACGAATTATCGTTATTCAGATGGATATGAATATTCTGCACCCCACCATGTTTCGTGCCAAGTCATATTTGATTCAGAGGTAATTTTGAAAATGAAAAATCCCTCTATACCCCCTCTGACGACCCGACAATGATTTCTGTTGACAAATTATTGTTATTCAGATGGAAATGGATATTCTGCACCCCACTATGATGCGTGCCAAGTCATATTTGATTTTGAGGTAATTTTGAAAATGAAAAATCCCTCTATAACCCCACTAACGACCCGACAATGATTTCTGTTGACAAATTATTGTTATTCAGATGGAAATGGATATTCTGCAACCTACCATGAAGCGTGCCAAGTCATATTAGATATTCGAAGTCATTTTGAAAATGAGAATTCCCTCTATACCCCCTTCAACGACCCGTCAATGATTTCTGTTGCCGAATTATTGTTATTCAGATGGAAATGGATACTTTGCACCCCACCATGATGCGTGCCAAGTCATATTTGATTTTGAGGTAATTTTGAAAATGAAAAATCCCTCTATACCCCCTCTGACGACCCGACAATGATTTCTGTTTACAAATTATTGTTATTGAGATGGAAATGGATATTCTGCACCCCACCATGATGCGTGCCAAGTCATATTAGATTTTTGAAGAAATATTGAAAATGACAAATCCCTCTATACCCCCTCTGACGACTTGACAATGATTTCTGTTGACGAATTATTGTTATTCAGATGTCCATGGATACTTTGCACCCCACCATGATGCGTGCCAAGTCATATTAGATTTTTGAAGAAATATTGAAAATGAAAAATCCCTCTATACCCCCTCTATCGACCCGACAATGACATCTGTTGACAAATTATTGTTATTCAGATGGAAATGGATATTCTGCACGCCACCATGATGTGTGCCAAGTCATATTAGATTTTTGAAGAAATTTTGAAAATGAAAAATCCCTTTATACCCCCTCCAACGACCCGTCAATGATTTATGTCGACAAATTATTGTTATTCAGATGGAAATGGATATTCTGCACCTTAATATGATGCGTGCCAAGTCATATTTGATTTTGAAGAAATATTGAAAATGAAAAATCCCTCTATACCCCCTCTGACGACTTGACAATGATTTCTGTTGACGAATTATTGTTATTCAGATGTTCATGGATACTTTGCACCCCACCATGATGCGTGCCAAGTCATATTAGATTTTTGAAGAAATATTGAAAATGAAAAATCCCTCTATACCCCCTCTATCGACCCGACAATGACATCTGTTGACAAATTATTGTTATTCAAATGGAAATGGATATTCTGCACCCCACCATGATGTGTTCCAAGTCATATTAGATTATTGAAGAAATTTTGAAAATGAAAAATCCCTCTATACCCCCTCTATCGACCCGACAATGACATCTGTTGACAAATTATTGTTATTCAAATGGAAATGGATATTCTGCACCCCACCATGATGTGTGCCAAGTCATATTATATTTTTGAAGAAATATTGATAATGAAAAATCCCTCTATACCCCCTCTATCGACCCGACAATGACATCTGTTGACAAATTATTGTTATTCAGATGGAAATGGATATTCTGCACCCCACCATGATGTGTGCCAAGTCATATTTGATTTTGAGGTAATTTTGAAAATGAAAAATCCCTCTATACCCCCTCTGACGACCCGACAATGATTTCTGTTGACAAATTATTGTTATTCAGATGGAAATGGATATTCTGCACCCCACTATGATGCGTGCCAAGTCATATTTGATTTTGAGGTAATTTTGAAAATGAAAAATCCCTCTATACCCCCTCTGACGACCCGACAATGATATCTGTTGACCAATTATTGTTATTGAGATGAAAATGGATATTCTGTACCCCACCATGATGCGTGCCAAGTCATATATGAATTTTGAAGTCATTTTGAAAATGAAAAATCCCTCTATATCCCCTCTGACGACCCGACAATGATTTCTGTTGACGAATTATTGTTATTCAGTTGGAAATGGATATACTGCACCCCACCATGATGCGTGCCAAGTCATATTGGATTTTTGAAGAAATATTGAAAATGAAAAATCCCTCTATACCCCCTCTGACGACCCGACAATGATTTCTGTTGACGAATTATTGCTATTCAAATGGAAATGGATATTCTGCACCCCACCATGATGTGTGCCAAGTCATATTAGCTTTTTGAAGAAATATTGAAATTGAAAAATCCCTCTATACCTCCTTTAACGACCCGTCAATGATTTCTGTTGACGAATCATTGTTATTCAGATAGAAATGGATATTCTGCACCCCACCATGATGCGTGCCAAGTCATATTTGATTTTGAGGTAATTTTGAAAATGAAAAATCCCTCTATACCCCCTCTGACGACCCGACAATGATTTCTGTTGAAAAATTATTGTTATTGAGATGGAAATGGATATTCTGTACCCCACCATGATGCGTGCCAAGTCATATTAGATTTTTGAAGAAATTTTGAAAATGAAAAATCCCTTTATACCCCCTCCAACGACCCGTCAATGATTTATGTCGACAAATTATTGTTATTCAGATGGAAATGGATATTCTGCACCTTAATATGATGCGTGCCAAGTCACATTAGATTTTTGAAGAAATATTGAAAATGAAAAATCCCTCTATACCCCCTCTATCGACCCGACAATGACATCTGTTGACAAATTATTGTTATTCAGATGGAAATGGATATTCTGCACGCCACCATGATGTGTGCCAAGTCATATTAGATTTTTGAAGAAATTTTGAAAATGAAAAATCCCTTTATACCCCCTCCAACGACCCGTCAATGATTTATGTCGACAAATTATTGTTATTCAGATGGAAATGGATATTCTGCACCTTAATATGATGCGTGCCAAGTCATATTTGATTTTGAAGAAATATTGAAAATGAAAAATCCCTCTATACCCCCTCTGACGACTTGACAATGATTTCTGTTGACGAATTATTGTTATTCAGATGTTCATGGATACTTTGCACCCCACCATGATGCGTGCCAAGTCATATTAGATTTTTGAAGAAATATTGAAAATGAAAAATCCCTCTATACCCCCTCTATCGACCCGACAATGACATCTGTTGACAAATTATTGTTATTCAAATGGAAATGGATATTCTGCACCCCACCATGATGTGTTCCAAGTCATATTAGATTATTGAAGAAATTTTGAAAATGAAAAATCCCTCTATACCCCCTCTATCGACCCGACAATGACATCTGTTGACAAATTATTGTTATTCAAATGGAAATGGATATTCTGCACCCCACCATGATGTGTGCCAAGTCATATTATATTTTTGAAGAAATATTGATAATGAAAAATCCCTCTATACCCCCTCTATCGACCCGACAATAACATCTGTTGACAAATTATTGTTATTCAGATGGAAATGGATATTCTGCACCCCACCATGATGTGTGCCAAGTCATATTTGATTTTGAGGTAATTTTGAAAATGAAAAATCCCTCTATACCCCCTCTGACGACCCGACAATGATTTCTGTTGACAAATTATTGTTATTCAGATGGAAATGGATATTCTGCACCCCACTATGATGCGTGCCAAGTCATATTTGATTTTGAGGTAATTTTGAAAATGAAAAATCCCTCTATACCCCCTCTGACGACCCGACAATGATATCTGTTGACCAATTATTGTTATTGAGATGAAAATGGATATTCTGTACCCCACCATGATGCGTGCCAAGTCATATATGAATTTTGAAGTCATTTTGAAAATGAAAAATCCCTCTATATCCCCTCTGACGACCCGACAATGATTTCTGTTGACGAATTATTGTTATTCAGTTGGAAATGGATATTCTGCACCCCACCATGATGCGTGCCAAGTCATATTGGATTTTTGAAGAAATATTGAAAATGAAAAATCCCTCTATACCCCCTCTGACGACCCGACAATGATTTCTGTTGACGAATTATTGCTATTCAAATGGAAATGGATATTCTGCACCCCACCATGATGTGTGCCAAGTCATATTAGCTTTTTGAAGAAATATTGAAATTGAAAAATCCCTCTATACCTCCTTTAACGACCCGTCAATGATTTCTGTTGACGAATCATTGTTATTCAGATAGAAATGGATATTCTGCACCCCACCATGATGCGTGCCAAGTCATATTTGATTTTGAGGTAATTTTGAAAATGAAAAATCCCTCTATACCCCCTCTGACGACCCGACAATGATTTCTGTTGAAAAATTATTGTTATTGAGATGGAAATGGATATTCTGTACCCCACCATGATGCGGGCCAAGTCATATATGAATTTTGAAGTCATTTTGAAAATGAAAAATCCCTCTATATCCCCTCTGACGACCCGACAATGATTTCTGTTGACGAATTATTGTTATTCCGTTGGAAATGGATATTCTGCACCCCACCATGATGCGTGCCAAGTCATATTGGATTTTTGAAGAAATATTGAAAATGAAAAATCCCTCTATACCCCCTCTGACGACCCGACAATGATTTCTGTTGACGAATTATTGCTATTCAGATGTTCATGGATACTTTGCACCCCACCATGATGTGTGCCAAGTCATATTAGATTTTTGAAGAAATTTTGAAAATGAAAAATCCCTCTATACCCCCTCCAGCGACCCGTCAATGATTTCTGTCGACAAATTATTGTTATTCAGATGGAAATGGATATTCTGCACCCCACCATGATGTGTGCCAAGTCATATTAGGTTTTTGAAGAAATTTTGAAAATGAAAAATCCCTCTATACTCCCTCCAACGACCCGTCAATGATTTCTGTCGACAAATTATTGTTATTCAGATGGAAATGGATATTCTGCACCCCACCATGATGTGTGCCAAGTCATATTAGATTTTTGAAGAAATATTGAAAATGAAAAATCCCTCTATACCCCCTTTAACGACCCGTCAATGATTTCTGTTGACGAATCATTGTTATTCAGATAGAAATGGATATTCTGCACCCCACCATGATGCGTGCCAAGTCATATTGGATTTTTGAAGAAATATTGAAAATGAAAAATCCCTCTATATCCCCTCTATCGACACGACAATGACATCTGTTGACAAATTATTGTTATTCAAATGGAAATGGATATTCTGCACCCCACCATGATGTGTGCCAAGTCATATTAGCTTTTTGAAGAAATATTGAAATTGAAAAATCCCTCTATACCTCCTTCAACGACCCGTCAATGATTTCTGTTGACGAATCATTGTTATTCAGATAGAAATGGATATTCTGCACCCCACCATGATGCGTGCCAAGTCATATTGGATTTTTGAAGAAATATTGAAAATGAAAAATCCCTCTATATCCCCTCTATCGACCCGACAATGACATCTGTTGACAAATTATTGTTATTCAAATGGAAATGGATATTCTGCACCCCACCATGATGTGTGCCAAGTCATATTAGCTTTTTGAAGAAATATTGAAATTGAAAAATCCCTCTATACCTCCTTTAACGACCCGTCAATGATTTCTGTTGACGAATCATTGTTATTCAGATAGAAATGGATATTCTGCACCCCACCATGATGCGTGCCAAGTCATATTTGATTTTGAGGTAATTTTGAAAATGAAAAATCCCTCTATACCCCCTCTGACGACCCGACAATGATTTCTGTTGAAAAATTATTGTTATTGAGATGGAAATGGATATTCTGTACCCCACCATGATGCGTGCCAAGTCATATATGAATTTTGAAGTCATTTTGAAAATGAAAAATCCCTCTATATCCCCTCTGACGACCCGACAATGATTTCTGTTGACGAATTATTGTTATTCAGTTGGAAATGGATATTCTGCACCCCACCATGATGCGTGCCAAGTCATATTGGATTTTTGAAGAAATATTGAAAATGAAAAATCCCTCTATACCCCCTCTGACGACCCGACAATGATTTCTGTTGACGAATTATTGCTATTCAGATGTTCATGGATACTTTGCACCCCACCATGATGTGTGCCAAGTCATATTAGATTTTTGAAGAAATTTTGAAAATGAAAAATCCCTCTATACCCCCTCCAGCGACCTGTCAATGATTTCTGTCGACAAATTATTGTTATTCAGATGGAAATGGATATTCTGCACCCCACCATGATGTGTGCCAAGTCATATTAGGTTTTTGAAGAAATTTTGAAAATGAAAAATCCCTCTATACTCCCTCCAACGACCCGTCAATGATTTCTGTCGACAAATTATTGTTATTCAGATGGAAATGGATATTCTGCACCCCACCATGATGTGTGCCAAGTCATATTAGATTTTTGAAGAAATATTGAAAATGAAAAATCCCTCTATACCCCCTTTAACGACCCGTCAATGATTTCTGTTGACGAATCATTTTTATTCAGATGGACATGGATGTTCTGCACCCCACCATGATGCGTGCCAAGTCATATTTGATTTTGAGGTAATTTTGAAAATGAAAAATCCCTCTATACTCCCTCTGACGACCCGACAATTATTTCTGTTGACAAATTATTGTTATTGAGATGGAAATGGATATTCTGTACCCCACCATGAATCGTGCCAAGTCATATTTGATTATTGAAGTCATTTTGAAAATGAAAAATCCCTCTATATCCCCTCTGACGACCCGACAATGATTTCTGTTGACGAATTATTGTTATTCAGTTGGAAATGGATATTCTGCACCACACCATGATGCGTGCCAAGTCATATTAAATTTTTGAAGAAATATTGAAAATGAAAAATCCCTCTATACCCCCTCCAACGACCCGTCAATGATTTCTGTCGACAAATTATTGTTATTCAGATGGAAATGGATATTCTGCACCCCGCCATGATGTGTGCCAAGTCATATTAGATTTTTGAAGAAATATTGAAAATTAAAAATCCCTCTATACCCCCTTTAACGACCCGTCAATGATTTCTGTTGACGAATCATTTTCATTCAGATGGACAAGGATGTTCTGCACCCCACCATGATGCGTGCCAAGTCATATTTGATTTTGAGGTAATTTTGAAAATGAAAAATCCCTCTATACCCCCTCTGACGACCCGACAATTATTTCTGTTGACAAATTATTGTTATTGAGATGGAAATGGATATTCTGTACCCCACCATGATGCGTGCCAAGTCATATTTGATTATTGAAGTCATTTTGAAAAAGAAAAATCCCTCTATATCCCCTCTGACGACCCGACAATGATTTCTGTTGACAAATTATTGTTATTCAGATGAAAATGGATATTCTGCACCCTACCATGAAGCGTGCCAAGTCATATTAGATTTTTGAAGTCATTTTGAAAATGAAAAATCCCTCTATACCCCCTTCAACGAACCGTCAATGATTTCTGTTGCTGAATTATTGTTATTCAGATGGAAATGGATATTCTGCACCCCACCATGATGCGTGCCAAGTCATATTTGATTTTGAGGTGATTTTGAAAATGAAAAATTCCTCTATACCCCCTCTGACGACCCGACAATTATTTCTGTTGACAAATTATTGTTATTGAGATGGAAATGGATATTCTGTACCCCACCATGATGCGTGCCAAGTCATATTTGATTATTGAAGTCATTTTGAAAATGAAAAATCCCTCTATATCCCCTCTGACGACCCGACAATGATTTCTGTTGAAAAATTATTGTTATTGAGATGGAAATGGATATTCTGTACCCCACCATGATGCGTGCCAAGTCATATATGAATTTTGAAGTCATTTTGAAAATGAAAAATCCCTCTATATCCCCTCTGACGACCCGACAATGATTTCTGTTGACGAATTATTGTTATTCAGTTGGAAATGGATATTCTGCACCCCACCATGATGCGTGCCAAGTCATATTGGATTTTTGAAGAAATATTGAAAATGAAAAATCCCTCTATACCCCCTCTGACGACCCGACAATGATTTCTGTTGACGAATTATTGCTATTCAGATGTTCATGGATACTTTGCACCCCACCATGATGTGTGCCAAGTCATATTAGATATTTGAAGAAATTTTGAAAATGAAAAATCCCTCTATACCCCCTCCAGCGACCCGTCAATGATTTCTGTAGACAAATTATTGTTATTCAGATGGAAATGGATATTCTGCACCCCACCATGATGTGTGCCAAGTCATATTAGGTTTTTGAAGAAATTTTGAAAATGAAAAATCTCTCTATACTCCCTCCAACGACCCGTCAATGATTTCTGTCGACAAATTATTGTTATTCAGATGGAAATGGATATTCTGCACCCCACCATGATGTGTGCCAAGTCATATTAGATTTTTGAAGAAATATTGAAAATGAAAAATCCCTCTATACCCCCTTTAACGACCCGTCAATGATTTCTGTTGACGAATCATTTTTATTCAGATGGACATGGATGTTCTGCACCCCACTATGATGCGTGCCAAGTCATATTTGATTTTGAGGTAATTTTGAAAATGAAAAATCCCTCTATACTACCTCCAACGACCCGTCAATGATTTCTGTCGACAAATTATTGTTATTCAGATGGAAATGGATATTCTGCACCCCACCATGATGTGTGCCAAGTCATATTAGATTTTTGAAGAAATATTGAAATTGAAAAATCCCTCTATACCCCCTTTAACGACCCGTCAATGATTTCTGTTGACGAATCATTTTTATTCAGATGGACATGGATGTTCTGCACCCCACTATGATGCGTGCCAAGTCATATTTGATTTTGAGGTAATTTTGAAAATGAAAAATACCTCTATACCCCCTCTGACGACCCGACAATGATTCTTGTCGACGAACTGTTGTTATTCAGATGAAAATAAATATTCTGCACTCCACCATGATGCGTGCCAAGTCATATTAAATTTTTGAAGAAATATTGAAAATGAAAAATCCCTCTATACCCCCTCTAACGAACCGACAATGAGTTCTGTTGACAAATTATTGTTATTGAGATAGAAATGGATATTCTGTACCCCACTATGATGCGTGCCAAGTCATATTTGATTTTTGAAGTCATTTTGAAAATGAAAAATCCCTCTATACCCCCTCTGACGACCCGACAATGATTTCAGTAGAAGAATTATTGTTATTCAGATGGAAATGGATATTCTGCAAACCACCATGATGCGTGCCAAGTCATATTTGATTTTTGAAGTCATTTTGAAAATGAAAAATCCCTCTATACCCCCTCTGACTACCCGACAATGATTTCAGTTGAAGAATTATTGTTATTCAGATGAAAATGGATATTCTGTACCCCACCATGATGCGTGACAAGTCATATTGGATTTTTGAAGAAAAATTGAAAATGAAAAATCCCTCTATACCCCCTCTAACGACCCGACAATGATTTCTGTTGACGAATTATTGTTATCCAGATGGAAATGAATATTCTGCACCCCACCATGTTGCGTGCCAAGTCATATTTGATTTTGAGGTAAATTTGAAAATGAAAAATCCCTCTATACCCCCTCTAACGAACCGACAATGAGTTCTGTTGACGAATTATTGTTATTCAGATGGAAATGGATATTCTGCACCACACCATGATGCGTGCCAAGTCATATTGGATTTTTGAAGAAATATTGAAAATGAAAAATCCCTCTATACCCCCTCTAACGAACCGACAATGAGTTCTGTTGACGAATTATTGTTATTCAGATGGAAATGGATATTCTGCACCCCACCATGATGCGTGCCAAGTCATATTGGATTTTTGAAGAAATATTGATAATGAAAAATCCCTCTATACCCCCTCCAACGACCCGTCAATGATTTCTGTTGACGAGCTATTGTTATTTAGATGGAAATGGATATTCTGCACCCCACCATGATGCGTGCCAAGTCATATTTGATTTTGAGGTAATTTTGAAAATGAGAAATCCCTCTATACCCCCTCTGACGACCCGACAATGATTTCTGTTGACAAATTATTATTATTGAGATAGAAATGGATATTCTGTACCCCACTATGATGCATGCCAAGTCATATTTGATTTTTGAAGTCATTTTGAAAATGAAAAATCCCTCTTTACCCCCTCTGACGACCCGACAATGATTTCAGTTGAAGAATTATTGTTATTCAGATGGAAATGGATATTCTGCACCCCACCATGATGCGTGACAAGTCATATTGGATTTTTGAAGAAATATTGAAAATGAAAAATCCCTCTATACCCCCTCTAACGACCCGACAATGATTTCTGTTGACGAATTATTGTTATCCAGATGGAAATGAATATTCTGCACCCCACCATGTTGCGTGCCAAGTCATATTTGATTTTGAGGTATATTTGAAAATGAAAAATCCCTCTATACCCCCTCTAACGAACCGACAATGAGTTCTGTTGACGAATTATTGGTATTCAGATGGAATTGGATATTCTGCACCACACCATGATGCGTGCCAAGTCAAATTGGATTTTTGAAGAAATATTGAAAATGGAAAATCCCTCTATACCCCCTCTAACGAACCGACAATGAGTTCTGTTGACGAATTATCGTTATTCAGATGGAAATAGATATTCTGCACCCCACCATGATGCGTGCCAAGTCATATTGAATATTTTAAGAAATATTGAAAATGAAAAATCCCTCTATACCCCCTCTAACGACCCGACATTGATTTCAGTTGAAGAATTACTGTTATTCAGATGGAAATGGATATTCTGCACCCCACCATGATGCGTGCCAAGTCATATTGGATTTTTGAAGAAATATTGAAAATGAAAAATCCCTCTATACCGCCTCTAACGACCCGACAATGATTTCTGTTGACGAATTATCGTTATTCAGATGGAAATAGATATTCTGCACCCCACCATGATGCGTGCCAAGTCATATTGAATATTTTAAGAAATATTGAAAATGAAAAATCCCTCTATACCCCCTCTAACGACCCGACATTGATTTCAGTTGAAGAATTACTGTTATTCAGATGGAAATGGATATTCTGCACCCCACCATGATGCGTGCCAAGTCATATTGGATTTTTGAAGAAATATTGAAAATGAAAAATCCCTCTATACCCCCTCTAACGACCCGACAATGATTTTTGTCGACGAATTATCGTTACTCAGATGGAAATAGATATTCTGCACCCCACCATGATGCGTGCCAAGTCATATTAGATTTTTGAAGAAATATTGAAAAGGAAAAATCCCTCTATACCCACTCTAACGACCCGACAATGAGTTCTGTTGACGAATTACTGTTATTCAGATGGAAATGGATATTCTGCACCCCACCATGATGCGTGCCAAGTCATATTGAATTTTTTAAGAAATATTGAAAATGAAAAATCCCTCTATACCCCCTCTAACGACCCGACATTGATTTCAGTTGAAGAATTACTGTTATTCAGATGGAAATGGATATTCTGCACCCCACCATGATGCGTGCCAAGTCATATTGGATTTTTGAAGAAATATTGAAAATGAAAAATCCCTCTATACCCCCTCTAACGACCCGACATTGATTTCAGTTGAAGAATTACTGTTATTCAGATGGAAATGGATATTCTGCACCCCACCATGATGCGTGCCAAGTCATATTTGATTTTGAGGTAATTTTGAAAATGAGAAATCCCTCTATACCCCCTCTGACGACCCGACAATGATTTCAGTTGAAGAATTATTGTTATTCAGATGGAAATGGATATTCTGCACCCCACCATGATGCGTGCCAATTAATATTTGATTTTTGAAGTCATTTTGAAAATGAAAAATCCCTCTATACCCCCTCTGACGACCCGACAATGATTTCAGTTGAAGAATTATTGTTATTCAGATGGAAATGGATATTCTGCACCCCACAATGATGCGTGACAAGTCATATTGGATTTTTGAAGAAAAATTGAAAATGAAAAATCCCTCTATACCCCCTCTAACGACCCGACAATGATTTCTGTTGACGAATTATTGTTATCCAGATGAAAATGAATATTCTGCACCCCACCATGTTGCGTGCCAAGTCATATTTGATTTTGAGGTAAATTTGAAAATGAAAAATCCCTCTATACCCCCTCTAACGAACCGACAATGAGTTCTGTTGACAAATTATTGTTATTGAGATAGAAATGGATATTCTGTACCCCGCTATGATGCGTGCCAAGTCATATTTGATTTTTGAAGTCATTTTGAAAATGAAAAATCCCTCTATACCCCCTCTGACGACCCGACAATGATTTCAGTTGAAGAATTATTGTTATTCAGATGGAAATGGATATTCTGCACCCCATTATGATGCGTGACAAGTCATATTGGATTTTTGAAGAAAAATTGAAAATGAAAAATCCCTCTATACCCCCTCTAACGACCCGACAATGATTTCTGTTGACGAATTATTATTATTCAGATGGACATGGATGTTCTGCACCCCACTATGATGCGTGCCAAGTCATATTTGATTTTGAGGTAATTTTGAAAATGAAAAATACCTCTATACCCCCTCTGACGACCCGACAATGATTTTTGTCGACGAACTGTTGTTATTCAGATGAAAATAAATATTCTGCACTCCACCATGATGCGTGCCAAGTCATATTAAATTTTTGAAGAAATATTGAAAATGAAAAATCCCTCTATACCCCCTCTAACGAACCGACAATGAGTTCTGTTGACAAATTATTGTTATTGAGATAGAAATGGATATTCTGTACCCCACTATGATGCGTGCCAAGTCATATTTGATTTTTGAAGTCATTTTGAAAATGAAAAATCCCTCTATACCCCCTCTGACGACCCGACAATGATTTCAGTAGAAGAATTATTGTTATTCAGATGGAAATGGATATTCTGCACCCCACCATGATGCGTGCCAAGTCATATTTGATTTTTGAAGTCATTTTGAAAATGAAAAATCCCTCTATACCCCCTCTGACTACCCGACAATGATTTCAGTTGAAGAATTATTGTTATTCAGATGAAAATGGATATTCTGTACCCCACCATGATGCGTGACAAGTCATATTGGATTTTTGAAGAAAAATTGAAAATGAAAAATCCCTCTATACCCCCTCTAACGACCCGACAATGATTTCTGTTGACGAATTATTGTTATCCAGATGGAAATGAATATTCTGCACCCCACCATGTTGCGTGCCAAGTCATATTTGATTTTGAGGTAAATTTGAAAATGAAAAATCCCTCTATACCCCCTCTAACGAACCGACAATGAGTTCTGTTGACGAATTATTGTTATTCAGATGGAAATGGATATTCTGCACCCCACCATGATGCGTGCCAAGTCATATTGGATTTTTGAAGAAATATTGAAAATGAAAAATCCCTCTATACCCCCTCCAACGACCCGTCAATGATTTCTGTTGACGAGTTATTGTTATTTAGATGGAAATGGATATTCTGCACCCCACCATGATGCGTGCCAAGTCATATTTGATTTTGAGGTAATTTTGAAAATGAGAAATCCCTCTATACCCCCTCTGACGACCCGACAATGATTTCTGTTGACAAATTATTATTATTGAGATAGAAATGGATATTCTGTACCCCACTATGATGCATGCCAAGTCATATTTGATTTTTGAAGTCATTTTGAAAATGAAAAATCCCTCTTTACCCCCTCTGACGACCCGACAATGATTTCAGTTGAAGAATTATTGTTATTCAGATGGAAATGGATATTCTGCACCCCACCATGATGCGTGACAAGTCATATTTGATTTTGAGGTATATTTGAAAATGAAAAATCCCTCTATACCCCCTCTAACGAACCGACAATGAGTTCTGTTGACGAATTATCGTTATTCAGATGGAAATAGATATTCTGCACCCCACCATGATGCGTGCCAAGTCATATTAGATTTTTGAAGAAATATTGAAAATGAAAAATCCCTCTATACCCCCTCTAACGACCCGACAATGATTTCTGTTGACGAATTATTGTTATCCAGATGGAAATGAATATTCTGCACCCCACCATGTTGCGTGCCAAGTCATATTTGATTTTGAGGTATATTTGAAAATGAAAAATCCCTCTATACCCCCTCTAACGAACCGACAATGAGTTCTGTTGACGAATTATTGGTATTCAGATGGAATTGGATATTCTGCACCACACCATGATGCGTGCCAAGTCAAATTGGATTTTTGAAGAAATATTGAAAATGGAAAATCCCTCTATACCCCCTCTAACGAACCGACAATGAGTTCTGTTGACGAATTATTGTTATTCAGATGGAAATGGATATTCTGCACCCCACCATGATGCGTGCCAAGTCATATTGGATTTTTGAAGAAATATTGAAAATGAAAAATCCCTCCATACCGCCTCTAACGACCCGACAATGATTTCTGTTGACGAATTATCGTTATTCAGATGAAAATAGATATTCTGCACCCCACCATGATGCGTGCCAAGTCATATTAGATTCTTGAAGAAATATTGAAAATGAAAAATCCCTCTATACCCACTCTAACGACCCGACAATGAGTTCTGTTGACGAATTACTGTTATTCAGATGGAAATGGATATTCTGCACCCCACCATGATGCGTGCCAAGTCATATTGAATTTTTTAAGAAATATTGAAAATGAGAAATCCCTCTATACCCCCTCTAACGACCCGACATTGATTTCAGTTGAAGAATTACTGTTATTCAGATGGAAATGGATATTCTGCACTCCACCATGATGCGTGCCAAGTCATATTGGATTTTTGAAGAAATATTGAAAATGAAAAATCCCTCTATACCCCCTCTAACGACCCGACAATGATTTTTGTCGACGAATTATCGTTACTCAGATGGAAATAGATATTCTGCACCCCACCATGATGCGTGCCAAGTCATATTAGATTTTTGAAGAAATATTGAAAATGAAAAATCCCTCTATACCCACTCTAACGACCCGACAATGAGTTCTGTTGACGAATTACTGTTATTCAGATGGAAATGGATATTCTGCACCCCACCATGATGCGTGCCAAGTCATATTGAATTTTTTAAGAAATATTGAAAATGAAAAATCCCTCTATACCCCCTCTAACGACCCGACATTGATTTCAGTTGAAGAATTACTGTTATTCAGATGGAAATGGATATTCTGCACCCCACCATGATGCGTGCCAAGTCATATTGGATTTTTGAAGAAATATTGAAAATGAAAAATCCCTCTATACCCAATCTAACGACCCGACATTGATTTCAGTTGAAGAATTACTGTTATTCAGATGGAAATGGATATTCTGCACCCCACCATGATGTGTGCCAAGTCATATTAGATTTTTGAAGAAATATTGAAAATGAAAAATCCCTCTATACCCCCTTTAACGACCCGTCAATGATTTCTGTTGACGAATCATTTTTATTCAGATGGACATGGATGTTCTGCACCCCACCATGATGCGTGCCAAGTCATATTTGATTTTGAGGTAATTTTGAAAATGAAAAATCCCTCTATACTCCCTCTGACGACCCGACAATTATTTCTGTTGACAAATTATTGTTATTGAGATGGAAATGGATATTCTGTACCCCACCATGAATCGTGCCAAGTCATATTTGATTATTGAAGTCATTTTGAAAATGAAAAATCCCTCTATATCCCCTCTGACGACCCGACAATGATTTCTGTTGACGAATTATTGTTATTCAGTTGGAAATGGATATTCTGCACCACACCATGATGCGTGCCAAGTCATATTAAATTTTTGAAGAAATATTGAAAATGAAAAATCCCTCTATACCCCCTCCAACGACCCGTCAATGATTTCTGTCGACAAATTATTGTTATTCAGATGGAAATGGATATTCTGCACCCCGCCATGATGTGTGCCAAGTCATATTAGATTTTTGAAGAAATATTGAAAATTAAAAATCCCTCTATACCCCCTTTAACGACCCGTCAATGATTTCTGTTGACGAATCATTTTCATTCAGATGGACAAGGATGTTCTGCACCCCACCATGATGCGTGCCAAGTCATATTTGATTTTGAGGTAATTTTGAAAATGAAAAATCCCTCTATACCCCCTCTGACGACCCGACAATTATTTCTGTTGACAAATTATTGTTATTGAGATGGAAATGGATATTCTGTACCCCACCATGATGCGTGCCAAGTCATATTTGATTATTGAAGTCATTTTGAAAAAGAAAAATCCCTCTATATCCCCTCTGACGACCCGACAATGATTTCTGTTGACAAATTATTGTTATTCAGATGAAAATGGATATTCTGCACCCTACCATGAAGCGTGCCAAGTCATATTAGATTTTTGAAGTCATTTTGAAAATGAAAAATCCCTCTATACCCCCTTCAACGAACCGTCAATGATTTCTGTTGCTGAATTATTGTTATTCAGATGGAAATGGATATTCTGCACCCCACCATGATGCGTGCCAAGTCATATTTGATTTTGAGGTGATTTTGAAAATGAAAAATTCCTCTATACCCCCTCTGACGACCCGACAATTATTTCTGTTGACAAATTATTGTTATTGAGATGGAAATGGATATTCTGTACCCCACCATGATGCGTGCCAAGTCATATTTGATTATTGAAGTCATTTTGAAAATGAAAAATCCCTCTATATCCCCTCTGACGACCCGACAATGATTTCTGTTGAAAAATTATTGTTATTGAGATGGAAATGGATATTCTGTACCCCACCATGATGCGTGCCAAGTCATATATGAATTTTGAAGTCATTTTGAAAATGAAAAATCCCTCTATATCCCCTCTGACGACCCGACAATGATTTCTGTTGACGAATTATTGTTATTCAGTTGGAAATGGATATTCTGCACCCCACCATGATGCGTGCCAAGTCATATTGGATTTTTGAAGAAATATTGAAAATGAAAAATCCCTCTATACCCCCTCTGACGACCCGACAATGATTTCTGTTGACGAATTATTGCTATTCAGATGTTCATGGATACTTTGCACCCCACCATGATGTGTGCCAAGTCATATTAGATATTTGAAGAAATTTTGAAAATGAAAAATCCCTCTATACCCCCTCCAGCGACCCGTCAATGATTTCTGTAGACAAATTATTGTTATTCAGATGGAAATGGATATTCTGCACCCCACCATGATGTGTGCCAAGTCATATTAGGTTTTTGAAGAAATTTTGAAAATGAAAAATCTCTCTATACTCCCTCCAACGACCCGTCAATGATTTCTGTCGACAAATTATTGTTATTCAGATGGAAATGGATATTCTGCACCCCACCATGATGTGTGCCAAGTCATATTAGATTTTTGAAGAAATATTGAAAATGAAAAATCCCTCTATACCCCCTTTAACGACCCGTCAATGATTTCTGTTGACGAATCATTTTTATTCAGATGGACATGGATGTTCTGCACCCCACTATGATGCGTGCCAAGTCATATTTGATTTTGAGGTAATTTTGAAAATGAAAAATCCCTCTATACTACCTCCAACGACCCGTCAATGATTTCTGTCGACAAATTATTGTTATTCAGATGGAAATGGATATTCTGCACCCCACCATGATGTGTGCCAAGTCATATTAGATTTTTGAAGAAATATTGAAATTGAAAAATCCCTCTATACCCCCTTTAACGACCCGTCAATGATTTCTGTTGACGAATCATTTTTATTCAGATGGACATGGATGTTCTGCACCCCACTATGATGCGTGCCAAGTCATATTTGATTTTGAGGTAATTTTGAAAATGAAAAATACCTCTATACCCCCTCTGACGACCCGACAATGATTCTTGTCGACGAACTGTTGTTATTCAGATGAAAATAAATATTCTGCACTCCACCATGATGCGTGCCAAGTCATATTAAATTTTTGAAGAAATATTGAAAATGAAAAATCCCTCTATACCCCCTCTAACGAACCGACAATGAGTTCTGTTGACAAATTATTGTTATTGAGATAGAAATGGATATTCTGTACCCCACTATGATGCGTGCCAAGTCATATTTGATTTTTGAAGTCATTTTGAAAATGAAAAATCCCTCTATACCCCCTCTGACGACCCGACAATGATTTCAGTAGAAGAATTATTGTTATTCAGATGGAAATGGATATTCTGCAAACCACCATGATGCGTGCCAAGTCATATTTGATTTTTGAAGTCATTTTGAAAATGAAAAATCCCTCTATACCCCCTCTGACTACCCGACAATGATTTCAGTTGAAGAATTATTGTTATTCAGATGAAAATGGATATTCTGTACCCCACCATGATGCGTGACAAGTCATATTGGATTTTTGAAGAAAAATTGAAAATGAAAAATCCCTCTATACCCCCTCTAACGACCCGACAATGATTTCTGTTGACGAATTATTGTTATCCAGATGGAAATGAATATTCTGCACCCCACCATGTTGCGTGCCAAGTCATATTTGATTTTGAGGTAAATTTGAAAATGAAAAATCCCTCTATACCCCCTCTAACGAACCGACAATGAGTTCTGTTGACGAATTATTGTTATTCAGATGGAAATGGATATTCTGCACCACACCATGATGCGTGCCAAGTCATATTGGATTTTTGAAGAAATATTGAAAATGAAAAATCCCTCTATACCCCCTCTAACGAACCGACAATGAGTTCTGTTGACGAATTATTGTTATTCAGATGGAAATGGATATTCTGCACCCCACCATGATGCGTGCCAAGTCATATTGGATTTTTGAAGAAATATTGATAATGAAAAATCCCTCTATACCCCCTCCAACGACCCGTCAATGATTTCTGTTGACGAGCTATTGTTATTTAGATGGAAATGGATATTCTGCACCCCACCATGATGCGTGCCAAGTCATATTTGATTTTGAGGTAATTTTGAAAATGAGAAATCCCTCTATACCCCCTCTGACGACCCGACAATGATTTCTGTTGACAAATTATTATTATTGAGATAGAAATGGATATTCTGTACCCCACTATGATGCATGCCAAGTCATATTTGATTTTTGAAGTCATTTTGAAAATGAAAAATCCCTCTTTACCCCCTCTGACGACCCGACAATGATTTCAGTTGAAGAATTATTGTTATTCAGATGGAAATGGATATTCTGCACCCCACCATGATGCGTGACAAGTCATATTGGATTTTTGAAGAAATATTGAAAATGAAAAATCCCTCTATACCCCCTCTAACGACCCGACAATGATTTCTGTTGACGAATTATTGTTATCCAGATGGAAATGAATATTCTGCACCCCACCATGTTGCGTGCCAAGTCATATTTGATTTTGAGGTATATTTGAAAATGAAAAATCCCTCTATACCCCCTCTAACGAACCGACAATGAGTTCTGTTGACGAATTATTGGTATTCAGATGGAATTGGATATTCTGCACCACACCATGATGCGTGCCAAGTCAAATTGGATTTTTGAAGAAATATTGAAAATGGAAAATCCCTCTATACCCCCTCTAACGAACCGACAATGAGTTCTGTTGACGAATTATTGTTATTCAGATGGAAATGGATATTCTGCACCCCACCATGATGCGTGCCAAGTCATATTGGATTTTTGAAGAAATATTGAAAATGAAAAATCCCTCTATACCGCCTCTAACGACCCGACAATGATTTCTGTTGACGAATTATCGTTATTCAGATGGAAATAGATATTCTGCACCCCACCATGATGCGTGCCAAGTCATATTGAATATTTTAAGAAATATTGAAAATGAAAAATCCCTCTATACCCCCTCTAACGACCCGACATTGATTTCAGTTGAAGAATTACTGTTATTCAGATGGAAATGGATATTCTGCACCCCACCATGATGCGTGCCAAGTCATATTGGATTTTTGAAGAAATATTGAAAATGAAAAATCCCTCTATACCCCCTCTAACGACCCGACAATGATTTTTGTCAACGAATTATCGTTACTCAGATGGAAATAGATATTCTGCACCCCACCATGATGCGTGCCAAGTCATATTAGATTTTTGAAGAAATATTGAAAAGGAAAAATCCCTCTATACCCACTCTAACGACCCGACAATGAGTTCTGTTGACGAATTACTGTTATTCAGATGGAAATGGATATTCTGCACCCCACCATGATGCGTGCCAAGTCATATTGAATTTTTTAAGAAATATTGAAAATGAAAAATCCCTCTATACCCCCTCTAACGACCCGACATTGATTTCAGTTGAAGAATTACTGTTATTCAGATGGAAATGGATATTCTGCACCCCACCATGATGCGTGCCAAGTCATATTGGATTTTTGAAGAAATATTGAAAATGAAAAATCCCTCTATACCCCCTCTAACGACCCGACATTGATTTCAGTTGAAGAATTACTGTTATTCAGATGGAAATGGATATTCTGCACCCCACCATGATGCGTGCCAAGTCATATTTGATTTTGAGGTAATTTTGAAAATGAGAAATCCCTCTATACCCCCTCTGACGACCCGACAATGATTTCAGTTGAAGAATTATTGTTATTCAGATGGAAATGGATATTCTGCACCCCACCATGATGCGTGCCAATTAATATTTGATTTTTGAAGTCATTTTGAAAATGAAAAATCCCTCTATACCCCCTCTGACGACCCGACAATGATTTCAGTTGAAGAATTATCGTTATTCAGATGGAAATGGATATTCTGCACCCCACAATGATGCGTGACAAGTCATATTGGATTTTTGAAGAAAAATTGAAAATGAAAAATCCCTCTATACCCCCTCTAACGACCCGACAATGATTTCTGTTGACGAATTATTGTTATCCAGATGAAAATGAATATTCTGCACCCCACCATGTTGCGTGCCAAGTCATATTTGATTTTGAGGTAAATTTGAAAATGAAAAATCCCTCTATACCCCCTCTAACGAACCGACAATGAGTTCTGTTGACAAATTATTGTTATTGAGATAGAAATGGATATTCTGTACCCCGCTATGATGCGTGCCAAGTCATATTTGATTTTTGAAGTCATTTTGAAAATGAAAAATCCCTCTATACCCCCTCTGACGACCCGACAATGATTTCAGTTGAAGAATTATTGTTATTCAGATGGAAATGGATATTCTGCACCCCATTATGATGCGTGACAAGTCATATTGGATTTTTGAAGAAAAATTGAAAATGAAAAATCCCTCTATACCCCCTCTAACGACCCGACAATGATTTCTGTTGACGAATTATTATTATTCAGATGGACATGGATGTTCTGCACCCCACTATGATGCGTGCCAAGTCATATTTGATTTTGAGGTAATTTTGAAAATGAAAAATACCTCTATACCCCCTCTGACGACCCGACAATGATTTTTGTCGACGAACTGTTGTTATTCAGATGAAAATAAATATTCTGCACTCCACCATGATGCGTGCCAAGTCATATTAAATTTTTGAAGAAATATTGAAAATGAAAAATCCCTCTATACCCCCTCTAACGAACCGACAATGAGTTCTGTTGACAAATTATTGTTATTGAGATAGAAATGGATATTCTGTACCCCACTATGATGCGTGCCAAGTCATATTTGATTTTTGAAGTCATTTTGAAAATGAAAAATCCCTCTATACCCCCTCTGACGACCCGACAATGATTTCAGTAGAAGAATTATTGTTATTCAGATGGAAATGGATATTCTGCACCCCACCATGATGCGTGCCAAGTCATATTTGATTTTTGAAGTCATTTTGAAAATGAAAAATCCCTCTATACCCCCTCTGACTACCCGACAATGATTTCAGTTGAAGAATTATTGTTATTCAGATGAAAATGGATATTCTGTACCCCACCATGATGCGTGACAAGTCATATTGGATTTTTGAAGAAAAATTGAAAATGAAAAATCCCTCTATACCCCCTCTAACGACCCGACAATGATTTCTGTTGACGAATTATTGTTATCCAGATGGAAATGAATATTCTGCACCCCACCATGTTGCGTGCCAAGTCATATTTGATTTTGAGGTAAATTTGAAAATGAAAAATCCCTCTATACCCCCTCTAACGAACCGACAATGAGTTCTGTTGACGAATTATTGTTATTCAGATGGAAATGGATATTCTGCACCCCACCATGATGCGTGCCAAGTCATATTGGATTTTTGAAGAAATATTGAAAATGAAAAATCCCTCTATACCCCCTCCAACGACCCGTCAATGATTTCTGTTGACGAGTTATTGTTATTTAGATGGAAATGGATATTCTGCACCCCACCATGATGCGTGCCAAGTCATATTTGATTTTGAGGTAATTTTGAAAATGAGAAATCCCTCTATACCCCCTCTGACGACCCGACAATGATTTCTGTTGACAAATTATTATTATTGAGATAGAAATGGATATTCTGTACCCCACTATGATGCATGCCAAGTCATATTTGATTTTTGAAGTCATTTTGAAAATGAAAAATCCCTCTTTACCCCCTCTGACGACCCGACAATGATTTCAGTTGAAGAATTATTGTTATTCAGATGGAAATGGATATTCTGCACCCCACCATGATGCGTGACAAGTCATATTTGATTTTGAGGTATATTTGAAAATGAAAAATCCCTCTATACCCCCTCTAACGAACCGACAATGAGTTCTGTTGACGAATTATCGTTATTCAGATGGAAATAGATATTCTGCACCCCACCATGATGCGTGCCAAGTCATATTAGATTTTTGAAGAAATATTGAAAATGAAAAATCCCTCTATACCCCCTCTAACGACCCGACAATGATTTCTGTTGACGAATTATTGTTATCCAGATGGAAATGAATATTCTGCACCCCACCATGTTGCGTGCCAAGTCATATTTGATTTTGAGGTATATTTGAAAATGAAAAATCCCTCTATACCCCCTCTAACGAACCGACAATGAGTTCTGTTGACGAATTATTGGTATTCAGATGGAATTGGATATTCTGCACCACACCATGATGCGTGCCAAGTCAAATTGGATTTTTGAAGAAATATTGAAAATGGAAAATCCCTCTATACCCCCTCTAACGAACCGACAATGAGTTCTGTTGACGAATTATTGTTATTCAGATGGAAATGGATATTCTGCACCCCACCATGATGCGTGCCAAGTCATATTGGATTTTTGAAGAAATATTGAAAATGAAAAATCCCTCCATACCGCCTCTAACGACCCGACAATGATTTCTGTTGACGAATTATCGTTATTCAGATGAAAATAGATATTCTGCACCCCACCATGATGCGTGCCAAGTCATATTAGATTCTTGAAGAAATATTGAAAATGAAAAATCCCTCTATACCCACTCTAACGACCCGACAATGAGTTCTGTTGACGAATTACTGTTATTCAGATGGAAATGGATATTCTGCACCCCACCATGATGCGTGCCAAGTCATATTGAATTTTTTAAGAAATATTGAAAATGAGAAATCCCTCTATACCCCCTCTAACGACCCGACATTGATTTCAGTTGAAGAATTACTGTTATTCAGATGGAAATGGATATTCTGCACTCCACCATGATGCGTGCCAAGTCATATTGGATTTTTGAAGAAATATTGAAAATGAAAAATCCCTCTATACCCCCTCTAACGACCCGACAATGATTTTTGTCGACGAATTATCGTTACTCAGATGGAAATAGATATTCTGCACCCCACCATGATGCGTGCCAAGTCATATTAGATTTTTGAAGAAATATTGAAAATGAAAAATCCCTCTATACCCACTCTAACGACCCGACAATGAGTTCTGTTGACGAATTACTGTTATTCAGATGGAAATGGATATTCTGCACCCCACCATGATGCGTGCCAAGTCATATTGAATTTTTTAAGAAATATTGAAAATGAAAAATCCCTCTATACCCCCTCTAACGACCCGACATTGATTTCAGTTGAAGAATTACTGTTATTCAGATGGAAATGGATATTCTGCACCCCACCATGATGCGTGCCAAGTCATATTGGATTTTTGAAGAAATATTGAAAATGAAAAATCCCTCTATACCCAATCTAACGACCCGACATTGATTTCAGTTGAAGAATTACTGTTATTCAGATGGAAATGGATATTCTGCACCCCACCATGATGTGTGCCAAGTCATATTAGATTTTTGAAGAAATATTGAAAATGAAAAATCCCTCTATACCCCCTTTAACGACCCGTCAATGATTTCTGTTGACGAATCATTTTTATTCAGATGGAAATGGATATTCTGCACCCCACCATGATGCGTGCCAAGTCATATTGGATTTTTGAAGAAATATTGAAAATGAAAAATCCCTCTATACCCAATCTAACGACCCGACATTGATTTCAGTTGAAGAATTACTGTTATTCAGATGGAAATGGATATTCTGCACCCCACCATGATGCGTGCCAAGTCATATTGGATTTCTGAAGAAATATTGAAAATGAAAAATCCCTCTATACCCCCTCCAACGACCCGTAAATGATTTCTGTTGACGAGTTATTGTTATTTAGATGGAAATGGATATTCTGCACCCCACCATGATGCGTGCCAAGTCATATTTGATTTTGAGGTAATTTTGAAAATGAGAAATCCCTCTATACCCCCTCTGACGACCCGACAATGATTTCAGTTGAAGAATTATTGTTATTCAGATGGAAATGGATATTCTGCACCCCACCATGATGCGTGCCAATTAATATTTGATTTTTGAAGTCATTTTGAAAATGAAAAATCCCTCTATACCCCCTCTGACGACCCGACAATGATTTCAGTTGAAGAATTATTGTTATTCAGATGGAAATGGATATTCTGCACCCCACAATGATGCGTGACAAGTCATATTGGATTTTTGAAGAAAAATTGAAAATGAAAAATCCCTCTATACCCCCTCTAACGACCCGACAATGATTTCTGTTGACGAATTATTGTTATCCAGATGGAAATGAATATTCTGCACCCCACCATGCTGCGTGCCAAGTCATATTTGATTTTGAGGTAAATTTGAAAATGAAAAATCCCTCTATACCCCCTTTAACGAACCGACAATGAGTTCTGTTGACAAATTATTGTTATTGAGATAGAAATGGATATTCTGTACCCCGCTATGATGCGTGCCAAGTCATATTTGATTTTTGAAGTCATTTTGAAAATGAAAAATCCCTCTATACCCCCTCTGACGACCCGACAATGATTTCAGTTGAAGAATTATTGTTATTCAGATGGAAATGGATATTCTGCACCCCATTATGATGCGTGACAAGTCATATTGGATTTTTGAAGAAAAATTGAAAATGAAAAATCCCTCTATACCCCCTCTAACGACCCGACAATGATTTCTGTTGACGAATTATTATTATCCAGATGGAAATGAATATTCTGCACCCCACCATGTTGCGTGCCAAGTCATATTTGATTTTGAGGTAAATTTTAAAATGAAAAATCCCTCTATACCCCCTCTAACGAACCGACAATGAGTTCTGTTGACAAATTATTGTTAGTCAGATGGAAATGAATATTCTTCACCACACCATGATGCGTGCCAAGTCATATTGGATTTTTGAAGGAATATTGAAAATGAAAAATCCCTCTATACCCCCTCTAACGACCCGACAATGATTTCTGTTGACGAATTATCGTTATTCAGATGGAAATAGATATTCTGCACCCCACCATGATGCGTGCCAAGTCATATTAGATTTTTGAAGAAGTATTGAAAATGAAAAATCCCTCTATACACACTCTAACGACCCGACAATGAGTTCTGTTGACGAATTACTGTTAGTCAGATGGAAATGGATATTCTGCACCCCACCATGATGCGTGCCAAGTCATATTGAATTTTTTAAGAAATATTGAAAATGAAAATTCCCTCTATACCCCCTCTAACGACCCGACATTGATTTCAGTTGAAGAATTACTGTTATTCAGATGGAAATGGATATTCTGCACCCCACCATGATGCGTGCCAAGTCATATTGAAATTTTTAAGAAATATTGAAAATGAAAATTCCCTCTATACCCCCTCTAACGACCCGACATTGATTTCAGTTGAAGAATTACTGTTATTCAGATGGAAATGGATATTCTGCACCCCACCATGATGCGTGCCAAGTCATATTGAATTTTTGAAGAAATATTGAAATTGAAAAATCCCTCTATACCCCCTCTAACGACCCGACAATGATTTCTGTAAACGAATTGTTGTTATTCAGATGAAAATAAATATTCTGCACTCCACCATGACGCGTGCCAAGTCATATTAAATTTTTGAAGAAATATTGAAAATGAAAAATCCCTCTATACCCCCTCTTACGACCCGACAATGATTTCTGTCGACGAATTGTTGTTATTCAGATGAAAATAAATATTCTGCACTCCACCATGACGCGTGCCAAGTTATATTAAATTTTTGAAGAAATATTGAAAATGAAAAATCCCTCTATACCCCCTCTTACGACCCGACAATGATTTCTGTGAACGAATTCTTGTTATTCAGATGGAAATATATATTCTGCACCCTACTATGATGCGTGCCAAGTCATATTTGATTTTTGAAGTCATTTTGATAATGAAAAATCCCTCTATACCCCCTCTGACGACCCGACAATGATTTCTGTTGACGAATTATTGTTATTTCGATGGACATGGATACTTTGCACCCCACCATGATGCGTGCCAAGTCATATTAGATATTTGAAGAAATTTTGAAAATGAGAAATCCCTCTATACCCCCTCCAACGACCCGTCATTGATTTCTGTTGACGAATTATTGTTGTTCAGATGGAAATGGAAATTCTGCACCCCACCATGATGCGTGCCAAGTCATATTTGATTTTGAGGTAATTTTGAAAAAGAAAAATCCTTCTATACCCCCTCTGACGACCCGACAATGATTTCTGTTGACGAGTTATTGTTATTTAGATGGAAATGGATATTCTGCACCCCACCATGATGCGTGCCAAGTCATATTGGATTTTTGAAGAAATATTGAAAATGAAAAATCCCTCTATACCGCCTCTAACGACCCGACAATGATTTCTGTTGACGAATTATCGTTATTCAGATGGAAATGGAAATTCTGCACACCACCATGATGCGTGCCAAGTCATATTTGATTTTGAGGTAATTTTGAAAAAGAAAAATCCCTCTATACCCCCTCTGACGACCCGACAATGATTTCTGTTGACAATTATTGTTATTGAGATGGAAATGGATATTCTGTACCACACCATGATGCGTGCCAAGTCATATTAGATTATTGAAGAAATTTTGAAAATGAAAAATCCCTCTATACCCCCTCCAACGACCCGTCATTGATTTCTGTTGACGAATTATTGTTGTTCAGATGGAAATGGAAATTCTGCACCCCACCATGATGCGTGCCAAGTCATATTTGATTTTGAGGTAATTTTGAAAAAGAAAAATCCCTATATACCCCCTCTGATGACCCGACAATGATTTCTGTTGACAATTATTGTTATTGAGATGGAAATGGATATTCTGTACCACACCATGATGCGTGCCAAGTCATATTAGATTATTGAAGAAATTTTGAAAATGAAAAATCCCTCTATACCCCCTCCAACGACCCGACAATGATTTCTGTTGACGAATTATCGTTATTCAGATGGAAATGGAAATTCTGCACACCACCATGATGCGTGCCAAGTCATATTTGATTTTGAGGTAATTTTGAAAAAGAAAAATCCCTCTATACCCCCTCTGACGACCCGACAATGATTTCTGTAGACAATTATTGTTATTGAGATGGAAATGGATATTCTGTACCACACCATGATGCGTGCCAAGTCATATTAGATTATTGAAGAAATTTTGAAAATGAAAAATCCCTCTATACCCCCTCCAACGACCCGTCAATGATTTCTGTTGACGAGTTATTGTTATTTAGATGGAAATGGATATTCTGCACCCCACCATGATGCGTGCCAAGTCATATTGGATTTTTGAAGAAATATTGAAAATGAAAAATCCCTCTATACCGCCTCTAACGACCCGACAATGATTTCTGTTGACGAATTATCGTTATTCAGATAGAAATGGAAATTCTGCACACCACGATGATGCGTGCCAAGTCATATTTGATTTTGAGGTAATTTTGAAAAAGAAAAATCCCTCAATACCCCCTCTGACGACCCGACAATGATTTCTGTTGACAATTATTGTTATTGAGATGGAAATGGATATTCTGTACCACACCATGATGCGTGCCAAGTCATATTAGATTATTGAAGAAATTTTGAAAATGAAAAATCCCTCTATACCCCCTCCAACGACCCGTCATTGATTTCTGTTGACGAATTATTGTTGTTCAGATGGAAATGGAAATTCTGCACCCCACCATGATGCGTGCCAAGTCATATTTGATTTTGAGGTAATTTTGAAAAAGAAAAATCCCTATATACCCCCTCTGATGACCCGACAATGATTTCTGTTGACAATTATTGTTATTGAGATGGAAATGGATATTCTGTACCACACCATGATGCGTGCCAAGTCATATTAGATTATTGAAGAAATTTTGAAAATGAAAAATCCCTCTATACCCCCTCCAACGACCCGTCAATGTTTTCTGTTGACGAGTTATTGTTATTTAGATGGAAATGGATATTCTGCACCCCACCATGATGCGTGCCAAGTCATATTTGATTTTGAGGTAATTTTGAAAATGAAAAATCCCTCTATACCCCCTCTGACGACCCGACAATGATTTTTGTCGACGAATTGTTGTTATTCAGATGAAAATAAATATTCTGCACTCCACCATGATGCGTGCCAAGTCATATTAAATTTTTGAAGAAATATTGAAAATGAAAAATCCCTCTATACCCCCTCTAACGAACCGACAATGAGTTCTGTTGACAAATTATTGTTATTGAGATAGATATGGATATTCTGTACCCCACTATGATGCGTGCCAAGTCATATTTGACTTTTGAAGTCATTTTGAAAATGAAAAATCCCTATATACCCCCTCTGACGACCCGACAATGATTTCAGTTGAAGAATTATTGTTATTCAGATGGAAATGGATATTCTGCACCCCACCATGATGCGTGCCAAGTCATATTTGATTTTTGAAGTCATTTTGAAAATGAGAAATCCCTCTATACCCCCTCTGACTACCCGACAATGGTTTCAGTTGAAGAATTATTGTTATTCAGATGAAAATGGATATTCTGCACCCCACCATGATGCGTGACAAGTCATATTGGATTTTTGAAGAAAAATTGAAAATGAAAAATCCCTCTATACCCCCTCTAACGACCCGACAATGATTTCTGTTGACGAATTATTGTTATCCAGATGGAAATGAATATTCTGCACCCCACCATGTTGCGTGCCAAGTCATATTTGATTTTGAGGTAAATTTGAAAATGAAAAATCCCTCTATACCCCCTCTGACGACCCGACAATGATTTCAGTTGAAGAATTATTGTTATCCAGATGGAAATGAATATTCTGCACCCCACCATGTTGCGTGCCAAGTCATATTTGATTTTGAGGTAAATTTGAAAATGAAAAATCCCTCTATACCCCCTCTAACGAACCGACAATGAGTTCTGTTGACAAATTATTGTTATTGAGATAGAAATGGATATTCTGTACCCCACTATGATGCGTGCCAAGTCATATTTGATTTTTGAAGTCATTTTGAAAATGAAAAATCCCTCTATACCCCCTCTGACGACCCGACAATGATTTCAGTTGAAGAATTATTGTTATTCAGATGGAAATGGATATTCTGCACCCCACCATGATGCGTGACAAGTCATATTGGATTTTTGAAGAAATATTGAAAATGAAAAATCCCTCTATACCCCCTCCAACGACCCGTCAATGATTTCTGTTGACGAGTTATTGTTATTTAGATGGAAATGGACATTCTGCACCCCACCAAGATGCGTGCCAAGTCATATTTGATTTTGAGGTAATTTTGAAAATGAGAAATCTCTCTATACCCCCTCTGACGACCGACAATGATTTCAGTTGAAGAATTATTGTTATTCAGATGGAAATGGATATTCTGCACCCCACCATGATGCGTGACAAGTCATATTGGATTTTTAAAGAAAAATTGAAAATGAAAAATCCCTCTATACCCCCTCTAACGACCCGACAATGATTTCTGTTGACAAATTATTGTTATCCAGATGGAAATGAATATTCTGCACCCCACCATGTTGCGTGCCAAGTCATATTTGATTTTGAGGTAAATTTGAAAATGAAAAATCCCTCTATACCCCCTCTAACGAACCGACAATGAGTTCAGTTGACAAATTATTGTTATTGAGATAGAAATGGATATTCTGTACCCCACTATGATGCGTGCCAAGTCATATTTGATTTTTGAAGTCATTTTGAAAATGAAAAATCCCTCTATACCCCCTCTGACGACCCGACAATGATTTCAGTTGAAGAATTATTGTTATTCAGATGGAAATGGATATTCTGCACCCTACCATGAAGCGTGCCAAGTCATATTAGATTTTTGAAGTCATTTTGAAAATGAGAAATCCCTCTATACCCCCTTCAACGACCCGTCAATGATTTCTGTTGACAAATTATTGTTATTCAGATGGAAATGGATTTTCTGCACCCCACCATGATGTGTGCCAAGTCATATTAGATTTTTGAAGAAATTTTGAAAATGAAAAATCCCTCTATACCCCCTCCAACGACCCGTCAATGATTTCTGTCGACAAATTATTGTTATTCAGATGGAAATGGATATTCTGCACCCCACTATGATGCGTGCCAAGTCATATTTGATTTTGAGGTAATTTTGAAAATGAAAAATCCCTCTATACCCCCTCTGACGACCCGACAATGATTTCTCTTGACCAATTATTGTTATTGAGAAGGAAATGAATATTCTGTACCCCACCATGATGCGTGCCAAGTCATATTTGATTTATGAAGTCAATTTGAAAACGAAAAATCCCTCTATACCCCCTCTAACGACCCGACAATGATTTCTGTTGACGAATTATCGTTATTCAGATGGATATGAATATTCTGCACCCCACCATGTTTCGTGCCAAGTCATATTTGATTCAGAGGTAATTTTGAAAATGAAAAATCCCTCTATACCCCCTCTGACGACCCGACAATGATATCTGTTGACCAATTATTGTTATTGAGATGAAAATGGATATTCTGTACCCCACTATGATGCGTGCCAAGTCATATTTGATTTTTAAAGTCAATTTGAAAATGAAAAATCCCTCTATACCCCCTCTGACGACCCGACTATGATTTCAGTAGAAGAATTATTGTTATTCAGATGGAAATGGATATTCTGCACCCCACCATGATGCGTGACAAGTCATATTGTATTTTTGAAGAAATATTGAAAATGAAAAATCCCTCTATACCCCCTCTAACGACCCGACAATGATTTCTGTTGACGAATTATTGTTATCCAGATGGAAATGAATATTCTGCACCCCACCATGTTGCGTGCCAAGTCATATTTGATTTTTGAAGTAATTTTGAAAATGAAAAATCCCTCTATACCCCCTCTGACGACCCGACTATGATTTCAGTTGAAGAATTATTGTTATTCAGATGGAAATGGATATTCTGCACCCCACCATGATGCGTGCCAAGTCATATTGGATTTTTGAAGAAATATTGAAAATGAAAAATCACTCTATACCCCCTCTAACGAACCGACAATGAGTTCTGTTGACGAATTATCGTTATTCAGATGGAAATAGATATTCTGCACCCCACCATGATGCGTGCCAAGTCATATTAGATTTTTGAAGAAATATTGAAAATGAAAAATCCCTCTATACCCCCTCTAACGACCCGACAATGATTTTTGTCGACAATTATTGTTATTGAGATGGAAATGGATATTCTGCACCCCACCATGATGCGTGCCAAGTCATATTGAATTTTTTAAAAAATATTGAAAATGAAAAATCCCTCTATACCCCCTCTAACGACCCGACAATGATTTCTGTTGACAATTATTGTTATTGAGATGGAAATGGATATTCTGCACCCCACCATGATGCGTGCCAAGTCATATTGAATTTTTTAAGAAATATTGAAAATGAAAAATCCCTCTATACCCCCTCTAACGACCCGACAATGAGTTCTGTTGACGAATTACTGTTATTCAGATGGAAATGGATATTCTGCACCCCACCATGATGCGTGCCAAGTCATATTGAATTTTTTAAGAAATATTGAAAATGAAAAATCCCTCTATACCCCCTCTAACGACCCGACATTGATTTCAGTTGAAGAATTACTGTTATTCAGATGGAAATGGATATTCTGCACCCCACCATGATGCGTGCCAAGTCATATTGGATTTTTGAAGAAATATTGAAAATGAAAAATCCCTCTATACCCCCTCTAACGACCCGACAATGATTTTTGTCGACGAATTGTTGTTATTCAGATGAAAATAAATATTCTGCACTCCACCATGATGCGTGCCAAGTCATATTAAATTTTTGAAGAAATATTGAAAATGAATAATCCCTCTATACCCCCTCTTACGACCCGACAATGATTTCTGTAAACGAATTCTTGTTATTCAGATGGAAATATATATTCTGCACCCTACTATGATGCGTGCCAAGTCATATTTGATTTTTGAAGTCATTTTGATAATGAAAAATCCCTCTATACCCCCTCTGACGACCCGACAATGATTTCTGTTGACGAATTATTGTTATTTCGATGGACATGGATACTTTGCACCCCACCATGATGCGTGCCAAGTCATATTAGATTTTTGAAGATATATTGAAAGTGAAAAATCCCTCTATACCCCCTCTAACGACCCGACAATGATTTCTGGTGACGAATTATTGTTGTTCAGATGGAAATGGATATTCTGCACCCCACCATGATGCGTGCAAAGTCATATTAGATATTTGAAGAAATTTTGAAAATGAGAAATCCCTCTATACCCCCTCCAACGACCCGTCATTGATTTCTGTTGACGAATTATTGTTGTTCAGATGGAAATGGAAATTCTGCACCCCACCATGATGCGTGCCAAGTCATATTTGATTTTGAGGTAATTTTGAAAAAGAAAAATCCCTCTATAACCCCTCTGACGACCCGACAATGATTTCTGTTGACAATTATTGTTATTGAGATGGAAATGGATATTCTGTACCACACCATGATGCGTGCCAAGTCATATTAGATTATTGAAGAAATTTTGAAAATGAAAAATCCCTCTATACCCCCTCCAACGACCCGTCAAAGATTTCTGTTGACGAGTTATTGTTATTTAGATGGAAATGGATATTCTGCACCCCACCATGATGCGTGCCAAGTCATATTGAATTTTTTAAAAAATATTGAAAATGAAAAATCCCTCTATACCCCCTCTAACGACCCGACAATGATTTCTGTTGACAATTATTGTTATTGAGATGGAAATGGATATTCTGCACCCCACCATGATGCGTGCCAAGTCATATTGAATTTTTTATGAAATATTGAAAATGAAAAATCCCTCTATACCCCCTCTAACGACCCGACAATGAGTTCTGTTGACGAATTACTGTTATTCAGATGGAAATGGATATTCTGCACCCCACCATGATGCGTGACAAGTCATATTGTATTTTTGAAGAAATATTGAAAATGAAAAATCCCTCTATACCCCCTCTAACGACCCGACAATGATTTCTGTTGACGAATTATTGTTATCCAGATGGAAATGAATATTCTGCACCCCACCATGTTGCGTGCCAAGTCATATTTGATTTTTGAAGTAATTTTGAAAATGAAAAATCCCTCTATACCCCCTCTGACGACCCGACTATGATTTCAGTTGAAGAATTATTGTTATTCAGATGGAAATGGATATTCTGCACCCCACCATGATGCGTGCCAAGTCATATTGGATTTTTGAAGAAATATTGAAAATGAAAAATCACTCTATACCCCCTCTAACGAACCGACAATGAGTTCTGTTGACGAATTATTGTTATTCAGATGGAAATGGATATTCTGCACCCCACCATGATGCGTGCCAAGTCATATTGGATTTTTGAAGAAATATTGAAAATGAGAAATCCCTCTATACCCCCTCTAACGAACCGACAATGAGTTCTGTTGACGAATTATCGTTATTCAGATGGAAATAGATATTCTGCACCCCACCATGATGCGTGCCAAGTCATATTAGATTTTTGAAGAAATATTGAAAATGAAAAATCCCTCTATACCCCCTCTAACGACCCGACAATGATTTTTGTCGACAATTATTGTTATTGAGATGGAAATGGATATTCTGCACCCCACCATGATGCGTGCCAAGTCATATTGAATTTTTTAAAAAATATTGAAAATGAAAAATCCCTCTATACCCCCTCTAACGACCCGACAATGATTTCTGTTGACAATTATTGTTATTGAGATGGAAATGGATATTCTGCACCCCACCATGATGCGTGCCAAGTCATATTTGATTATTGAAGTCATTTTGAAAATGAAAAATCCCTCTATATCCCCTCTGACGACCCGACAATGATTTCTGTTGAAAAATTATTGTTATTGAGATGGAAATGGATATTCTGCACCCCACCATGATGCGTGCCAAGTCATATTGAATTTTTTAAGAAATATTGAAAATGAAAAATCCCTCTATACCCCCTCTAACGACCCGACAATGAGTTCTGTTGACGAATTACTTGTTATTCAGATGGAAATGGATATTCTGCACCCCACCATGATGCGTGCCAAGTCATATTGAATTTTTTAAGAAATATTGAAAATGAAAAATCCCTCTATACCCCCTCTAACGACCCGACATTGATTTCAGTTGAAGAATTACTGTTATTCAGATGGAAATGGATATTCTGCACCCCACCATGATGCGTGCCAAGTCATATTGGATTTTTGAAGAAATATTGAAAATGAAAAATCCCTCTATACCCCCTCTAACGACCCGACAATGATTTTTGTCGACGAATTGTTGTTATTCAGATGAAAATAAATATTCTGCACTCCACCATGATGCGTGCCAAGTCATATTAAATTTTTGAAGAAATATTGAAAATGAAAAATCCCTCTATACCCCCTCTTACGACCCGACAATGATTTCTGTAAACGAATTCTTGTTATTCAGATGGAAATATATATTCTGCACCCTACTATGATGCGTGCCAAGTCATATTTGATTTTTGAAGTCATTTTGATAATGAAAAATCCCTCTATACCCCCTCTGACGACCCGACAATGATTTCTGTTGACGAATTATTGATATTTCGATGGACATGGATACTTTGCACCCCACCATGATGCGTGCCAAGTCATATTAGATTTTTGAAGATATATTGAAAGTGAAAAATCCCTCTATACCCCCTCTAACGACCCGACAATGATTTCTGGTGACGAATTATTGTTGTTCAGATGGAAATGGATATTCTGCACCCCACCATGATGCGTGCCAAGTCATATTAGATATTTGAAGAAATTTTGAAAATGAGAAATCCCTCTATACCCCCTCCAACGACCCGTCATTGATTTCTGTTGACGAATTATTGTTGTTCAGATGGAAATGGAAATTCTGCACCCCACCATGATGCGTGCCAAGTCATATTTGATTTTGAGGTAATTTTGAAAAAGAAAAATCCCTCTATACCCCCTCTGACGACCCGACTATGATTTCTGTTGACAATTATTGTTATTGAGATGGAAATGGATATTCTGTACCACACCATGATGCGTGCCAAGTCATATTAGATTATTGAAGAAATTTTGAAAATGAAAAATCCCTCTATACCCCCTCCAACGACCCGTCAAAGATTTCTGTTGACGAGTTATTGTTATTTAGATGGAAATGGATATTCTGCACCCCACCATGATGCGTGCCAAGTCATATTTGATTTTGAGGTAATTTTGAAAATGAAAAATCCCTCTATACCCCCTCTGACGACCCGACAATGATTTCTGTTGACAAATTATTGTTATTGAGATAGAAATGGATATTCTGTACCCCACTATGATGCGTGCCAAGTCATATTTGATTTTTGAAGTCATTTTGAAAATGAAAAATCCCTCTATACCCCCTCTGACGACCCGACAATGATTTCAGTTGAAGAATTATTGTTATTCAGATGGAAATGGATATTCTGCACCCCACCATGATGCGTGACAAGTCATATTGGATTTTTGAAGAAATATTGAAAATGAAAACTCCCTCTATACCCCCTCCAACGACCCGTCAATGATTTCTGTTGACGAGTTATTGTTATTTAGATGGAAATGGACATTCTGCACCCCACCATGATGCGTGCCAAGTCATATTTGATTTTGAGGTAATTTTGAAAATGAGAAATCTCTCTATACCCCCTCTGACGACCGACAATGATTTCAGTTGAAGAATTATTGTTATTCAGATGGAAATGGATATTCTGCACCCCACCATGATGCGTGACAAGTCATATTGGATTTTTAAAGAAAAATTGAAAATGAAAAATCCCTCTATACCCCCTCTAACGACCCGACAATGATTTCTGTTGACGAATTATTGTTATCCAGATGGAAATGAATATTCTGCACCCCACCATGTTGCGTGCCAAGTCATATTTGATTTTGAGGTAAATTTGAAAATGAAAAATCCCTCTATACCCCCTCTAACGAACCGACAATGAGTTCTGTTGACAAATTATTGTTATTGAGATAGAAATGGATATTCTGTACCCCACTATGATGCGTGCCAAATCATATTTGATTTTTGAAGTCATTTTGAAAATGAAAAATCCCTCTATACCCCCTCTGACGACCCGACAATGATTTCAGTTGAAGAATTATTGTTATTCAGATGGAAATGGATATTCTGCACCCTACCATGAAGCGTGCCAAGTCATATTAGATTTTTGAAGTCATTTTGAAAATGAGAAATCCCTCTATACCCCCTTCAACGACCCGTCAATGATTTCTGTTGCCGAATTATTGTTATTCAGATGGAAATTGATATTCTGCACCCCACCATGATGCGTGCCAAGTCATATTTGATTTTGAGGTAATTTTGAAAATGAAAAATCCCTCTATACCCCCTCTGACGACCCGACAATGATTTCTGTTGACAAATTATTGTTATTCAGATGGAAATGGATTTTCTGCACCCCACCATGATGTGTGCCAAGTCATATTAGATTTTTGAAGAAATTTTGAAAATGAAAAATCCCTCTATACCCCCTCCAACGACCCGTCAATGATTTCTGTCGACAAATTATTGTTATTCAGATGGAAATGGATATTCTGCACCCCACTGTGATGCGTGCCAAGTCATATTTGATTTTGAGGTAATTTTGAAAATGAAAAATCCCTCTATACCCCCTCTGACGACCCGACAATGATTTCTGTTGACCAATTATTGTTATTGAGAAGGAAATGGATATTCTGTACCCCACCATGATGCGTGCCAAGTCATATTTGATTTATGAAGTCAATTTGAAAACGAAAAATCCCTCTATACCCCCTCTAACGACCCTACAATGATTTCTGTTGACGAATTATCGTTATTCAGATGGATATGAATATTCTGCACCCCACCATGTTTCGTGCCAAGTCATATTTGATTCAGAGGTAGTTTTGAAAATGAAAAATCCCTCTATACCCCCTCTGACGACCCGACAATGATATCTGTTGACCAATTATTGTTATTGAGATGAAAATGGATATTCTGTACCCCACCATGATGCGTGCCAAGTCATATTTGATTTTTAAAGTCAATTTGAAAATGAAAAATCCCTCCATACCCCCACTAACGACCCGACAATGATTTCTGTTGACAAATTATTGTTATTCAGATGGAAATGGATATTCTGCAACCTACCATGAAGCGTGCCAAGTCATATTACATTTTCGAAGTCATTTTGAAAATGAGAATTCCCTCTATACCCCCTTCAACGACCCGTCAATGATTTCTGTTGCCGAATTATTGTTATTCAGATGGAAATGGATACTTTGCACCCCACCATGATGCGTGCCAAGTCATATTTGATTTTGAGGTAATTTTGAAAATGAAAAAACCCTCTATACCCCCTCTGACGACCCGACAATGATTTCTGTTTACAAATTATTGTTATTGAGATGGAAATGGATATTCTGCACCCCACCATGATGCGTGCCAAGTCATATTAGATTTTTGAAGAAATATTGAAAATGACAAATCCCTCTATACCCCCTCTGACGACTTGACAATGATTTCTGTTGACGAATTATTGTTATTCAGATGTCCATGGATACTTTGCACCCCACCATGATGCGTGCCAAGTCATATTAGATTTTTGAAGAAATATTGAAAATGAAAAATCCCTCTATACCCCCTCTATCGACCCGACAATGACATCTGTTGACAAATTATTGTTATTCAGATGGAAATGGATATTCTGCACCCCACCATGATGTGTGCCAAGTCATATTAGATTTTTGAAGAAATTTTGAAAATGAAAAATCCCTTTATACCCCCTCCAACGACCCGTCAATGATTTATGTCGACAAATTATTGTTATTCAGATGGAAATGGATATTCTGCACCTTAATATGATGCGTGCCAAGTCATATTTGATTTTGAAGAAATATTGAAAATGAAAAATCCCTCTATACCCCCTCTGACGACTTGACAATGATTTCTGTTGACGAATTATTGTTATTCAGATGTTCATGGATACTTTGCACCCCACCATGATGCGTGCCAAGTCATATTAGATTTTTGAAGAAATATTGAAAATGAAAAATCCCTCTATACCCCCTCTATCGACCCGACAATGACATCTGTTGACAAATTATTGTTATTCAAATGGAAATGGATATTCTGCACCCCACCATGATGTGTTCCAAGTCATATTAGATTATTGAAGAAATTTTGAAAATGAAAAATCCCTCTATACCCCCTCTATCGACCCGACAATGACATCTGTTGACAAATTATTGTTATTCAAATGGAAATGGATATTCTGCACCCCACCATGATGTGTGCCAAGTCATATTAGATTTTTGAAGAAATATTGATAATGAAAAATCCCTCTATTCCCCTCTATCGACCCGACAATGACATCTGTTGACAAATTATTGTTATTCAGATGGAAATGGATATTCTGCACCCCACCATGATGTGTGCCAAGTCATATTAGATTTTTGAAGAAATTTTGAAAATGAAAAATCCCTTTATACCCCCTCCAACGACCCGTCAATGATTTATGTCGACAAATTATTGTTATTCAGATGGAAATAGATATTCTGCACCCCACTATGATGCGTGACAAGTCATATTTGATTTTGAAGAAATATTGAAAATGAAAAATCCCTCTATACCCCCTCTGACGACTTGACAATGATTTCTGTTGACGAATTATTGTTATTCAGATGTTCATGGATACTTTGCACCCCACCATGATGCGTGCCAAGTCATATTAGATTTTTGAAGAAATATTGAAAATGAAAAATCCCTCTATACCCCCTCTATCGACCCGACAATGACATCTGTTGACAAATTATTGTTATTCAGATGGAAATGGATATTCTGTACCCCACCATGATGTGTGCCAAGTCATATTAGATTTTTGAAGAAATTTTGAAAATGAAAAATCCCTCTATACCCCCTCCAGCGACCCGTCAATGATTTCTGTCGACAAATTATTGTTATTCAGATGGAAATGGATATTCTGCACCCCACCATGATGAGTGCCAAGTCATATTAGGTTTTTGAAGAAATTTTGAAAATGAAAAATCCCTCTATACTCCCTCCAACGACCCGTCAATGATTTCTGTCGACAAATTATTGTTATTCAGATGGAAATGGATATTCTGCACCCCACCATGATGTGTGCCAAGTCATATTAGATTTTTGAAGAAATATTGAAAATGAAAAATCCCTCTATACCCCCTTTAATGACCCGTCAATGATTTCTGTTGACGAATCATTTTTATTCAGATGGACATGGATGTTCTGCACCCCACCATGATGAGTGACAAGTCATATTTGATTTTGAGGTAATTTTGAAAATGAAAAATCCCTCTATACTCCCTCTGACGACCCGACAATTATTTCTGTTGACAAATTATTGTTATTGAGATGGAAATGGATATTCTGCACCCTACCATGAAGCGTGCCAAGTCATATTAGATTTTTGAAGTCATTTTGAAAATGAAAAATCCCTCTATACCCCCTTCAACGAACCGTCAATGATTTCTGTTGCTGAATTATTGCTATTCAGATGTTCATGGATACTTTGCACCCCACCATGATGCGTGCCATGTCATATTAGATTTTTGAAGAAATATTGAAAATGAAAAATCCCTCTGTACCCCCTCTATCGACCCGACAATGACATCTGTTGACAAATTATTGTTATTCAGATGGAAATGGATTTTCTGCACCCCACCATGATGCGTGCCAAGTCATATTTGATTTATGAAGTCAATTTGAAAACGAAAAATCCCTCTATACCCCCTCTAACGACCCGACAATGATTTCTGTTGACGAATTATCGTTATTCAGATGGAAATGAATATTCTGCACCCCACCATGTTGCGTGCCATGTAATATTTGATTTAGAGTTAATTTTGAAAATGAAAAATCCCTCTATACCCCCTCTGACGACCCGACAATGATTTCTGTCGACAAATTATTGTTATTCAGATGGAAATGGATATTCTGTACCCCACCATGATGCGTGCCAAGTCATATTTGATTTTTGAAGTCAATTTGAAAATGAAAAATCCCTCTATACCCCCTCTGACGACCCGACAATGATTTCTGTTGACGAATTATTGTTATTCAGATGGACATGGATACTTTGCACCCCACAGTGATGCGTGCCAAGTCATATTAGAATTTTGAAGAAATATTGAAATTGAAAAATCCCTCTATACCTCCTTTAACGACCCGTCAATGACTTCTGTTGACAAATTATTGTTATTCAGATGGATATGGATATTCTGCACCCCACCATGATGTGTGCCAAGTCATATTAGATATTTGAAGAAATATTGAAATTGAAAAATCCCTCTATACCGCCTCTATCGACCCGACAATGACTTCTGTTGACAAATTATTGTTATTCAGATGGAAATGGATATTCTGCACCCCACCATGATGTGTGCCAAGTCATATTAGCTTTTTGAAGAAATATTGAAATTGAAAAATCCCTCTATACCTCCTTTAACGACCCGTCAATGATTTCTGTTGACGAATCATTGTTATTCAGATGGAAATGGATATTCTGCACCCCACCATGATGCGTGCCAAGTCATATTTGATTTTGAGGTAATTTTGAAAATGAAAAATCCCTCTATACCCCCTCTGACGACCCGACAATGATTTCTGTTGAAAAATTATTGTTATTGAGATGGGAATGGATATTCTGTACCCCACCATGATGCGTGCCAAGTCATATATGAATTTTGAAGTCATTTTGAAAATGAAAAATCCCTCTATATCCCCTCTGACGACCCGACAATGATTTCTGTTGACGAATTATTGTTATTCAGTTGGAAATGGATATTCTGCACCCCACCATGATGCGTGCCAAGTCATATTGGATTTTTGAAGAAATATTGAAAATGAAAAATCCCTCTATACCCCCTCTGACGACCCGACAATGATTTCTGTTGACGAATTATTGCTATTCAGATGTTCATGGATACTTTGCACCCCACCATGAAGTGTGCCAAGTCATATTAGATTTTTGAAGAAATTTTGAAAATGAAAAATCCCTCTATACCCCCTCCAGCGACCCGTCAATGATTTCTGTCGACAAATTATTGTTATTCAGATGGAAATGGATATTCTGCACCCCACCATGATGTGTGCCAAGTCATATTAGGTTTTTGAAGAAATTTTGAAAATGAAAAATCCCTCTATACTCCCTCCAACGACCCGTCAATGATTTCTGTCGACAAATAATTGTTATTCAGATGGAAATGGATATTCTGCACCCCACCATGATGTGTTCCAAGTCATATTAGATTATTGAAGAAATTTTGAAAATGAAAAATCCCTCTATACCCCCTCTATCGACCCGACAATGACATCTGTTGACAAATTATTGTTATTCAAATGGAAATGGATATTCTGCACCCCACCATGATGTGTGCCAAGTCATATTAGATTTTTGAAGGAATATTGATAATGAAAAATCCCTCTATACCCCCTCTATCGACCCGACAATGACATCTGTTGACAAATTATTGTTATTCAGATGGAAATGGATATTCTGCACCCCACCATGATGTGTGCCAAGTCATATTAGATTTTTGAAGAAATTTTGAAAATGAAATATCCCTTTATACCCCCTCCAACGACCCGTCAATGATTTATGTCGACAAATTATTGTTATTCAGATGGAAATGGATATTCTGCACCTTACTATGATGCGTGCCAAGTCATATTTGATTTTGAAGAAATATTGAAAATGAAAAATCCCTCTATACCCCCTCTGATGACTTGACAATGATTTCTGTTGACGAATTATTGTTATTCAGATGTTCATGGATACTTTGCACCCCACCATGATGCGTGCCAAGTCATATTAGATTTTTGAAGAAATATTGAAAATGAAAAATCCCTCTATACCCCCTCTATCGACCCGACAATGACATCTGTTGACAAATTATTGTTATTCAAATGGAAATGGATATTCTGCACCCCACCATGATGTGTGCCAAGTCATATTAGATTATTGAAGAAATTTTGAAAATGAAAAATCCCTCTATACCCCCTCCAGCGACCCGTCAATGATTTCTGTCGACAAATTATTGTTATTCAGATGGAAATGGATATTCTGCACCCCACCATGATGTGTGCCAAGTCATATTAGATTTTTGAAGAAATTTTGAAAATGAAAAATCCCTCTATTCCCCCTCCAACGACCCGTCAATGATTTCTGTCGAAAAATTATTGTTATTCAGTTGGTAATAGATATTCTGCACCCCACTATGATGCGTGACAAGTCATATTTGATTTTGAAGAAATATTGAAAATGAAAAATCCCTCTATACCCCCTCTGACGACTTGACAATGATTTCTGTTGACGAATTATTGTTATTCAGATGTTCATGGATACTTTGCACCCCACCATGATGCGTGCCAAGTCATATTAGATTTTTGAAGAAATATTGAAAATGAGAAATCCCTCTATACCCCCTCTATCGACCCGACAATGACATCTGTTGACAAATTATTGTTATTCAGATGGAAATGGATATTCTGTACCCCACCATGATGTGTGCCAAGTCATATTAGATTTTTGAAGAAATTTTGAAAATGAAAAATCCCTCTATACCCCCTCCAGCGACCCGTCAATGATTTCTGTCGACAAATTATTGTTATTCAGATGGAAATGGATATTCTGCACCCCACCATGATGAGTGCCAAGTCATATTAGGTTTTCGAAGAAATTTTGAAAATGAAAAATCCCTCTATACTCCCTCCAACGACCCGTCAATGATTTCTGTCGACAAATTATTGTTATTCAGATGGAAATGGATATTCTGCACCCCACCATGATGTGTGCCAAGTCATATTAGATTTTTGAAGAAATATTGAAAATGAAAAATCCCTCTATACCCCCTTTAATGACCCGTCAATGATTTCTGTTGACGAATCATTTTTATTCAGATGGACATGGATGTTCTGCACCCCACCATGATGAGTGCCAAGTCATATTTGATTTTGAGGTAATTTTGAAAATGAAAAATCCCTCTATACTCCCTCTGACGACCCGACAATTATTTCTGTTGACAAATTATTGTTATTGAGATGGAAATGGATATTCTGCACCCTACCATGAAGCGTGCCAAGTCATATTAGATTTTTGAAGTCATTTTGAAAATGAAAAATCCCTCTATACCCCCTTCAACGAACCGTCAATGATTTCTGTTGCTGAATTATTGCTATTCAGATGTTCATGGATACTTTGCACCCCACCATGATGCGTGCCATGTCATATTAGATTTTTGAAGAAATATTGAAAATGAAAAATCCCTCTGTACCCCCTCTATCGACCCGACAATGACATCTGTTGACAAATTATTGTTATTCAGATGGAAATGGATTTTCTGCACCCCACCATGATGCGTGCCAAGTCATATTTGATTTATGAAGTCAATTTGAAAACGAAAAATCCCTCTATACCCCCTCTAACGACCCGACAATGATTTCTGTTGACGAATTATCATTATTCAGATGGAAATGAATATTCTGCACCCCACCATGTTGCGTGCCAAGTCATATTTGATTTAGAGTTAATTTTGAAAATGAAAAATCCCTCTATACCCCCTCTGACGACCCGACAATGATTTCTGTTTACAAATTATTGTTATTGAGATGGAAATGGATATTCTGCACCCCACCATGATGCGTGCCAAGTCATATTAGATTTTTGAAGAAATATTGAAAATGAAAAATCACTCTATACCCCCTCTAACGAACCGACAATGAGTTCTGTTGACGAATTATTGTTATTCAGATGGAAATGGATATTCTGCACCCCACCATGATGCGTGCCAAGTCATATTGGATTTTTGAAGAAATATTGAAAATGAGGAATCCCTCTATACCCCCTCTAACGAACCGACAATGAGTTCTGTTGACGAATTATCGTTATTCAGATGGAAATAGATATTCTGCACCCCACCATGATGCGTGCCAAGTCATATTAGATTTTTGAAGAAATATTGAAAATGAAAAATCCCTCTATACCCCCTCTAACGACCCGACAATGATTTTTGTCGACAATTATTGTTATTGAGATGGAAATGGATATTCTGCACCCCACCATGATGCGTGCCAAGTCATATTGAATTTTTTAAAAAATATTGAAAATGAAAAATCCCTCTATACCCCCTCTAACGACCCGACAATGATTTCTGTTGACAATTATTGTTATTGAGATGGAAATGGATATTCTGCACCCCACCATGATGCGTGCCAAGTCATATTGAATTTTTTAAGAAATATTGAAAATGAAAAATCCCTCTATACCCCCTCTAACGACCCGACAATGAGTTCTGTTGACGAATTACTTGTTATTCAGATGGAAATGGATATTCTGCACCCCACCATGATGCGTGCCAAGTCATATTGAATTTTTTAAGAAATATTGAAAATGAAAAATCCCTCTATACCCCCTCTAACGACCCGACATTGATTTCAGTTGAAGAATTACTGTTATTCAGATGGAAATGGATATTCTGCACCCCACCATGATGCGTGCCAAGTCATATTGGATTTTTGAAGAAATATTGAAAATGAAAAATCCCTCTATACCCCCTCTAACGACCCGACAATGATTTTTGTCGACGAATTGTTGTTATTCAGATGAAAATAAATATTCTGCACTCCACCATGATGCGTGCCAAGTCATATTAAATTTTTGAAGAAATATTGAAAATGAAAAATCCCTCTATACCCCCTCTTACGACCCGACAATGATTTCTGTAAACGAATTCTTGTTATTCAGATGGAAATATATATTCTGCACCCTACTATGATGCGTGCCAAGTCATATTTGATTTTTGAAGTCATTTTGATAATGAAAAATCCCTCTATACCCCCTCTGACGACCCGACAATGATTTCTGTTGACGAATTATTGATATTTCGATGGACATGGATACTTTGCACCCCACCATGATGCGTGCCAAGTCATATTAGATTTTTGAAGATATATTGAAAGTGAAAAATCCCTCTATACCCCCTCTAACGACCCGACAATGATTTCTGGTGACGAATTATTGTTGTTCAGATGGAAATGGATATTCTGCACCCCACCATGATGCGTGCCAAGTCATATTAGATATTTGAAGAAATTTTGAAAATGAGAAATCCCTCTATACCCCCTCCAACGACCCGTCATTGATTTCTGTTGACGAATTATTGTTGTTCAGATGGAAATGGAAATTCTGCACCCCACCATGATGCGTGCCAAGTCATATTTGATTTTGAGGTAATTTTGAAAAAGAAAAATCCCTCTATACCCCCTCTGACGACCCGACTATGATTTCTGTTGACAATTATTGTTATTGAGATGGAAATGGATATTCTGTACCACACCATGATGCGTGCCAAGTCATATTAGATTATTGAAGAAATTTTGAAAATGAAAAATCCCTCTATACCCCCTCCAACGACCCGTCAAAGATTTCTGTTGACGAGTTATTGTTATTTAGATGGAAATGGATATTCTGCACCCCACCATGATGCGTGCCAAGTCATATTTGATTTTGAGGTAATTTTGAAAATGAAAAATCCCTCTATACCCCCTCTGACGACCCGACAATGATTTCTGTTGACAAATTATTGTTATTGAGATAGAAATGGATATTCTGTACCCCACTATGATGCATGCCAAGTCATATTTGATTTTTGAAGTCATTTTGAAAATGAAAAATCCCTCTATACCCCCTCTGACGACCCGACAATGATTTCAGTTGAAGAATTATTGTTATTCAGATGGAAATGGATATTCTGCACCCCACCATGATGCGTGACAAGTCATATTGGATTTTTGAAGAAATATTGAAAATGAAAACTCCCTCTATACCCCCTCCAACGACCCGTCAATGATTTCTGTTGACGAGTTATTGTTATTTAGATGGAAATGGACATTCTGCACCCCACCATGATGCGTGCCAAGTCATATTTGATTTTGAGGTAATTTTGAAAATGAGAAATCTCTCTATACCCCCTCTGACGACCGACAATGATTTCAGTTGAAGAATTATTGTTATTCAGATGGAAATGGATATTCTGCACCCCACCATGATGCGTGACAAGTCATATTGGATTTTTAAAGAAAAATTGAAAATGAAAAATCCCTCTATACCCCCTCTAACGACCCGACAATGATTTCTGTTGACGAATTATTGTTATCCAGATGGAAATGAATATTCTGCACCCCACCATGTTGCGTGCCAAGTCATATTTGATTTTGAGGTAAATTTGAAAATGAAAAATCCCTCTATACCCCCTCTAACGAACCGACAATGAGTTCTGTTGACAAATTATTGTTATTGAGATAGAAATGGATATTCTGTACCCCACTATGATGCGTGCCAAATCATATTTGATTTTTGAAGTCATTTTGAAAATGAAAAATCCCTCTATACCCCCTCTGACGACCCGACAATGATTTCAGTTGAAGAATTATTGTTATTCAGATGGAAATGGATATTCTGCACCCTACCATGAAGCGTGCCAAGTCATATTAGATTTTTGAAGTCATTTTGAAAATGAGAAATCCCTCTATACCCCCTTCAACGACCCGTCAATGATTTCTGTTGCCGAATTATTGTTATTCAGATGGAAATTGATATTCTGCACCCCACCATGATGCGTGCCAAGTCATATTTGATTTTGAGGTAATTTTGAAAATGAAAAATCCCTCTATACCCCCTCTGACGACCCGACAATGATTTCTGTTGACAAATTATTGTTATTCAGATGGAAATGGATTTTCTGCACCCCACCATGATGTGTGCCAAGTCATATTAGATTTTTGAAGAAATTTTGAAAATGAAAAATCCCTCTATACCCCCTCCAACGACCCGTCAATGATTTCTGTCGACAAATTATTGTTATTCAGATGGAAATGGATATTCTGCACCCCACTATGATGCGTGCCAAGTCATATTTGATTTTGAGGTAATTTTGAAAATGAAAAATCCCTCTATACCCCCTCTGACGACCCGACAATGATTTCTGTTGACCAATTATTGTTATTGAGAAGGAAATGGATATTCTGTACCCCACCATGATGCGTGCCAAGTCATATTTGATTTATGAAGTCGATTTGAAAACGAAAAATCCCTCTATACCCCCTCTAACGACCCTACAATGATTTCTGTTGACGAATTATCGTTATTCAGATGGATATGAATATTCTGCACCCCACCATGTTTCGTGCCAAGTCATATTTGATTCAGAGGTAATTTTGAAAATGAAAAATCCCTCTATACCCCCTCTGACGACCCGACAATGATATCTGTTGACCAATTATTGTTATTGAGATGAAAATGGATATTCTGTACCCCACCATGATGCGTGCCAAGTCATATTTGATTTTTAAAGTCAATTTGAAAATGAAAAATCCCTCTATACCCCCACTAACGACCCGACAATGATTTCTGTTGACAAATTATTGTTATTCAGATGGAAATGGATATTCTGCAACCTACCATGAAGCGTGCCAAGTCATATTAGATTTTCGAAGTCATTTTGAAAATGAGAATTCCCTCTATACCCCCTTCAACGACCCGTCAATGATTTCTGTTGCCGAATTATTGTTATTCAGATGGAAATGGATACTTTGCACCCCACCATGATGCGTGCCAAGTCATATTTGATTTTGAGGTAATTTTGAAAATGAAAAAACCCTCTATACCCCCTCTGACGACCCGACAATGATTTCTGTTTACAAATTATTGTTATTGAGATGGAAATGGATATTCTGCACCCCACCATGATGCGTGCCAAGTCATATTAGATTTTTGAAGAAATATTGAAAATGACAAATCCCTCTATACCCCCTCTGACGACTTGACAATGATTTCTGTTGACGAATTATTGTTATTCAGATGTCCATGGATACTTTGCACCCCACCATGATGCGTGCCAAGTCATATTAGATTTTTGAAGAAATATTGAAAATGAAAAATCCCTCTATACCCCCTCTATCGACCCGACAATGACATCTGTTGACAAATTATTGTTATTCAGATGGAAATGGATATTCTGCACCCCACCATGATGTGTGCCAAGTCATATTAGATTTTTGAAGAAATTTTGAAAATGAAAAATTCCTTTATACCCCCTCCAACGACCCGTCAATGATTTATGTCGACAAATTATTGTTATTCAGATGGAAATGGATATTCTGCACCTTAATATGATGCGTGCCAAGTCATATTTGATTTTGAAGAAATATTGAAAATGAAAAATCCCTCTATACCCCCTCTGACGACTTGACAATGATTTCTGTTGACGAATTATTGTTATTCAGATGTTCATGGATACTTTGCACCCCACCATGATGCGTGCCAAGTCATATTAGATTTTTGAAGAAATATTGAAAATGAAAAATCCCTCTATACCCCCTCTGATGACTTGACAATGATTTCTGTTGACGAATTATTGTTATTCAGATGTTCATGGATACTTTGCACCCCACCATGATGCGTGCCAAGTCATATTAGATTTTTGAAGAAATATTGAAAATGAAAAATCCCTCTATACCCCCTCTATCGACCCGACAATGACATCTGTTGACAAATTATTGTTATTCAAATGGAAATGGATATTCTGCACCCCACCATGATGTGTGCCAAGTCATATTAGATTATTGAAGATATTTTGAAAATGAGAAATCCCTCTATACCCCCTCCAGCGACCCGTCAATGATTTCTGTCGACAAATTATTGTTATTCAGATGGAAATGGATATTCTGCACCCCACCATGATGTGTGCCAAGTCATATTAGATTTTTGAAGAAATTTTGAAAATGAAAAATCCCTCTATACCCCCTCCAACGACCCGTCAATGATTTCTGTCGAAAAAATTATTGTTATTCAGTTGGTAATAGATATTCTGCACCCCACTATGATGCGTGACAAGTCATATTTGATTTTGAAGAAATATTGAAAATGAAAAATCCCTCTATACCCCCTCTGACGACTTGACAATGATTTCTGTTGACGAATTATTGTTATTCAGATGTTCATGGATACTTTGCACCCCACCATGATGCGTGCCAAGTCATATTAGATTTTTGAAGAAATATTGAAAATGAAAAATCCCTCTATACCCCCTCTATCGACCCGACAATGACATCTGTTGACAAATTATTGTTATTCAGATGGAAATGGATATTCTGTACCCCACCATGATGTGTGCCAAGTCATATTAGATTTTTGAAGAAATTTTGAAAATGAAAAATCCCTCTATACCCCCTCCAGCGACCCGTCAATGATTTCTGTCGACAAATTATTGTTATTCAGATGGAAATGGATATTCTGCACCCCACCATGATGAGTGCCAAGTCATATTAGGTTTTTGAAGAAATTTTGAAAATGAAAAATCCCTCTATACTCCCTCCAACGACCCGTCAATGATTTCTGTCGACAAATTATTGTTATTCAGATGGAAATGGATATTCTGCACCCCACCATGATGTGTGCCAAGTCATATTAGATTTTTGAAGAAATATTGAAAATGAAATATCCCTCTATACCCCCTTTAATGACCCGTCAATGATTTCTGTTGACGAATCATTTTTATTCAGATGGACATGGATGTTCTGCACCCCACCATGATGAGTGCCAAGTCATATTTGATTTTGAGGTAATTTTGAAAATGAAAAATCCCTCTATACTCCCTCTGACGACCCGACAATTATTTCTGTTGACAAATTATTGTTATTGAGATGGAAATGGATATTCTGCACCCTACCATGAAGCGTGCCAAGTCATATTAGATTTTTGAAGTCATTTTGAAAATGAAAAATCCCTCTATACCCCCTTCAACGAACCGTCAATGATTTCTGTTGCTGAATTATTGCTATTCAGATGTTCATGGATACTTTGCACTCCACCATGATGCGTGCCATGTCATATTAGATTTTTGAAGAAATATTGAAAATGAAAAATCCCTCTGTACCCCCTCTATCGACCCGACAATGACATCTGTTGACAAATTATTGTTATTCAGATGGAAATGGATTTTCTGCACCCCACCATGATGCGTGCCAAGTCATATTTGATTTATGAAGTCAATTTGAAAACGAAAAATCCCTCTATACCCCCTCTAACGACCCGACAATGATTTCTGTTGACGAATTATCGTTATTCAGATGGAAATGAATATTCTGCACCCCACCATGTTGCGTGCCATGTAATATTTGATTTAGAGTTAATTTTGAAAATGAAAAATCCCTCTATACCCCCTCTGACGACCCGACAATGATTTCTGTCGACAAATTATTGTTATTCAGATGGAAATGGATATTCTGTACCCCACCATGATGCGTGCCAAGTCATATTTGATTTTTGAAGTCAATTTGAAAATGAAAAATCCCTCTATACCCCCTCTGACGACCCGACAATGATTTCTGTTGACGAATTATTGTTATTCAGATGGACATGGATACTTTGCACCCCACAGTGATGCGTGCCAAGTCATATTAGAATTTTGAAGAAATATTGAATTTGAAAAATCCCTCTATACCTCCTTTAACGACCCGTCAATGACTTCTGTTGACAAATTATTGTTATTCAGATGGATATGGATATTCTGCACCCCACCATGATGTGTGCCAAGTCATATTAGATATTTGAAGAAATATTGAAATTGAAAAATCCCTCTATACCGCCTCTATCGACCCGACAATGACTTCTGTTGACAAATTATTGTTATTCAGATGGAAATGGATATTCTGCACCCCACCATGATGTGTGCCAAGTCATATTAGCTTTTTGAAGAAATATTGAAATTGAAAAATCCCTCTATACCTCCTTTAACGACCCGTCAATGATTTCTGTTGACGAATCATTGTTATTCAGATGGAAATGGATATTCTGCACCCCACCATGATGCGTGCCAAGTCATATTTGATTTTGAGGTAATTTTGAAAATGAAAAATCCCTCTATACCCCCTCTGACGACCCGACAATGATTTCTGTTGAAAAATTATTGTTATTGAGATGGGAATGGATATTCTGTACCCCACCATGATGCGTGCCAAGTCATATATGAATTTTGAAGTCATTTTGAAAATGAAAAATCCCTCTATATCCCCTCTGACGACCCGACAATGATTTCTGTTGACGAATTATTGTTATTCAGTTGGAAATGGATATTCTGCACCCCACCATGATGCGTGCCAAGTCATATTGGATTTTTGAAAAAATATTGAAAATGAAAAATCCCTCTATACCCCCTCTGACGACCCGACAATGATTTCTGTTGACGAATTATTGCTATTCAGATGTTCATGGATACTTTGCACCCCACCATGATGTGTGCCAAGTCATATTAGATTTTTGAAGAAATTTTGAAAATGAAAAATCCCTCTATACCCCCTCCAACGACCCGTCAATGATTTCTGTCGACAAATTATTGTTATTCAGATGGAAATGGATATTCTGCACCCCACCATGATGTGTTCCAAGTCATATTAGATTATTGAAGAAATTTTGAAAATGAAAAATCCCTCTATACCCCCTCTATCGACCCGACAATGACATCTGTTGACAAATTATTGTTATTCAAATGGAAATGGATATTCTGCACCCCACCATGATGTGTGCCAAGTCATATTAGATTTTTGAAGAAATATTGATAATGAAAAATCCCTCTATACCCCCTCTATCGACCCGACAATGACATCTGTTGACAAATTATTGTTATTCAGATGGAAATGGATATTCTGCACCCCACCATGATGTGTGCCAAGTCATATTAGATTTTTGAAGAAATTTTGAAAATGAAATATCCCTTTATACCCCCTCCAACGACCCGTCAATGATTTATGTCGACAAATTATTGTTATTCAGATGGAAATGGATATTCTGCACCTTACTATGATGCGTGCCAAGTCATATTTGATTTTGAAGAAATATTGAAAATGAAAAATCCCTCTATACCCCCTCTGATGACTTGACAATGATTTCTGTTGACGAATTATTGTTATTCAGATGTTCATGGATACTTTGCACCCCACCATGATGCGTGCCAAGTCATATTAGATTTTTGAAGAAATATTGAAAATGAAAAATCCCTCTATACCCCCTCTATCGACCCGACAATGACATCTGTTGACAAATTATTGTTATTCAAATGGAAATGGATATTCTGCACCCCACCATGATGTGTGCCAAGTCATATTAGATTATTGAAGAAATTTTGAAAATGAAAAATCCCTCTATACCCCCTCCAGCGACCCGTCAATGATTTCTGTCGATAAATTATTGTTATTCAGATGGAAATGGATATTCTGCACCCCACCATGATGTGTGCCAAGTCATATTAGATTTTTGAAGAAATTTTGAAAATGAAAAATCCCTCTATTCCCCCTCCAACGACCCGTCAATGATTTCTGTCGAAAAATTATTGTTATTCAGTTGGTAATAGATATTCTGCACCCCACTATGATGCGTGACAAGTCATATTTGATTTTGAAGAAATATTGAAAATGAAAAATCCCTCTATACCCCCTCTGACGACTTGACAATGATTTCTGTTGACGAATTATTGTTATTCAGATGTTCATGGATACTTTGCACCCCACCATGATGCGTGCCAAGTCATATTAGATTTTTGAAGAAATATTGAAAATGAGAAATCCCTCTATACCCCCTCTATCGACCCGACAATGACATCTGTTGACAAATTATTGTTATTCAGATGGAAATGGATATTCTGTACCCCACCATGATGTGTGCCAAGTCATATTAGATTTTTGAAGAAATTTTGAAAATGAAAAATCCCTCTATACCCCCTCCAGCGACCCGTCAATGATTTCTGTCGACAAATTATTGTTATTCAGATGGAAATGGATATTCTGCACCCCACCATGATGAGTGCCAAGTCATATTAGGTTTTTGAAGAAATTTTGAAAATGAAAAATCCCTCTATACTCCCTCCAACGACCCGTCAATGATTTCTGTCGACAAATTATTGTTATTCAGATGGAAATGGATATTCTGCACCCCACCATGATGTGTGCCAAGTCATATTAGATTTTTGAAGAAATATTGAAAATGAAAAATCCCTCTATACCCCCTTTAATGACCCGTCAATGATTTCTGTTGACGAATCATTTTTATTCAGATGGACATGGATGTTCTGCACCCCACCATGATGAGTGCCAAGTCATATTTGATTTTGAGGTAATTTTGAAAATGAAAAATCCCTCTATACTCCCTCTGACGACCCGACAATTATTTCTGTTGACAAATTATTGTTATTGAGATGGAAATGGATATTCTGCACCCTACCATGAAGCGTGCCAAGTCATATTAGATTTTTGAAGTCATTTTGAAAATGAAAAATCCCTCTATACCCCCTTCAACGAACCGTCAATGATTTCTGTTGCTGAATTATTGCTATTCAGATGTTCATGGATACTTTGCACCCCACCATGATGCGTGCCATGTCATATTAGATTTTTGAAGAAATATTGAAAATGAAAAATCCCTCTGTACCCCCTCTATCGACCCGACAATGACATCTGTTGACAAATTATTGTTATTCAGATGGAAATGGATTTTCTGCACCCCACCATGATGCGTGCCAAGTCATATTTGATTTATGAAGTCAATTTGAAAACGAAAAATCCCTCTATACCCCCTCTAACGACCCGACAATGATTTCTGTTGACGAATTATCATTATTCAGATGGAAATGAATATTCTGCACCCCACCATGTTGCGTGCCAAGTCATATTTGATTTAGAGTTAATTTTGAAAATGAAAAATCCCTCTATACCCCCTCTGACGACCCGACAATGATTTCTGTCGACAAATTATTGTTATTCAGATGAAAATGGATATTCTGTACCCCACCATGATGCGTGCCAAGTCATATTTGATTTTTGAAGTCAATTTGAAAATGAAAAATCCCTCTATACCCCCTCTGACGACCCGACAATGATTTCTGTTGACGAATTATTGTTATTCAAATGGACATGGATACTTTGCACCCCACAGTGATGCGTGCCAAGTCATATTAGAATTTTGAAGAAATATTGAAATTGAAAAATCCCTCTATACCTCCTTTAACGACCCGTCAATGACTTCTGTTGACAAATTATTGTTATTCAGATGGATATGGATATTCTGCACCCCACCATGATGTGTGCCAAGTCATATTAGATATTTGAAGAAATATTGAAATTGAAAAATCCCTCTATACCGCCTCTATCGACCCGACAATGACTTCTGTTGACAAATTATTGTTATTCAGATGGAAATGGATATTCTGCACCCCACCATGATGTGTGCCAAGTCATATTAGCTTTTTGAAGAAATATTGAAATTGAAAAATCCCTCTATACCTCCTTTAACGACCCGTCAATGATTTCTGTTGACGAATCATTGTTATTCAGATGGAAATGGATATTCTGCACCCCACCATGATGCGTGCCAAGTCATATTTGATTTTGAGGTAATTTTGAAAATGAAAAATCCCTCTATACCCCCTCTGACGACCCGACAATGATTTCTGTTGAAAAATTATTGTTATTGAGATGGAAATGGATATTCTGCACCCCACCATGATGCGTGCCAAGTCATATTGGATTTTTGAAGAAATATTGAAAATGAAAAATCCCTCTATACCCCCTCTGACGACCCGACAATGATTTCTGTTGACGAATTATTGCTATTCAGATGTTCATGGATACTTTGCACCCCACCATGATGTGTGCCAAGTCATATTAGATTTTTGAAGAAATTTTGAAAATGAAAAATCCCTCTATACCCCCTCCAGCGACCCGTCAATGATTTCTGTCGACAAATTATTGTTATTCAGATGGAAATGGATATTCTGCACCTCACCATGATGTGTGCCAAGTCATATTAGGTTTTTGAAGAAATTTTGAAAATGAAAAATCCCTCTATACTCCCTCCAACGACCCGTCAATGATTTCTGTCGACAAATTATTGTTATTCAGATGGAAATGGATATTCTGCACCCCACCATGATGTGTGCCAAGTCATATTAGATTTTTGAAGAAATATTGAAAATGAAAAATCCCTCTATACCCCCTTTAACGACCCGTCAATGATTTCTGTTGACGAATCATTTTTATTCAGATGAACATGGATGTTCTGCACCCCACCATGATGCGTGCCAAGTCATATTTGATTTTGAGGTAATTTTGAAAATGAAAAATCCCTCTATACTCCCTCTGACGACCCGACAATTATTTCTGTTGACAAATTATTGTTATTGAGATGGAAATGGATATTCTGTACCCCACCATGAAGCGTGCCAAGTCATATTTGATTATTGAAGTCATTTTGAAAATGAAAAATCCCTCTATATCCCCTCTGACGACCCGACAATGATTTCTGTTGACGAATTATTGTTATTCAGTTGGAAATGGATATTCTGCACCACACCATGATGCGTGCCAAGTCATATTAAATTTTTGAAGAAATATTGAAAATGAAAAATCCCTCTATACCCCCTCCAACGACCCGTCAATGATTTCTGTCGACAAATTATTGTTATTCAGATGGAAATGGATATTCTGCACCCCACCATGATGTGTGCCAAGTCATATTAGATTTTTGAAGAAATATTGAAAATTAAAAATCCCTCTATACCCCCTTTAACGACCCGTCAATGATTTCTGTTGACGAATCATTTTTATTCAGATGGACATGGATGTTCTGCACCCCACCATGATGCGTGCCAAGTCATATTTGATTTTGAGGTAATTTTGAAAATGAAAAATCCCTCTATACCCCCTCTGACGACCCGACAATTATTTCTGTTGACAAATTATTGTTATTGAGATGGAAATGGATATTCTGTACCCCACCATGATGCGTGCCAAGTCATATTTGATTATTGAAGTCATTTTGAAAATGAAAAATCCCTCTATATCCCCTCTGACGACCCGACAATGATTTCTGTTGACAAATTATTGTTATTCAGATGAAAATGGATATTCTGCACCCTACCATGAAGCGTGCCAAGTCATATTTGATTTTTGAAGTCAATTTGAAAATGAAAAATCCCTCTATACCCCCTCTGACGACCCGACAATGATTTCTGTTGACGAATTATTGTTATTCAAATGGACATGGATACTTTGCACCCCACAGTGATGCGTGCCAAGTCATATTAGAATTTTGAAGAAATATTGAAATTGAAAAATCCCTCTATACCGCCTCTATCGACCCGACAATGATTTCTGTTGACAAATTATTGTTATTCAGATGGAAATGGATATTCTGCACCCCACCATGATGTGTGCCAAGTCATATTAGCTTTTTGAAGAAATATTGAAATTGAAAAATCCCTCTATACCTCCTTTAACGACCCGTCAATGATTTCTGTTGACGAATCATTGTTATTCAGATGGAAATGGATATTCTGCACCCCACCATGATGCGTGCCAAGTCATATTTGATTTTGAGGTAATTTTGAAAATGAAAAATCCCTCTATACCCCCTCTGACGACCCGACAATGATTTCTGTTGAAAAATTATTGTTATTGAGATGGAAATGGATATTCTGCACCCCACCATGATGCGTGCCAAGTCATATTGGATTTTTGAAGAAATATTGAAAATGAAAAATCCCTCTATACCCCCTCTGACGACCCGACAATGATTTCTTTTGACGAATTATTGCTATTCAGATGTTCATGGATACTTTGCACCCCACCATGATGTGTGCCAAGTCATATTAGATTTTTGAAGAAATTTTGAAAATGAAAAATCCCTCTATACCCCCTCCAGCGACCCGTCAATGATTTCTGTCGACAAATTATTGTTATTCAGATGGAAATGGATATTCTGCACCCCACCATGATGTGTGCCAAGTCATATTAGGTTTTTGAAGAAATTTTGAAAATGAAAAATCCCTCTATACTCCCTCCAACGACCCGTCAATGATTTCTGTCGACAAATTATTGTTATTCAGAAGGAAATGGATATTCTGCACCCCACCATGATGTGTGCCAAGTCATATTAGATTTTTGAAGAAATATTGAAAATGAAAAATCCCTCTATACCCCCTTTAACGACCCGTCAATGATTTCTGTTGACGAATCATTTTTATTCAGATGAACATGGATGTTCTGCACCCCACCATGATGCGTGCCAAGTCATATTTGATTTTGAGGTAATTTTGAAAATGAAAAATCCCTCTATACTCCCTCTGACGACCCGACAATTATTTCTGTTGACAAATTATTGTTATTGAGATGGAAATGGATATTCTGTACCCCACCATGAAGCGTGCCAAGTCATATTTGATTATTGAAGTCATTTTGAAAATGAAAAATCCCTCTATATCCCCTCTGACGACCCGACAATGATTTCTGTTGACGAATTATTGTTATTCAGTTGGAAATGGATATTCTGCACCACACCATGATGCGTGCCAAGTCATATTAAATTTTTGAAGAAATATTGAAAATGAAAAATCCCTCTATACCCCCTCCAACGACCCGTCAATGATTTCTGTCGACAAATTATTGTTATTCAGATGGAAATGGATATTCTGCACCCCACCATGATGTGTGCCAAGTCATATTAGATTTTTGAAGAAATATTGAAAATTAAAAATCCCTCTATACCCCCTTTAACGACCCGTCAATGATTTCTGTTGACGAATCATTTTTATTCAGATGGACATGGATGTTCTGCACCCCACCATGATGCGTGCCAAGTCATATTTGATTTTGAGGTAATTTTGAAAATGAAAAATCCCTCTATACCCCCTCTGACGACCCGACAATTATTTCTGTTGACAAATTATTGTTATTGAGATGGAAATGGATATTCTGTACCCCACCATGATGCGTGCCAAGTCATATTTGATTATTGAAGTCATTTTGAAAATGAAAAATCCCTCTATATCCCCTCTGACGACCCGACAATGATTTCTGTTGTTAAATTATTGTTATTCAGATGAAAATGGATATTCTGCACCCTACCATGAAGCGTGCCAAGTCATATTAGATTTTTGAAGTCATTTTGAAAATGAAAAATCCCTCTATACCCCCTTCAACGAACCGTCAATGATTTCTGTTGCTGAATTATTGTTATTCAGATGGAAATGGATATTCTGCACCCCACCATGATGCGTGCCAAGTCATATTTGATTTTGAGGTAATTTTGAAAATGAAAAATTCCTCTATACCCCCTCTGACGACCCGACAATTATTTCTGTTGACAAATTATTGTTATTGAGATGGAAATGGATATTCTGTACCCCACCATGATGCGTGCCAAGTCATATTTGATTATTTAAGTCATTTTGAAAATGAAAAATCCCTCTATATCCCCTCTGACGACCCGACAATGATTTCTGTTGAAAAATTATTGTTATTGAGATGGAAATGGATATTCTGTACCCCACCATGATGCGTGCCAAGTCATATATGAATTTTGAAGTCATTTTGAAAATGAAAAATCCCTCTATATCCCCTCTGACGACCCGACAATGATTTCTGTTGACGAATTATTGTTATTCAGTTGGAAATGGATATTCTGCACCCCACCATGATGCGTGCCAAGTCATATTGGATTTTTGAAGAAATATTGAAAATGAAAAATCCCTCTATACCCCCTCTGACGACCCGACAATGATATCTGTTGACGAATTATTGCTATTCAGATGTTCATGGATACTTTGCACCCCACCATGATGTGTGCCAAGTCATATTAGATTTTTGAAGAAATTTTGAAAATGAAAAATCCCTCTATACCCCCTCCAGCGACCCGTCAATGATTTCTGTCGACAAATTATTGTTATTCAGATGGAAATGGATATTCTGCACCCCACCATGATGTGTGCCAAGTCATATTAGGTTTTTGAAGAAATTTTGAAAATGAAATATCCCTCTATACTCCCTCCAACGACCCGTCAATGATTTCTGTCGACAAATTATTGTTATTCAGATGGAAATGGATATTCTGCACCCCACCATGATGTGTGCCAAGTCATATTAGATTTTTGAAGAAATATTGAAAATGAAAAATCCCTCTATACCCCCTTTAACGACCCGTCAATGATTTCTGTTGACGAATCATTTTTATTCAGATGGACATGGATGTTCTGCACCCCACTATGATGCGTGCCAAGTCATATTTGATTTTGAGGTAATTTTGAAAATGAAAAATCCCTCTATACTCCCTCCAACGACCCGTCAATGATTTCTGTCGACAAATTATTGTTATTCAGATGGAAATGGATATTCTGCACCCCACCATGATGTGTGCCAAGTCATATTAGATTTTTGAAGAAATATTGAAAATGAAAAATCCCTCTATACCCCCTTTAACGACCCGTCAATGATTTCTGTTGACGAATCATTTTTATTCAGATGGACATGGATGTTCTGCACCCCACTATGATGCGTGCCAAGTCATATTTGATTTTGAGGTAATTTTGAAAATGAAAAATACCTCTATACCCCCTCTGACGACCCGACAATGATTTTTGTCGACGAACTGTTGTTATTCAGATGAAAATAAATATTCTGCACTCCACCATGATGCGTGCCAAGTCATATTTGATTATTGAAGTCATTTTGAAAATGAAAAATCCCTCTATATCCCCTCTGACGACCCGACAATGATTTCTGTTGACAAATTATTGTTATTCAGATGACAATGGATATTCTGCACCCTACCATGAAGCGTGCCAAGTCATATTAGATTTTTGAAGTCATTTTGAAAATGAAAAATCCCTCTATACCCCCTTCAACGAACCGTCAATGATTTCTGTTGCTGAATTATTGTTATTCAGATGGAAATGGATATTCTGCACCCCACCATGATGCGTGCCAAGTCATATTGAATTTTTTAAGAAATATTGAAAATGAAAAATCCCTCTATACCCCCTCTAACGACCCGACATTGATTTCAGTTGAAGAATTACTGTTATTCAGATGGAAATGGATATTCTGCACCCCATCATGATGCGTGCCAAGTCATATTGGATTTTTGAAGAAATATTGAAATTGAAAAATCCCTCTATACCCCCTCTAACGACCCGACAATGATTTTTGTCGACGAATTATCGTTACTCAGATGGAAATAGATATTCTGCACCCCACCATGATGCGTGCCAAGTCATATTAGATTTTTGAAGAAATATTGAAAATGAAAAATCCCTCTATACCCACTCTAACGACCCGACAATGAGTTCTGTTGACGAATTACTGTTATTCAGATGGAAATGGATATTCTGCACCCCACCATGATGCGTGCCAAGTCATATTAGATATTTGAAGAAATTTTGAAAATGAGAAATCCCTCTATACCCCCTCCAACGACCCGTCATTGATTTCTGTTGACGAATTATTGTTGTTCAGATGGAAATGGAAATTCTGCACCCCACCATGATGCGTGCCAAGTCATATTTGATTTTGAGGTAATTTTGAAAAAGAAAAATCCCTCTATACCCCCTCTGACGACCCGACTATGATTTCTGTTGACAATTATTGTTATTGAGATGGAAATGGATATTCTGTACCACACCATGATGCGTGCCAAGTCATATTAGATTATTGAAGAAATTTTGAAAATGAAAAATCCCTCTATACCCCCTCCAACGACCCGTCAAAGATTTCTGTTGACGAGTTATTGTTATTTAGATGGAAATGGATATTCTGCACCCCACCATGATGCGTGCCAAGTCATATTTGATTTTGAGGTAATTTTGAAAATGAAAAATCCCTCTATACCCCCTCTGACGACCCGACAATGATTTCTGTTGACAAATTATTGTTATTGAGATAGAAATGGATATTCTGTACCCCACTATGATGCATGCCAAGTCATATTTGATTTTTGAAGTCATTTTGAAAATGAAAAATCCCTCTATACCCCCTCTGACGACCCGACAATGATTTCAGTTGAAGAATTATTGTTATTCAGATGGAAATGGATATTCTGCACCCCACCATGATGCGTGACAAGTCATATTGGATTTTTGAAGAAATATTGAAAATGAAAACTCCCTCTATACCCCCTCCAACGACCCGTCAATGATTTCTGTTGACGAGTTATTGTTATTTAGATGGAAATGGACATTCTGCACCCCACCATGATGCGTGCCAAGTCATATTTGATTTTGAGGTAATTTTGAAAATGAGAAATCTCTCTATACCCCCTCTGACGACCGACAATGATTTCAGTTGAAGAATTATTGTTATTCAGATGGAAATGGATATTCTGCACCCCACCATGATGCGTGACAAGTCATATTGGATTTTTAAAGAAAAATTGAAAATGAAAAATCCCTCTATACCCCCTCTAACGACCCGACAATGATTTCTGTTGACGAATTATTGTTATCCAGATGGAAATGAATATTCTGCACCCCACCATGTTGCGTGCCAAGTCATATTTGATTTTGAGGTAAATTTGAAAATGAAAAATCCCTCTATACCCCCTCTAACGAACCGACAATGAGTTCTGTTGACAAATTATTGTTATTGAGATAGAAATGGATATTCTGTACCCCACTATGATGCGTGCCAAATCATATTTGATTTTTGAAGTCATTTTGAAAATGAAAAATCCCTCTATACCCCCTCTGACGACCCGACAATGATTTCAGTTGAAGAATTATTGTTATTCAGATGGAAATGGATATTCTGCACCCTACCATGAAGCGTGCCAAGTCATATTAGATTTTTGAAGTCATTTTGAAAATGAGAAATCCCTCTATACCCCCTTCAACGACCCGTCAATGATTTCTGTTGCCGAATTATTGTTATTCAGATGGAAATTGATATTCTGCACCCCACCATGATGCGTGCCAAGTCATATTTGATTTTGAGGTAATTTTGAAAATGAAAAATCCCTCTATACCCCCTCTGACGACCCGACAATGATTTCTGTTGACAAATTATTGTTATTCAGATGGAAATGGATTTTCTGCACCCCACCATGATGTGTGCCAAGTCATATTAGATTTTTGAAGAAATTTTGAAAATGAAAAATCCCTCTATACCCCCTCCAACGACCCGTCAATGATTTCTGTCGACAAATTATTGTTATTCAGATGGAAATGGATATTCTGCACCCCACTATGATGCGTGCCAAGTCATATTTGATTTTGAGGTAATTTTGAAAATGAAAAATCCCTCTATACCCCCTCTGACGACCCGACAATGATTTCTGTTGACCAATTATTGTTATTGAGAAGGAAATGGATATTCTGTACCCCACCATGATGCGTGCCAAGTCATATTTGATTTATGAAGTCAATTTGAAAACGAAAAATCCCTCTATACCCCCTCTAACGACCCTACAATGATTTCTGTTGACGAATTATCGTTATTCAGATGGATATGAATATTCTGCACCCCACCATGTTTCGTGCCAAGTCATATTTGATTCAGAGGTAATTTTGAAAATGAAAAATCCCTCTATACCCCCTCTGACGACCCGACAATGATATCTGTTGACCAATTATTGTTATTGAGATGAAAATGGATATTCTGTACCCCACCATGATGCGTGCCAAGTCATATTAGATTTTCGAAGTCATTTTGAAAATGAGAATTCCCTCTATACCCCCTTCAACGACCCGTCAATGATTTCTGTTGCCGAATTATTGTTATTCAGATGGAAATGGATACTTTGCACCCCACCATGATGCGTGCCAAGTCATATTTGATTTTGAGGTAATTTTGAAAATGAAAAAACCCTCTATACCCCCTCTGACGACCCGACAATGATTTCTGTTTACAAATTATTGTTATTGAGATGGAAATGGATATTCTGCACCCCACCATGATGCGTGCCAAGTCATATTAGATTTTTGAAGAAATATTGAAAATGACAAATCCCTCTATACCCCCTCTGACGACTTGACAATGATTTCTGTTGACGAATTATTGTTATTCAGATGTCCATGGATACTTTGCACCCCACCATGATGCGTGCCAAGTCATATTAGATTTTTGAAGAAATATTGAAAATGAAAAATCCCTCTATACCCCCTCTATCGACCCGACAATGACATCTGTTGACAAATTATTGTTATTCAGATGGAAATGGATATTCTGCACCCCACCATGATGTGTGCCAAGTCATATTAGATTTTTGAAGAAATTTTGAAAATGAAAAATTCCTTTATACCCCCTCCAACGACCCGTCAATGATTTATGTCGACAAATTATTGTTATTCAGATGGAAATGGATATTCTGCACCTTAATATGATGCGTGCCAAGTCATATTTGATTTTGAAGAAATATTGAAAATGAAAAATCCCTCTATACCCCCTCTGACGACTTGACAATGATTTCTGTTGACGAATTATTGTTATTCAGATGTTCATGGATACTTTGCACCCCACCATGATGCGTGCCAAGTCATATTAGATTTTTGAAGAAATATTGAAAATGAAAAATCCCTCTATACCCCCTCTGATGACTTGACAATGATTTCTGTTGACGAATTATTGTTATTCAGATGTTCATGGATACTTTGCACCCCACCATGATGCGTGCCAAGTCATATTAGATTTTTGAAGAAATATTGAAAATGAAAAATCCCTCTATACCCCCTCTATCGACCCGACAATGACATCTGTTGACAAATTATTGTTATTCAAATGGAAATGGATATTCTGCACCCCACCATGATGTGTGCCAAGTCATATTAGATTATTGAAGATATTTTGAAAATGAGAAATCCCTCTATACCCCCTCCAGCGACCCGTCAATGATTTCTGTCGACAAATTATTGTTATTCAGATGGAAATGGATATTCTGCACCCCACCATGATGTGTGCCAAGTCATATTAGATTTTTGAAGAAATTTTGAAAATGAAAAATCCCTCTATACCCCCTCCAACGACCCGTCAATGATTTCTGTCGAAAAAATTATTGTTATTCAGTTGGTAATAGATATTCTGCACCCCACTATGATGCGTGACAAGTCATATTTGATTTTGAAGAAATATTGAAAATGAAAAATCCCTCTATACCCCCTCTGACGACTTGACAATGATTTCTGTTGACGAATTATTGTTATTCAGATGTTCATGGATACTTTGCACCCCACCATGATGCGTGCCAAGTCATATTAGATTTTTGAAGAAATATTGAAAATGAAAAATCCCTCTATACCCCCTCTATCGACCCGACAATGACATCTGTTGACAAATTATTGTTATTCAGATGGAAATGGATATTCTGTACCCCACCATGATGTGTGCCAAGTCATATTAGATTTTTGAAGAAATTTTGAAAATGAAAAATCCCTCTATACCCCCTCCAGCGACCCGTCAATGATTTCTGTCGACAAATTATTGTTATTCAGATGGAAATGGATATTCTGCACCCCACCATGATGAGTGCCAAGTCATATTAGGTTTTTGAAGAAATTTTGAAAATGAAAAATCCCTCTATACTCCCTCCAACGACCCGTCAATGATTTCTGTCGACAAATTATTGTTATTCAGATGGAAATGGATATTCTGCACCCCACCATGATGTGTGCCAAGTCATATTAGATTTTTGAAGAAATATTGAAAATGAAATATCCCTCTATACCCCCTTTAATGACCCGTCAATGATTTCTGTTGACGAATCATTTTTATTCAGATGGACATGGATGTTCTGCACCCCACCATGATGAGTGCCAAGTCATATTTGATTTTGAGGTAATTTTGAAAATGAAAAATCCCTCTATACTCCCTCTGACGACCCGACAATTATTTCTGTTGACAAATTATTGTTATTGAGATGGAAATGGATATTCTGCACCCTACCATGAAGCGTGCCAAGTCATATTAGATTTTTGAAGTCATTTTGAAAATGAAAAATCCCTCTATACCCCCTTCAACGAACCGTCAATGATTTCTGTTGCTGAATTATTGCTATTCAGATGTTCATGGATACTTTGCACTCCACCATGATGCGTGCCATGTCATATTAGATTTTTGAAGAAATATTGAAAATGAAAAATCCCTCTGTACCCCCTCTATCGACCCGACAATGACATCTGTTGACAAATTATTGTTATTCAGATGGAAATGGATTTTCTGCACCCCACCATGATGCGTGCCAAGTCATATTTGATTTATGAAGTCAATTTGAAAACGAAAAATCCCTCTATACCCCCTCTAACGACCCGACAATGATTTCTGTTGACGAATTATCGTTATTCAGATGGAAATGAATATTCTGCACCCCACCATGTTGCGTGCCATGTAATATTTGATTTAGAGTTAATTTTGAAAATGAAAAATCCCTCTATACCCCCTCTGACGACCCGACAATGATTTCTGTCGACAAATTATTGTTATTCAGATGGAAATGGATATTCTGTACCCCACCATGATGCGTGCCAAGTCATATTTGATTTTTGAAGTCAATTTGAAAATGAAAAATCCCTCTATACCCCCTCTGACGACCCGACAATGATTTCTGTTGACGAATTATTGTTATTCAGATGGACATGGATACTTTGCACCCCACAGTGATGCGTGCCAAGTCATATTAGAATTTTGAAGAAATATTGAATTTGAAAAATCCCTCTATACCTCCTTTAACGACCCGTCAATGACTTCTGTTGACAAATTATTGTTATTCAGATGGATATGGATATTCTGCACCCCACCATGATGTGTGCCAAGTCATATTAGATATTTGAAGAAATATTGAAATTGAAAAATCCCTCTATACCGCCTCTATCGACCCGACAATGACTTCTGTTGACAAATTATTGTTATTCAGATGGAAATGGATATTCTGCACCCCACCATGATGTGTGCCAAGTCATATTAGCTTTTTGAAGAAATATTGAAATTGAAAAATCCCTCTATACCTCCTTTAACGACCCGTCAATGATTTCTGTTGACGAATCATTGTTATTCAGATGGAAATGGATATTCTGCACCCCACCATGATGCGTGCCAAGTCATATTTGATTTTGAGGTAATTTTGAAAATGAAAAATCCCTCTATACCCCCTCTGACGACCCGACAATGATTTCTGTTGAAAAATTATTGTTATTGAGATGGGAATGGATATTCTGTACCCCACCATGATGCGTGCCAAGTCATATATGAATTTTGAAGTCATTTTGAAAATGAAAAATCCCTCTATATCCCCTCTGACGACCCGACAATGATTTCTGTTGACGAATTATTGTTATTCAGTTGGAAATGGATATTCTGCACCCCACCATGATGCGTGCCAAGTCATATTGGATTTTTGAAAAAATATTGAAAATGAAAAATCCCTCTATACCCCCTCTGACGACCCGACAATGATTTCTGTTGACGAATTATTGCTATTCAGATGTTCATGGATACTTTGCACCCCACCATGATGTGTGCCAAGTCATATTAGATTTTTGAAGAAATTTTGAAAATGAAAAATCCCTCTATACCCCCTCCAACGACCCGTCAATGATTTCTGTCGACAAATTATTGTTATTCAGATGGAAATGGATATTCTGCACCCCACCATGATGTGTTCCAAGTCATATTAGATTATTGAAGAAATTTTGAAAATGAAAAATCCCTCTATACCCCCTCTATCGACCCGACAATGACATCTGTTGACAAATTATTGTTATTCAAATGGAAATGGATATTCTGCACCCCACCATGATGTGTGCCAAGTCATATTAGATTTTTGAAGAAATATTGATAATGAAAAATCCCTCTATACCCCCTCTATCGACCCGACAATGACATCTGTTGACAAATTATTGTTATTCAGATGGAAATGGATATTCTGCACCCCACCATGATGTGTGCCAAGTCATATTAGATTTTTGAAGAAATTTTGAAAATGAAATATCCCTTTATACCCCCTCCAACGACCCGTCAATGATTTATGTCGACAAATTATTGTTATTCAGATGGAAATGGATATTCTGCACCTTACTATGATGCGTGCCAAGTCATATTTGATTTTGAAGAAATATTGAAAATGAAAAATCCCTCTATACCCCCTCTGATGACTTGACAATGATTTCTGTTGACGAATTATTGTTATTCAGATGTTCATGGATACTTTGCACCCCACCATGATGCGTGCCAAGTCATATTAGATTTTTGAAGAAATATTGAAAATGAAAAATCCCTCTATACCCCCTCTATCGACCCGACAATGACATCTGTTGACAAATTATTGTTATTCAAATGGAAATGGATATTCTGCACCCCACCATGATGTGTGCCAAGTCATATTAGATTATTGAAGAAATTTTGAAAATGAAAAATCCCTCTATACCCCCTCCAGCGACCCGTCAATGATTTCTGTCGATAAATTATTGTTATTCAGATGGAAATGGATATTCTGCACCCCACCATGATGTGTGCCAAGTCATATTAGATTTTTGAAGAAATTTTGAAAATGAAAAATCCCTCTATTCCCCCTCCAACGACCCGTCAATGATTTCTGTCGAAAAATTATTGTTATTCAGTTGGTAATAGATATTCTGCACCCCACTATGATGCGTGACAAGTCATATTTGATTTTGAAGAAATATTGAAAATGAAAAATCCCTCTATACCCCCTCTGACGACTTGACAATGATTTCTGTTGACGAATTATTGTTATTCAGATGTTCATGGATACTTTGCACCCCACCATGATGCGTGCCAAGTCATATTAGATTTTTGAAGAAATATTGAAAATGAGAAATCCCTCTATACCCCCTCTATCGACCCGACAATGACATCTGTTGACAAATTATTGTTATTCAGATGGAAATGGATATTCTGTACCCCACCATGATGTGTGCCAAGTCATATTAGATTTTTGAAGAAATTTTGAAAATGAAAAATCCCTCTATACCCCCTCCAGCGACCCGTCAATGATTTCTGTCGACAAATTATTGTTATTCAGATGGAAATGGATATTCTGCACCCCACCATGATGAGTGCCAAGTCATATTAGGTTTTTGAAGAAATTTTGAAAATGAAAAATCCCTCTATACTCCCTCCAACGACCCGTCAATGATTTCTGTCGACAAATTATTGTTATTCAGATGGAAATGGATATTCTGCACCCCACCATGATGTGTGCCAAGTCATATTAGATTTTTGAAGAAATATTGAAAATGAAAAATCCCTCTATACCCCCTTTAATGACCCGTCAATGATTTCTGTTGACGAATCATTTTTATTCAGATGGACATGGATGTTCTGCACCCCACCATGATGAGTGCCAAGTCATATTTGATTTTGAGGTAATTTTGAAAATGAAAAATCCCTCTATACTCCCTCTGACGACCCGACAATTATTTCTGTTGACAAATTATTGTTATTGAGATGGAAATGGATATTCTGCACCCTACCATGAAGCGTGCCAAGTCATATTAGATTTTTGAAGTCATTTTGAAAATGAAAAATCCCTCTATACCCCCTTCAACGAACCGTCAATGATTTCTGTTGCTGAATTATTGCTATTCAGATGTTCATGGATACTTTGCACCCCACCATGATGCGTGCCATGTCATATTAGATTTTTGAAGAAATATTGAAAATGAAAAATCCCTCTGTACCCCCTCTATCGACCCGACAATGACATCTGTTGACAAATTATTGTTATTCAGATGGAAATGGATTTTCTGCACCCCACCATGATGCGTGCCAAGTCATATTTGATTTATGAAGTCAATTTGAAAACGAAAAATCCCTCTATACCCCCTCTAACGACCCGACAATGATTTCTGTTGACGAATTATCATTATTCAGATGGAAATGAATATTCTGCACCCCACCATGTTGCGTGCCAAGTCATATTTGATTTAGAGTTAATTTTGAAAATGAAAAATCCCTCTATACCCCCTCTGACGACCCGACAATGATTTCTGTCGACAAATTATTGTTATTCAGATGAAAATGGATATTCTGTACCCCACCATGATGCGTGCCAAGTCATATTTGATTTTTGAAGTCAATTTGAAAATGAAAAATCCCTCTATACCCCCTCTGACGACCCGACAATGATTTCTGTTGACGAATTATTGTTATTCAAATGGACATGGATACTTTGCACCCCACAGTGATGCGTGCCAAGTCATATTAGAATTTTGAAGAAATATTGAAATTGAAAAATCCCTCTATACCTCCTTTAACGACCCGTCAATGACTTCTGTTGACAAATTATTGTTATTCAGATGGATATGGATATTCTGCACCCCACCATGATGTGTGCCAAGTCATATTAGATATTTGAAGAAATATTGAAATTGAAAAATCCCTCTATACCGCCTCTATCGACCCGACAATGACTTCTGTTGACAAATTATTGTTATTCAGATGGAAATGGATATTCTGCACCCCACCATGATGTGTGCCAAGTCATATTAGCTTTTTGAAGAAATATTGAAATTGAAAAATCCCTCTATACCTCCTTTAACGACCCGTCAATGATTTCTGTTGACGAATCATTGTTATTCAGATGGAAATGGATATTCTGCACCCCACCATGATGCGTGCCAAGTCATATTTGATTTTGAGGTAATTTTGAAAATGAAAAATCCCTCTATACCCCCTCTGACGACCCGACAATGATTTCTGTTGAAAAATTATTGTTATTGAGATGGAAATGGATATTCTGCACCCCACCATGATGCGTGCCAAGTCATATTGGATTTTTGAAGAAATATTGAAAATGAAAAATCCCTCTATACCCCCTCTGACGACCCGACAATGATTTCTGTTGACGAATTATTGCTATTCAGATGTTCATGGATACTTTGCACCCCACCATGATGTGTGCCAAGTCATATTAGATTTTTGAAGAAATTTTGAAAATGAAAAATCCCTCTATACCCCCTCCAGCGACCCGTCAATGATTTCTGTCGACAAATTATTGTTATTCAGATGGAAATGGATATTCTGCACCTCACCATGATGTGTGCCAAGTCATATTAGGTTTTTGAAGAAATTTTGAAAATGAAAAATCCCTCTATACTCCCTCCAACGACCCGTCAATGATTTCTGTCGACAAATTATTGTTATTCAGATGGAAATGGATATTCTGCACCCCACCATGATGTGTGCCAAGTCATATTAGATTTTTGAAGAAATATTGAAAATGAAAAATCCCTCTATACCCCCTTTAACGACCCGTCAATGATTTCTGTTGACGAATCATTTTTATTCAGATGAACATGGATGTTCTGCACCCCACCATGATGCGTGCCAAGTCATATTTGATTTTGAGGTAATTTTGAAAATGAAAAATCCCTCTATACTCCCTCTGACGACCCGACAATTATTTCTGTTGACAAATTATTGTTATTGAGATGGAAATGGATATTCTGTACCCCACCATGAAGCGTGCCAAGTCATATTTGATTATTGAAGTCATTTTGAAAATGAAAAATCCCTCTATATCCCCTCTGACGACCCGACAAAGATTTCTGTTGACGAATTATTGTTATTCAGTTGGAAATGGATATTCTGCACCACACCATGATGCGTGCCAAGTCATATTAAATTTTTGAAGAAATATTGAAAATGAAAAATCCCTCTATACCCCCTCCAACGACCCGTCAATGATTTCTGTCGACAAATTATTGTTATTCAGATGGAAATGGATATTCTGCACCCCACCATGATGTGTGCCAAGTCATATTAGATTTTTGAAGAAATATTGAAAATTAAAAATCCCTCTATACCCCCTTTAACGACCCGTCAATGATTTCTGTTGACGAATCATTTTTATTCAGATGGACATGGATGTTCTGCACCCCACCATGATGCGTGCCAAGTCATATTTGATTTTGAGGTAATTTTGAAAATGAAAAATCCCTCTATACCCCCTCTGACGACCCGACAATTATTTCTGTTGACAAATTATTGTTATTGAGATGGAAATGGATATTCTGTACCCCACCATGATGCGTGCCAAGTCATATTTGATTATTGAAGTCATTTTGAAAATGAAAAATCCCTCTATATCCCCTCTGACGACCCGACAATGATTTCTGTTGACAAATTATTGTTATTCAGATGAAAATGGATATTCTGCACCCTACCATGAAGCGTGCCAAGTCATATTTGATTTTTGAAGTCAATTTGAAAATGAAAAATCCCTCTATACCCCCTCTGACGACCCGACAATGATTTCTGTTGACGAATTATTGTTATTCAAATGGACATGGATACTTTGCACCCCACAGTGATGCGTGCCAAGTCATATTAGAATTTTGAAGAAATATTGAAATTGAAAAATCCCTCTATACCGCCTCTATCGACCCGACAATGATTTCTGTTGACAAATTATTGTTATTCAGATGGAAATGGATATTCTGCACCCCACCATGATGTGTGCCAAGTCATATTAGCTTTTTGAAGAAATATTGAAATTGAAAAATCCCTCTATACCTCCTTTAACGACCCGTCAATGATTTCTGTTGACGAATCATTGTTATTCAGATGGAAATGGATATTCTGCACCCCACCATGATGCGTGCCAAGTCATATTTGATTTTGAGGTAATTTTGAAAATGAAAAATCCCTCTATACCCCCTCTGACGACCCGACAATGATTTCTGTTGAAAAATTATTGTTATTGAGATGGAAATGGATATTCTGCACCCCACCATGATGCGTGCCAAGTCATATTGGATTTTTGAAGAAATATTGAAAATGAAAAATCCCTCTATACCCCCTCTGACGACCCGACAATGATTTCTTTTGACGAATTATTGCTATTCAGATGTTCATGGATACTTTGCACCCCACCATGATGTGTGCCAAGTCATATTAGATTTTTGAAGAAATTTTGAAAATGAAAAATCCCTCTATACCCCCTCCAGCGACCCGTCAATGATTTCTGTCGACAAATTATTGTTATTCAGATGGAAATGGATATTCTGCACCCCACCATGATGTGTGCCAAGTCATATTAGGTTTTTGAAGAAATTTTGAAAATGAAAAATCCCTCTATACTCCCTCCAACGACCCGTCAATGATTTCTGTCGACAAATTATTGTTATTCAGAAGGAAATGGATATTCTGCACCCCACCATGATGTGTGCCAAGTCATATTAGATTTTTGAAGAAATATTGAAAATGAAAAATCCCTCTATACCCCCTTTAACGACCCGTCAATGATTTCTGTTGACGAATCATTTTTATTCAGATGAACATGGATGTTCTGCACCCCACCATGATGCGTGCCAAGTCATATTTGATTTTGAGGTAATTTTGAAAATGAAAAATCCCTCTATACTCCCTCTGACGACCCGACAATTATTTCTGTTGACAAATTATTGTTATTGAGATGGAAATGGATATTCTGTACCCCACCATGAAGCGTGCCAAGTCATATTTGATTATTGAAGTCATTTTGAAAATGAAAAATCCCTCTATATCCCCTCTGACGACCCGACAATGATTTCTGTTGACGAATTATTGTTATTCAGTTGGAAATGGATATTCTGCACCACACCATGATGCGTGCCAAGTCATATTAAATTTTTGAAGAAATATTGAAAATGAAAAATCCCTCTATACCCCCTCCAACGACCCGTCAATGATTTCTGTCGACAAATTATTGTTATTCAGATGGAAATGGATATTCTGCACCCCACCATGATGTGTGCCAAGTCATATTAGATTTTTGAAGAAATATTGAAAATTAAAAATCCCTCTATACCCCCTTTAACGACCCGTCAATGATTTCTGTTGACGAATCATTTTTATTCAGATGGACATGGATGTTCTGCACCCCACCATGATGCGTGCCAAGTCATATTTGATTTTGAGGTAATTTTGAAAATGAAAAATCCCTCTATACCCCCTCTGACGACCCGACAATTATTTCTGTTGACAAATTATTGTTATTGAGATGGAAATGGATATTCTGTACCCCACCATGATGCGTGCCAAGTCATATTTGATTATTGAAGTCATTTTGAAAATGAAAAATCCCTCTATATCCCCTCTGACGACCCGACAATGATTTCTGTTGTTAAATTATTGTTATTCAGATGAAAATGGATATTCTGCACCCTACCATGAAGCGTGCCAAGTCATATTAGATTTTTGAAGTCATTTTGAAAATGAAAAATCCCTCTATACCCCCTTCAACGAACCGTCAATGATTTCTGTTGCTGAATTATTGTTATTCAGATGGAAATGGATATTCTGCACCCCACCATGATGCGTGCCAAGTCATATTTGATTTTGAGGTAATTTTGAAAATGAAAAATTCCTCTATACCCCCTCTGACGACCCGACAATTATTTCTGTTGACAAATTATTGTTATTGAGATGGAAATGGATATTCTGTACCCCACCATGATGCGTGCCAAGTCATATTTGATTATTGAAGTCATTTTGAAAATGAAAAATCCCTCTATATCCCCTCTGACGACCCGACAATGATTTCTGTTGAAAAATTATTGTTATTGAGATGGAAATGGATATTCTGTACCCCACCATGATGCGTGCCAAGTCATATATGAATTTTGAAGTCATTTTGAAAATGAAAAATCCCTCTATATCCCCTCTGACGACCCGACAATGATTTCTGTTGACGAATTATTGTTATTCAGTTGGAAATGGATATTCTGCACCCCACCATGATGCGTGCCAAGTCATATTGGATTTTTGAAGAAATATTGAAAATGAAAAATCCCTCTATACCCCCTCTGACGACCCGACAATGATATCTGTTGACGAATTATTGCTATTCAGATGTTCATGGATACTTTGCACCCCACCATGATGTGTGCCAAGTCATATTAGATTTTTGAAGAAATTTTGAAAATGAAAAATCCCTCTATACCCCCTCCAGCGACCCGTCAATGATTTCTGTCGACAAATTATTGTTATTCAGATGGAAATGGATATTCTGCACCCCACCATGATGTGTGCCAAGTCATATTAGGTTTTTGAAGAAATTTTGAAAATGAAATATCCCTCTATACTCCCTCCAACGACCCGTCAATGATTTCTGTCGACAAATTATTGTTATTCAGATGGAAATGGATATTCTGCACCCCACCATGATGTGTGCCAAGTCATATTAGATTTTTGAAGAAATATTGAAAATGAAAAATCCCTCTATACCCCCTTTAACGACCCGTCAATGATTTCTGTTGACGAATCATTTTTATTCAGATGGACATGGATGTTCTGCACCCCACTATGATGCGTGCCAAGTCATATTTGATTTTGAGGTAATTTTGAAAATGAAAAATCCCTCTATACTCCCTCCAACGACCCGTCAATGATTTCTGTCGACAAATTATTGTTATTCAGATGGAAATGGATATTCTGCACCCCACCATGATGTGTGCCAAGTCATATTAGATTTTTGAAGAAATATTGAAAATGAAAAATCCCTCTATACCCCCTTTAACGACCCGTCAATGATTTCTGTTGACGAATCATTTTTATTCAGATGGACATGGATGTTCTGCACCCCACTATGATGCGTGCCAAGTCATATTTGATTTTGAGGTAATTTTGAAAATGAAAAATACCTCTATACCCCCTCTGACGACCCGACAATGATTTTTGTCGACGAACTGTTGTTATTCAGATGAAAATAAATATTCTGCACTCCACCATGATGCGTGCCAAGTCATATTTGATTATTGAAGTCATTTTGAAAATGAAAAATCCCTCTATATCCCCTCTGACGACCCGACAATGATTTCTGTTGACAAATTATTGTTATTCAGATGACAATGGATATTCTGCACCCTACCATGAAGCGTGCCAAGTCATATTAGATTTTTGAAGTCATTTTGAAAATGAAAAATCCCTCTATACCCCCTTCAACGAACCGTCAATGATTTCTGTTGCTGAATTATTGTTATTCAGATGGAAATGGATATTCTGCACCCCACCATGATGCGTGCCAAGTCATATTGAATTTTTTAAGAAATATTGAAAATGAAAAATCCCTCTATACCCCCTCTAACGACCCGACATTGATTTCAGTTGAAGAATTACTGTTATTCAGATGGAAATGGATATTCTGCACCCCACCATGATGCGTGCCAAGTCATATTGGATTTTTGAAGAAATATTGAAATTGAAAAATCCCTCTATACCCCCTCTAACGACCCGACAATGATTTTTGTCGACGAATTATCGTTACTCAGATGGAAATAGATATTCTGCACCCCACCATGATGCGTGCCAAGTCATATTAGATTTTTGAAGAAATATTGAAAATGAAAAATCCCTCTATACCCACTCTAACGACCCGACAATGAGTTCTGTTGACGAATTACTGTTATTCAGATGGAAATGGATATTCTGCACCCCACCATGATGCGTGCCAAGTCATATTGAATTTTTTAAGAAATATTGAAAATGAAAAATCCCTCTATACCCCCTCTAACGACCCGACATTGATTTCAGTTGAAGAATTACTGTTATTCAGATGGAAATGGATATTCTGCACCCCACCATGATGCGTGCCAAGTCATATTGGATTTCTGAAGAAATATTGAAAATGAAAAATCCCTCTATACCCCCTCCAACGACCCGTCAATGATTTCTGTTGACGAGTTATTGTTATTTAGATGGAAATGGATATTCTGCACCCCACCATGATGCGTGCCAAGTCATATTTGATTTTGAGGTAATTTTGAAAATGAGAAATCCCTCTATACCCCCTCTGACGACCCGACAATGATTTCAGTTGAAGAATTATTGTTATTCAGATGGAAATGGATATTCTGCACCCCACCATGATGCGTGCCAATTAATATTTGATTTTTGAAGTCATTTTGAAAATGAAAAATCCCTCTATACCCCCTCTGACGACCCGACAATGATTTCAGTTGAAGAATTATTGTTATTCAGATGGAAATGGATATTCTGCACCCCACAATGATGCGTGACAAGTCATATTGGATTTTTGAAGAAAAATTGAAAATGAAAAATCCCTCTATACCCCCTCTAACGACCCGACAATGATTTCTGTTGACGAATTATTGTTATCCAGATGGAAATGAATATTCTGCACCCCACCATGTTGCGTGCCAAGTCATATTTGATTTTGTGGTAAATTTGAAAATGAAAAATCCCTCTATACCCCCTCTAACGAACCGACAATGAGTTCTGTTGACAAATTATTGTTATTGAGATAGAAATGGATATTCTGTACCCCGCTATGATGCGTGCCAAGTCATATTTGATTTTTGAAGTCATTTTGAAAATGAAAAATCCCTCTATACCCCCTCTGACGACCCGACAATGATTTCAGTTGAAGAATTATTGTTATTCAGATGGAAATGGATATTCTGCACCCCATTATGATGCGTGACAAGTCATATTGGATTTTTGAAGAAAAATTGAAAATGAAAAATCCCTCTATACCCCCTCTAACGACCCGACAATGATTTCTGTTGACGAATTATTATTATTCAGATGGACATGGATGTTCTGCACCCCACTATGATGCGTGCCAAGTCATATTTGATTTTGAGGTAATTTTGAAAATGAAAAATACCTCTATACCCCCTCTGACGACCCGACAATGATTTTTGTCGACGAACTGTTGTTATTCAGATGAAAATAAAAATTCTGCACTCCACCATGATGCGTGCCAAGTCATATTAAATTTTTGAAGAAATATTGAAAATGAAAAATCCCTCTATACCCCCTCTAACGAACCGACAATGAGTTCTGTTGACAAATTATTGTTATTGAGATAGAAATGGATATTCTGTACCCCACTATGATGCGTGCCAAGTCATATTTGATTTTTGGAGTCATTTTGAAAATGAAAAATCCCTCTATACCCCCTCTGACGACCCGACAATGATTTCAGTAGAAGAATTATTGTTATTCAGATGGAAATGGATATTCTGCACCCCACCATGATGCGTGCCAAGTCATATTTGATTTTTGAAGTCATTTTGAAAATGAAAAATCCCTCTATACCCCCTCTGACTACCCGACAATGATTTCAGTTGAAGAATTATTGTTATTCAGATGAAAATGGATATTCTGTACCCCACCATGATGCGTGACAAGTCATATTGGATTTTTGAAGAAAAATTGAAAATGAAAAATCCCTCTATACCCCCTCTAACGACCCGACAATGATTTCTGTTGACGAATTATTGTTATCCAGATGGAAATGAATATTCTGCACCCCACCATGTTGCGTGCCAAGTCATATTTGATTTTGAGGTAAATTTGAAAATGAAAAATCCCTCTATACCCCCTCTAACGAACCGACAATGAGTTCTGTTGACGAATTATTGGTATTCAGATGGAAATGGATATTCTGCACCCCACCATGATGCGTGCCAAGTCATATTGAATTTTTTAAGAAATATTGAAAATGAAAAATCCCTCTATACCCCCTCTAACGACCCGACATTGATTTCAGTTGAGGAATTACTGTTATTCAGATGGAAATGGATATTCTGCACCCCACCATGATGCGTGCCAAGTCATATTGGATTTTTGAAGAAATATTGAAAATGAAAAATCCCTCTATACCCCCTCTAACGACCCGACATTGATTTCAGTTGAAGAATTACTGTTATTCAGATGGAAATGGATATTCTGCACCCCACCATGATGCGTGCCAAGTCATATTGGATTTCTGAAGAAATATTGAAAATGAAAAATCCCTCTATACCCCCTCCAACGACCCGTCAATGATTTCTGTTGACGAGTTATAGTTATTTAGATGGAAATGGATATTCTGCACCCCACCATGATGCGTGCCAAGTCATATTGGATTTCTGAAGAAATATTGAAAATGAAAAATCCCTCTATACCCCCTCCAACGACCCGACAATGATTTCAGTTGAAGAATTATTGTTATTCAGATGGAAATGGATATTCTGCACCCCACCATGATGCGTGCCAATTAATATTTGATTTTTGAAGTCATTTTGAAAATGAAAAATCCCTCTATACCCCCTCTGACGACCCGACAATGATTTCAGTTGGAGAATTATTGTTATTCAGATGGAAATGGATATTCTGCACCCCACAATGATGCGTGACAAGTCATATTGGATTTTTGAAGAAAAATTGAAAATGAAAAATCCCTCTATACCCCCTCTAACGACCCGACAATGATTTCTGTTGACGAATTATTGTTATCCAGATGGAAATGAATATTCTGCACCCCACCATGTTGCGTGCCAAGTCATATTTGATTTTGAGGTAAATTTGAAAATGAAAAATCCCTCTATACCCCCTCTAACGAACCGACAATGAGTTCTGTTGACAAATTATTGTTATTGAGATAGAAATGGATATTCTGTACCCCGCTATGATGCGTGCCAAGTCATATTTGATTTTTGAAGTCATTTTGAAAATGAAAAATCCCTCTATACCCCCTCTGACGACCCGACAATGATTTCAGTTGAAGAATTATTGTTATTCAGATGGAAATGGATATTCTGCACCCCATTATGATGCGTGACAAGTCATATTGGATTTTTGAAGAAAAATTGAAAATGAAAAATCCCTCTATACCCCCTCTAACGACCCGACAATGATTTCTGTTGACGAATTATTATTATTCAGATGGACATGGATGTTCTGCACCCCACTATGATGCGTGCCAAGTCATATTTGATTTTGAGGTAATTTTGAAAATGAAAAATACCTCTATACCCCCTCTGACGACCCGACAATGATTTTTGTCGACGAACTGTTGTTATTCAGAAGAAAATAAATATTCTGCACTCCACCATGATGCGTGCCAAGTCATATTAAATTTTTGAAGAAATATTGAAAATGAAAAATCCCTCTATACCCCCTCTAACGAACCGACAATGAGTTCTGTTGACAAATTATTGTTATTGAGATAGAAATGGATATTCTGTACCCCACTATGATGCGTGCCAAGTCATATTTGATATTTGAAGTCATTTTGAAAATGAAAAATCCCTCTATACCCCCTCTGACGACCCGACAATGATTTCAGTAGAAGAATTATTTTTATTCAGATGGAAATGGATATTCTGCACCCCACCATGATGCGTGCCAAGTCATATTTGATTTTTGAAGTCATTTTGAAAATGAAAAATCCCTCTATACCCCCTCTGACTACCCGACAATGATTTCAGTTGAAGAATTATTGTTATTCAGATGAAAATGGATATTCTGTACCCCACCATGATGCGTGACAAGTCATATTGGATTTTTGAAGAAAAATTGAAAATGAAAAATCCCTCTATACCCCCTCTAACGACCCGACAATGATTTCTGTTGACGAATTATTGTTATCCAGATGGAAATGAATATTCTGCACCCCATTATGTTGCGTGCCAAGTCATATTTGATTTTGAGGTAAATTTGAAAATGAAAAATCCCTCTATACCCCCTTTAACGAACCGACAATGAGTTCTGTTGACGAATTATTGTTATTCAGATGGAAATGGATATTCTGCACCCCACCATGATGCGTGCCAAGTCATATTGGATTTTTGAAGAAATATTGAAAATGAAAAATCCCTCTATACCCCCTCCAACGACCCGTCAATGATTTCTGTTGACGAGTTATTGTTATTTGGATGGAAATGGATATTCTGCACCCCACCATGATGCGTGCCAAGTCATATTTGATTTTGAGGTAATTTTGAAAATGAGAAATCCCTCTATACCCCCTCTGACGACCCGACAATGATTTCTGTTGACAAATTATTATTATTGAGATAGAAATGGATATTCTGTACCCCACTATGATGCATGCCAAGTCATATTTGATTTTTGAAGTCATTTTGAAAATGAAAAATCCCTCTTTACCCCCTCTGACGACCCGACAATGATTTCAGTTGAAGAATTATTGTTATTCAGATGGAAATGGATATTCTGCACCCCACCATGATGCGTGACAAGTCATATTGGATTTTTGAAGAAATATTGAAAATGAAAAATCCCTCTATACCCCCTCTAACGACCCGACAATGATTTCTGTTGACGAATTATTGTTATCCAGATGGAAATGAATATTATGCACCCCACCATGTTGCGTGCCAAGTCATATTTGATTTTGAGGTATATTTGAAAATGAAAAATCCCTCTATACCCCCTCTAACGAACCGACAATGAGTTCTGTTGACGAATTATTGTTATTCAGATGGAAATGGATATTCTGCACCCCACCATGATGCGTGCCAAGTCATATTGGAATTTTGAAGAAATATTGAAAATGAAAAATCCCTCTATACCGCCTCTAACGACCCGACAATGATTTCTGTTGACGAATTATCGTTATTCAGATGGAAATAGATATTCTGCACCCCACCATGATGCGTGCCAAGTCATATTAGATTTTTGAAGAAATATTGAAAATGAAAAATCCCTCTATACCCACTCTAACGACCCGACAATGAGTTCTGTTGACGAATTACTGTTATTCAGATGGAAATGGATATTCTGCACCCCACCATGATGCGTGCCAAGTCATATTGAATTTTTTAAGAAATATTGAAAATGAAAAATCCCTCTATACCCCCTCTAACGACCCGACATTGATTTCAGTTGAAGAATTACTGTTATTCAGATGGAAATGGATATTCTGCACCCCACCATGATGCGTGCCAAGTCATATTGGATTTTTGAAGAAATATTGAAAATGAAAAATCCCTCTATACCCCCTCTAACGACCCGACAATGATTTTTGTCGACGAATTATCGTTACTCAGATGGAAATAGATATTCTGCACCCCACCATGATGCGTGCCAAGTCATATTAGATTTTTGAAGAAATATTGAAAATGAAAAATCCCTCTATACCCACTCTAACGACCCGACAATGAGTTCTGTTGACGAATTACTGTTATTCAGATGGAAATGGATATTCTGCACCCCACCATGATGCGTGCCAAGTCATATTGAATTTTTTAAGAAATATTGAAAATGAAAAATCCCTCTATACCCCCTCTAACGACCCGACATTGATTTCAGTTGAAGAATTACTGTTATTCAGATGGAAATGGATATTCTGCACCCCACCATGATGCGTGCCAAGTCATATTGGATTTTTGAAGAAATATTGAAAATGAAAAATCCCTCTATACCCAATCTAACGACCCGACATTGATTTCAGTTGAAGAATTACTGTTATTCAGATGGAAATGGATATTCTGCACCCCACCATGATGCGTGCCAAGTCATATTGGATTTCTGAAGAAATATTGAAAATGAAAAATCCCTCTATACCCCCTCTAACGACCCGACAATGATTTCTGTTGACGAGTTATTGTTATTTAGATGGAAATGGATATTCTGCACCCCACCATGATGCGTGCCAAGTCATATTTGATTTTGAGGTAATTTTGAAAATGAGAAATCCCTCTATACCCCCTCTGACGACCCGACAATGATTTCAGTTGAAGAATTATTGTTATTCAGATGGAAATGGATATTCTGCACCCCACCATGATGCGTGCCAATTAATATTTGATTTTTGAAGTCATTTTGAAAATGAAAAATCCCTCTATACCCCCTCTGACGACCCGACAATGATTTCAGTTGAAGAATTATTGTTATTCAGATGGAAATGGATATTCTGCACCCCACAATGATGCGTGACAAGTCATATTGGATTTTTGAAGAAAAATTGAAAATGAATAATCCCTCTATACCCCCTCTAACGACCCGACAATGTTTTCTGTTGACGAATTATTGTTATCCAGATGGAAATGAATATTCTGCACCCCACCATGTTGCGTGCCAAGTCATATTTGATTTTGAGGTAAATTTGAAAATGAAAAATCCCTCTATACCCCCTCTAACGAACCGACAATGAGTTCTGTTGACAAATTATTGTTATTGAGATAGAAATGGATATTCTGTACCCCGCTATGATGCGTGCCAAGTCATATTTGATTTTTGAAGTCATTTTGAAAATGAAAAATCCCTCTATACCCCCTCTGACGACCCGACAATGATTTCAGTTGAAGAATTATTGTTATTCAGATGGAAATGGATATTCTGCACCCCATTATGATGCGTGACAAGTCATATTGGATTTTTGAAGAAAAATTGAAAATGAAAAATCCCTCTATACCCCCTCTAACGACCCGACAATGATTTCTGTTGACGAATTATTATTATCCAGATGGAAATGAATATTCTGCACCCCACCATGTTGCGTGCCAAGTCATATTTGATTTTGAGGTAAATTTGAAAATGAAAAATCCCTCTATACCCCCTCTAACGAACCGACAATGAGTTCTGTTGACAAATTATTGTTAGTCAGATGGAAATGAATATTCTTCACCACACCATGATGCGTGCCAAGTCATATTGGATTTTTGAAGGAATATTGAAAATGAAAAATCCCTCTATACCCCCTCTAACGACCCGACAATGATTTCTGTTGACGAATTATCGTTATTCAGATGGAAATAGATATTCTGCACCCCACCATGATGCGTGCCAAGTCATATTAGATTTTTGAAGAAGTATTGAAAATGAAAAATCCCTCTATACACACTCTAACGACCCGACAATGAGTTCTGTTGACGAATTACTGTTAGTCAGATGGAAATGGATATTCTGCACCCCACCATGATGCGTGCCAAGTCATATTGAATTTTTTAAGAAATATTGAAAATGAAAATTCCCTCTATACCCCCTCTAACGACCCGACATTGATTTCAGTTGAAGAATTACTGTTATTCAGATGGAAATGGATATTCTGCACCCCACCATGATGCGTGCCAAGTCATATTGAATTTTTTAAGAAATATTGAAAATGAAAATTCCCTCTATACCCCCTCTAACGACCCGACATTGATTTCAGTTGAAGAATTACTGTTATTCAGATGGAAATGGATATTCTGCACCCCACCATGATGCGTGCCAAGTCATATTGAATTTTTGAAGAAATATTGAAATTGAAAAATCCCTCTATACCCCCTCTAACGACCCGACAATGATTTCTGTAAACGAATTGTTGTTATTCAGATGAAAATAAATATTCTGCACTCCACCATGACGCGTGCCAAGTCATATTAAATTTTTGAAGAAATATTGAAAATGAAAAATCCCTCTATACCCCCTCTTACGACCCGACAATGATTTCTGTCGACGAATTGTTGTTATTCAGATGAAAATAAATATTCTGCACTCCACCATGACGCGTGCCAAGTTATATTAAATTTTTGAAGAAATATTGAAAATGAAAAATCCCTCTATACCCCCTCTTACGACCCGACAATGATATCTGTGAACGAATTCTTGTTATTCAGATGGAAATATATATTCTGCACCCTACTATGATGCGTGCCAAGTCATATTTGATTTTTGAAGTCATTTTGATAATGAAAAATCCCTCTATACCCCCTCTGACGACCCGACAATGATTTCTGTTGACGAATTATTGTTATTTCGATGGACATGGATACTTTGCACCCCACCATGATGCGTGCCAAGTCATATTAGATATTTGAAGAAATTTTGAAAATGAGAAATCCCTCTATACCCCCTCCAACGACCCGTCATTGATTTCTGTTGACGAATTATTGTTGTTCAGATGGAAATTGAAATTCTGCACCCCACCATGATGCGTGCCAAGTCATATTTGATTTTGAGGTAATTTTGAAAAAGAAAAATCCTTCTATACCCCCTCTGACGACCCGACAATGATTTCTGTTGACGAGTTATTGTTATTTAGATGGAAATGGATATTCTGCACCCCACCATGATGCGTGCTAAGTCATACTGGATTTTTGAAGAAATATTGAAAATGAAAAATCCCTCTATACCGCCTCTAACGACCCGACAATGATTTCTGTTGACGAATTATCGTTATTCAGATGGAAATGGAAATTCTGCACACCACCATGATGCGTGCCAAGTCATATTTGATTTTGAGGTAATTTTGAAAAAGAAAAATCCCTCTATACCCCCTCTGACGACCCGACAATGATTTCTGTTGACAATTATTGTTATTGAGATGGAAATGGATATTCTGTACCACACCATGATGCGTGCCAAGTCATATTAGATTATTGAAGAAATTTTGAAAATGAAAAATCCCTCTATACCCCCTCCAACGACCCGTCAATGATTTCTGTTGACGAGTTATTGTTATTTAGATGGAAATGGATATTCTGCACCCCACCATGATGCGTGCCAAGTCATATTGGATTTTTGAAGAAATATTGAAAATGAAAAATCCCTCTATACCGCCTCTAACGACCCGACAATGATTTCTGTTGACGAATTATCGTTATTCAGATGGAAATTGAAATTCTGCACACCACCATGATGCGTGCCAAGTCATATTTGATTTTGAGGTAATTTTGAAAAAGAAAAATCCCTCTATACCCCCTCTGACGACCCGACAATGATTTCTGTTGACAATTATTGTTATTGAGATGGAAATGGATATTCTGTACCACACCATGATGCGTTCCAAGTCATATTAGATTATTGAAGAAATTTTGAAAATGAAAAATCCCTCTATACCCCCTCCAACGACCCGTCATTGATTTCTGTTGACGAATTATTGTTGTTCAGATGGAAATGGAAATTCTGCACCCCACCATGATGCGTGCCAAGTCATATTTGATTTTGAGGTAAATTTGAAAATGAAAAATCCCTCTATACCCCCTCTAACGAACCGACAATGAGTTCTGTTGACAAATTATTGTTAGTCAGATGGAAATGAATATTCTTCACCACACCATGATGCGTGCCAAGTCATATTGGATTTTTGAAGGAATATTGAAAATGAAAAATCCCTCTATACCCCCTCTAACGACCCGACAATGATTTCTGTTGACGAATTATCGTTATTCAGATGGAAATAGATATTCTGCACCCCACCATGATGCGTGCCAAGTCATATTAGATTTTTGAAGAAGTATTGAAAATGAAAAATCCCTCTATACACACTCTAACGACCCGACAATGAGTTCTGTTGACGAATTACTGTTAGTCAGATGGAAATGGATATTCTGCACCCCACCATGATGCGTGCCAAGTCATATTGAATTTTTTAAGAAATATTGAAAATGAAAATTCCCTCTATACCCCCTCTAACGACCCGACATTGATTTCAGTTGAAGAATTACTGTTATTCAGATGGAAATGGATATTCTGCACCCCACCATGATGCGTGCCAAGTCATATTGAATTTTTTAAGAAATATTGAAAATGAAAATTCCCTCTATACCCCCTCTAACGACCCGACATTGATTTCAGTTGAAGAATTACTGTTATTCAGATGGAAATGGATATTCTGCACCCCACCATGATGCGTGCCAAGTCATATTGAATTTTTGAAGAAATATTGAAATTGAAAAATCCCTCTATACCCCCTCTAACGACCCGACAATGATTTCTGTAAACGAATTGTTGTTATTCAGATGAAAATAAATATTCTGCACTCCACCATGACGCGTGCCAAGTCATATTAAATTTTTGAAGAAATATTGAAAATGAAAAATCCCTCTATACCCCCTCTTACGACCCGACAATGATTTCTTTTGACGAATTGTTGTTATTCAGATGAAAATAAATATTCTGCACTCCACCATGACGCGTGCCAAGTTATATTAAATTTTTGAAGAAATATTGAAAATGAAAAATCCCTCTATACCCCCTCTTACGACCCGACAATGATTTCTGTGAACGAATTCTTGTTATTCAGATGGAAATATATATTCTGCACCCTACTATGATGCGTGCCAAGTCATATTTGATTTTTGAAGTCATTTTGATAATGAAAAATCCCTCTATACCCCCTCTGACGACCCGACAATGATTTCTGTTGACGAATTATTGTTATTTCGATGGACATGGATACTTTGCACCCCACCATGATGCGTGCCAAGTCATATTAGATATTTGAAGAAATTTTGAAAATGAGAAATCCCTCTATACCCCCTCCAACGACCCGTCATTGATTTCTGTTGACGAATTATTGTTGTTCAGATGGAAATTGAAATTCTGCACCCCACCATGATGCGTGCCAAGTCATATTTGATTTTGAGGTAATTTTGAAAAAGAAAAATCCTTCTATACCCCCTCTGACGACCCGACAATGATTTCTGTTGACGAGTTATTGTTATTTAGATGGAAATGGATATTCTGCACCCCACCATGATGCGTGCTAAGTCATACTGGATTTTTGAAGAAATATTGAAAATGAAAAATCCCTCTATACCGCCTCTAACGACCCGACAATGATTTCTGTTGACGAATTATCGTTATTCAGATGGAAATGGAAATTCTGCACACCACCATGATGCGTGCCAAGTCATATTTGATTTTGAGGTAATTTTGAAAAAGAAAAATCCCTCTATACCCCCTCTGACGACCCGACAATGATTTCTGTTGACAATTATTGTTATTGAGATGGAAATGGATATTCTGTACCACACCATGATGCGTGCCAAGTCATATTAGATTATTGAAGAAATTTTGAAAATGAAAAATCCCTCTATACCCCCTCCAACGACCCGTCAATGATTTCTGTTGACGAGTTATTGTTATTTAGATGGAAATGGATATTCTGCACCCCACCATGATGCGTGCCAAGTCATATTGGATTTTTGAAGAAATATTGAAAATGAAAAATCCCTCTATACCGCCTCTAACGACCCGACAATGATTTCTGTTGACGAATTATCGTTATTCAGATAGAAATTGAAATTCTGCACACCACCATGATGCGTGCCAAGTCATATTTGATTTTGAGGTAATTTTGAAAAAGAAAAATCCCTCTATACCCCCTCTGACGACCCGACAATGATTTCTGTTGACAATTATTGTTATTGAGATGGAAATGGATATTCTGTACCACACCATGATGCGTTCCAAGTCATATTAGATTATTGAAGAAATTTTGAAAATGAAAAATCCCTCTATACCCCCTCCAACGACCCGTCATTGATTTCTGTTGACGAATTATTGTTGTTCAGATGGAAATGGAAATTCTGCACCCCACCATGATGCGTGCCAAGTCATATTTGATTTTGAGGTAATTTTGAAAAAGAAAAATCCCTATATACCCCCTCTGATGACCCGACAATGATTTCTGTTGACAGTTATTGTTATTGAGATGGAAATGGATATTCTGTAGCACACCATGATGCGTGCCAAGTCATATTAGATTATTGAAGAAATTTTGAAAATGAAAAATCCCTCTATACCCCCTCCAACGACCCGTCAATGTTTTCTGTTGACGAGTTATTGTTATTTAGATGGAAATGGATATTCTGCACCCCACCATGATGCGTGCCAAGTCATATTTGATTTTGAGGTAATTTTGAAAATGAAAAATCCCTCTATACCCCCTCTGACGACTCGACAATGATTTTTGTCGACGAATTGTTGTTATTCAGATGAAAATAAATATTCTGCACTCCACCATGATGCGTGCCAAGTCATATTAAATTTTTGAAGAAATATTGAAAATGAAAAATCCCTCTATACCCCCTCTAACGAACCGACAATGAGTTCTGTTGACAAATTATTGTTATTGAGATAGAAATGGATATTCTGTACCCCACTATGATGCGTGCCAAGTCATATTTGATTTTTGAAGTCATTTTGAAAATGAAAAATCCCTATATACCCCCTCTGACGACCCGACAATGATTTCAGTTGAAGAATTATTGTTATTCAGATGGAAATGGATATTCTGCACCCCACCATGATGCGTGCCAAGTCATATTTGATTTTTGAAGTCATTTTGAAAATGAGAAATCCCTCTATACCCCCTCTGACTACCCGACAATGGTTTCAGTTGAAGAATTATTGTTATTCAGATGAAAATGGATATTCTGCACCCCACCATGATGCGTGACAAGTCATATTGGATTTTTGAAGAAAAATTGAAAATGAAAAATCCCTCTATACCCCCTCTAACGACCCGACAATGATTTCTGTTGACGAATTATTGTTATCCAGATGGAAATGAATATTCTGCACCCCACCATGTTGCGTGCCAAGTCATATTTGATTTTGAGGTAAATTTGAAAATGAAAAATCCCTCTATACCCCCTCTAACGAACCGACAATGAGTTCTGTTGACGAATTATTGTTATTCAGATGGAAATGGATATTCTGCACCACACCATGATGCGTGCCAAGTCATATTAGATTATTGAAGAAATTTTGAAAATGAAAAATCCCTCTATACCCCCTCTGACGACCCGACAATGATTTCAGTTGAAGAATTATTGTTATTCAGATGGAAATGGATATTCTGCACCCCACCATGATGCGTGCCAAGTCATATTGGATTTTTGAAGAAATATTGAAAATGAAAAATCCCTCTATACCGCCTCTAACGACCCGACAATGATTTCTGTTGACGAATTATCGTTATTCAGATGGAAATAGATATTCTGCACCCCACCATGATGCGTGCCAAGTCATATTAGATTTTTGAAGAAATATTGAAAACGAAAAATCCCTCTATACCCACTCTAACGACCCGACAATGAGTTCTGTTGACGAATTACTGTTATTCAGATGGAAATAGATATTCTGCACCCCACCATGATGCGTGCCAAGTCATATTGAATTTTTTAAGAAATATTGAAAATGAAAAATCCCTCTATACCCCCTCTAACGACCCGACATTGTTTTCAGTTGAAGAATTACTGTTATTCAGATGGAAATGGATATTCTGCACCCCACCATGATGCGTGCCAAGTCATATTGGATTTTTGAAGAAATATTGAAAATGAAAAATCCCTCTATACCCCCTCTAACGACCCGACAATGATTTTTGTCGACGAATTGTTGTTATTCAGATGAAAATAAATATTCTGCACTCCACCATGATGCGTGCCAAGTCATATTAAATTTTGGAAGAAATATTGAAAATGAAAAATCCCTCTATACCCCCTCTTACGACCCGACAATGATTTCTGTAAACGAATTCTTGTTATTCAGATGGAAATATATATTCTGCACCCTACTATGATGCGTTCCAAGTCATATTTGATTTTTGAAGTCATTTTGATAATGAAAAATCCCTCTATACCCCCTCTGATGACCCGACATTGATTTCTGTTGACGAATTATTGTTATTTCGTTGGACATGGATACTTTGCACCCCACCATGATGCGTGCCAAGTCATATTAGATTTTTGAAGATATATTGAAAATGAAAAATCCCTCTATACCCCCTCTAACGACCCGACAATGATTTCTGGTGACGAATTATTGTTGTTCAGATGGAAATGGATATTCTGCACCACACCATGATGCGTGCCAAGTCATATTAGATATTTGAAGAAATTTTGAAAATGAGAAATCCCTCTATACCCCCTCCAACGACCCGTCATTGATTTCTGTTGACGAATTATTGTTGTTCAGATGGAAATGGAAATTCTGCACCCCACCATGATGCGTGCCAAGTCATATTTGATTTTGAGGTAATTTTGAAAAAGAAAAATCCCTATATACCCCCTCTGACGACCCGACAATGATTTCTGTTGACAATTATTGTTATTGAGATGGAAATGGATATTCTGTACCACACCATGATGCGTGCCAAGTCATATTAGATTATTGAAGAAATTTTGAAAATGAAAAATCCCTCTATACCCCCTCCAACGACCCGTCAATGTTTTCTGTTGACGAGTTATTGTTATTTAGATGGAAATGGATATTCTGCACCCCACCATGATGCGTGCCAAGTCATATTTGATTTTGAGGTAATTTTGAAAATGAAAAATCCCTCTATACCCCCTCTGACGACCCGACAATGATTTTTGTCGACGAACTGTTATTATTCAGATGAAAATAAATATTCTGCACTCCACCATGATGCGTGCCAAGTCATATTAAATTTTTGAAGAAATATTGAAAATGAAAAATCCCTCTATACCCCCTCTAACGAACCGACAATGAGTTCTGTTGACAAATTATTGTTATTGAGATAGAAATGGATATTCTGTACCCCACTATGATGCGTGCCAAGTCATATTTGATTTTTGAAGTCATTTTGAAAATGAAAAATCCCTCTATACCCCCTCTGACGACCCGACAATGATTTCAGTAGAAGAATTATTGTTATTCAGATGGAAATGGATATTCTGCACCCCACCATGATGCGTGCCAAGTCATATTTGATTTTTGAAGTCATTTTGAAAATGAAAAATCCCTCTATACCCCCTCTGACTACCCGACAATGATTTCAGTTGAAGAATTATTGTTATTCAGATGAAAATGGATATTCTGTACCCCACCATGATGCGTGACAAGTCATATTGGATTTTTGAAGAAAAATTGAAAATGAAAAATCCCTCTATACCTCCTCTAACGACCCGACAATGATTTCTGTTGACGAATTATTGTTATCCAGATGGAAATGAATATTCTGCACCCCACCATGTTACGTGCCAAGTCATATTTGATTTTGAGGTAAATTTGAAAATGAAAAATCCCTCTATACCCCCTCTAACGAACCGACAATGAGTTCTGTTGACGAATTATTGTTATTCAGATGGAAATGGATATTCTGCACCACACCATGATGCGTGCCAAGTCATATTGGATTTTTGAAGAAATATTGAAAATGAAAAATCCCTCTATACCCCCTCTAACGAACCGACAATGAGTTCTGTTGACGAATTATTGTTATTCAGATGGAAATGGATATTCTGCACCCCACCATGATGCGTGCCAAGTCATATTGGATTTTTTAAGAAATATTGAAAATGAAAAATCCCTCTATACCCCCTTCAACGACCCGTCAATGATTTCTGTTGACGAGTTATTGTTATTTAGATGGAAATGGATATTCTGCACCCCACCATGATGCGTGCCAAGTCATATTTGATTTTGAGGTAATTTTGAAAATGAGAAATCCCTCTATACCCCCTCCAACGACCCGTCATTGATTTCTGTTGACGAATTATTGTTGTTCACCATGATGCGTGCCAAGTCATATTTGATTTTGAGGTAATTTTGAAAATGAAAAATCCCTCTATACCCCCTCTGACGACCCGACAATGATTTTTGTCGACGAATTGTTGTTATTCAGATGAAAATAAATATTCTGCACTCCACCATGATGCGTGCCAAGTCATATTAAATTTATGAAGAAATATTGAAAATGAAAAATCCCTCTATACCCCCTCTAACGAACCGACAATGAGTTCTGTTGACAAATTATTGTTATTGAGATAGAAATGGATATTCTGTACCCCACTATGATGCGTGCCAAGTCATATTTGATTTTTGAAGTCATTTTGAAAATGAAAAATCCCTCTATACCCCCTCTGACGACCCGACAATGATTTCAGTTGAAGAATTATTGTAATTCAGATGGAAATGGATATTCTGCACCCCACCATGATGCGTGCCAAGTCATATTTGATTTTTGAAGTCATTTTGAAAATGAAAAATCCCTCTATACCCCCTCTGACTACCCGACTATGATTTCAGTTGAAGAATTATTGTTATTCAGATGAAAATGGATATTCTGTATCCCACCATGATGCGTGACAAGTCATATTGGATTTTTGAAGAAAAATTGAAAATGAAAAATCCCTCTATACCCCCTCTAACGACCCGACAATGAGTTCTGTTGACGAATTATTGTTATTCAGATGGAAATGGATATTCTGCACCACACCATGATGCGTGCCAAGTCATATTGGATTTTTGAAGAAATATTGAAAATGAAAAATCCCTCTATACCCCCTCTAACGAACCGACAATGAGTTCTGTTGACGAATTATTGTTATTCAGATGGAAATGGATATTCTGCACCCCACCATGATGCGTGCCAAGTCATATTGGATTTTTGAAGAAATATTGAAAATGAAAAATCCCTCTATACCCCCTCCAACGACCCGTCAATGATTTCTGTTGACGAGTTATTGTTATTTAGATGGAAATGTATATTCTGCACCCCACCATGATGCGTGCCAAGTCATATTTGATTTTGAGGTAATTTTGAAAATGAGAAATCCCTCTATACCCCCTCTGATGACCCGACAATGATTTCTGTTGACAAATTATCATTATTGAGATAGAAATGGATATTCTGTACCCCACTAAGATGCATGCCAAGTCATATTTGATTTTTGAAGTCATTTTGAAAATGAAATATCCCTCTATAACCCCTCTGACGACCCGACAATGATTTCAGTTGAAGAATTATTGTTACTCAGATGGAAATGGATATTCTGCACCCCACCATGATGCGTGACAAGTCATATTGGATTTTTGAAGAAATATTGAAAATGAAAAATCCCTCTATACCCCCTCTAACGAAACGACAATGAGTTCTGATGACGAATTATTGTTATTCAGATGGAAATGGATATTCTGCACCACACCATGATGCGTGCTAAGTCATATTGGATTTTTGAAGAAATATTGAAAATGAAAAATCCCTCTATACCCCCTCTAACGAACCGACAATGAGTTCTGTTGACGAATTATTGTTATTCAGATGGAAATGGATATTCTGCACCCCACCATGATGCGTGCCAAGTCATATTGGATTTTTGAAGAAATATTGAAAATGAAAAATCCCTCTATACCGCCTCTAACGACCCGACAATGATTTCTGTTGACGAATTATCGTTATTCAGATGGAAATAGATATTCTGCACCCCACCATGATGCGTGCCAAGTCATATTAGATTTTAGAAGAAATATTGAAAATGAAAAATCCCTCTATACCCACTCTAACGACCCGACAATGAGTTCTGTTGACGGATTACTGTTATTCAGATGGAAATGGATATTCTGCACCCCACCATGATGCGTGCCAAGTCATATTGAATTTTTTAAGAAATATTGAAAATGAAAAATCCCTCTATACCCCCTCTAACGACCCGACATTGATTTCAGTTGAAGAATTACTGTTATTCAAATGGAAATGGATATTCTGCACCCCACCATGATGCGTGCCAAGTCATATTGGATTTTTGAAGAAATATTGAAAATGAAAAATCCCTCTATACCCCCTCTAACGACCCGACAATGATTTTTGTCGACGAATTGTTGTTATTCAGATGAAAATAAATATTCTGCACTCCACCATGACGCGTGCCAAGTCATATTAAATTTTTGAAGAAATATTGAAAATGAAAAATCCCTCTATACCCCCTCTTACGACCCGACAATGATTTCTGTAAACGAATTCTTGTTATTCAAATGGAAATATATATTCTGCACCCTACTATGATGCGTGCCAAGTCATATTTTATTTTTGAAGTCATTTTGATAATGAAAAATCCCTCTATACCCCCTCTGACGACCCGACAATGATTTCTGTTGACGAATTATTGTTATTTCGATGGACATGGATACTTTGCACCCCACCATGATGCGTGCCAAGTCATATTAGATTTTTGAAGATATATTGAAAATGAAAAATCCCTCTATACCCCCTCTAACGACCCGACAATGATTTCTGGTGACGAATTATTGTTGTTCAAATGGAAATGGATATTCTGCACCCCACCATGATGCGTGCCAAGTCATATTAGATATTTGAAAAAATTTTGAAAATGAGAAATCCCTCTATACCCCCTCCAACGACCCGTCATTGATTTCTGTTGACGAATTATTGTTGTTCAAATGGAAATGGAAATTCTGCACCCCACCATGATGCGTGCCAAGTCATATTTGATTTTGAGGTAATTTTGAAAAAGAAAAATCCCTCTATACCCCCTCTGACGACCCGACAATGATTTCTGTTGACAATTATTGCTATTGAGATGGAAATGGATATTCTGTACCACACCATGATGCGTGCCAAGTCATATTAGATTATTGAAGAAATTTTGAAAATGAAAAATCCCTCTATTCCCCCTCCAACGACCCGTCAATGATTTCTGTTGACGAGTTATTGTTATTTAGATGAAAATGGATATTCTGCACCCCACCATGATGCGTGCCAAGTCATATTTGATTTTGAGGTAATTTTGAAAATGAAAAATCCCTCTATACTCCCTCTGACGACCCGACAATGATTTCTGTTGACAAATTATTGTTATTGAGATAGAAATGGATATTCTGTACCCCACTATGATGCGTGCCAAGTCATATTTGATTTTTGAAGTCATTTTGAAAATGAAAAATCCCTCTATACCCCCTCTGACGACCCGACAATGATTTCAGTTGAAGAATTATTGTTATTTAGATGGAAATGGATATTCTGCACCCCACCATGATGCGTGACAAGTCATATTGGATTTTTGAAGAAATATTGAAAATGAAAAATCCCTCTATACCCCCTCCAACGACCCGTCAATGATTTCTGTTGACGAGTTATTGTTATTTAGATGGAAATGGATATTCTGCACCCCACCATGATGCGTGCCAAGTCATATTTGATTTTGAGGTAATTTTGAAAATGAGAAATCCCTCTATACCCCCTCTGACGACCCGACAATGATTTCAGTTGAAGAATTATTGTTATTCAGATGGAAATGGATATTCTGCACCCCACCATGATGCGTGCCAAGTCATATTGGATTTTTGAAGAAATATTGAAAATGAAAAATCCCTCTATACCGCCTCTAACGACCCGACAATGATTTCTGTTGACGAATTATCGTTATTCAGATGGAAATAGATATTCTGCACCCCACCATGATGCGTGCCAAGTCATATTAGATTTTTGAAGAAATATTGAAAACGAAAAATCCCTCTATACCCACTCTAACGACCCGACAATGAGTTCTGTTGACGAATTACTGTTATTCAGATGGAAATGGATATTCTGCACCCCATTATGATGCGTGCCAAGTCATATTGAATTTTTTAAGAAATATTGAAAATGAAAAATCCCTCTATACCCCCTCTAACGACCCGACATTGTTTTCAGTTGAAGAATTACTGTTATTCAGATGGAAATGGATATTCTGCACCCCACCATGATGCGTGCCAAGTCATATTTGATTTTGAAGTCATTTTGATAATGAAAAATCCCTCTATACCCCCTCTGACGACCCGACAATGATTTCAGTTGAAGAATTATTGTTATTCAGATGGAAATGGATATTCTGCACCCCACCATGATGCGTGCCAAGTCATATTGGATTTTTGAAGAAATATTGAAAATGAAAAATCCCTCTATACCGCCTCTAACGACCCGACAATGATTTCTGTTGACGAATTATCGTTATTCAGATGGAAATGGATATTCTGCACCCCATTATGATGCGTGACAAGTCATATTGGATTTTTGAAGAAAAATTGAAAATGAAAAATCCCTCTATACCCCCTCTAACGACCCGACAATGATTTCTGTTGACGAATTATTATTATCCAGATGGAAATGAATATTCTGCACCCCACCATGTTGCGTGCCAAGTCATATTTGATTTTGAGGTAAATTTGAAAATGAAAAATCCCTCTATACCCCCTCTAACGAACCGGCAATGAGTTCTGTTGACAAATTATTGTTAGTCAGATGGAAATGAATATTCCTCACCACACCATGATGCGTGCCAAGTCATATTGGATTTTTGAAGGAATATTGAAAATGAAAAATCCCTCTATACCCCCTCTAACGACCCGACAATGATTTCTGTTGACGAATTATCGTTATTCAGATGGAAATAGATATTCTGCACCCCACCATGATGCGTGCCAAGTCATATTAGATTTTTGAAGAAGTATTGAAAATGAAAAATCCCTCTATACACACTCTAACGACCCGACAATGAGTTCTGTTGACGAATTACTGTTAGTCAGATGGAAATGGATATTCTGCACCCCACCATGATGCGTGCCAAGTCATATTGAATTTTTTAAGAAATATTGAAAATGAAAATTCCCTCTATACCCCCTCTAACGACCCGACATTGATTTCAGTTGAAGAATTACTGTTATTCAGATGGAAATGGATATTCTGCACCCCACCATGATGCGTGCCAAGTCATATTGAATTTTTTAAGAAATATTGAAAATGAAAATTCCCTCTATACCCCCTCTAACGACCCGACATTGATTTCAGTTGAAGAATTACTGTTATTCAGATGGAAATGGATATTCTGCACCCCACCATGATGCGTGCCAAGTCATATTGAATTTTTGAAGAAATATTGAAATTGAAAAATCCCTCTATACCCCCTCTAACGACCCGACAATGATTTCTGTAAACGAACTGTTGTTATTCAGATGAAAATAAATATTCTGCACTCCACCATGACGCGTGCCAAGTCATATTAAATTTTTGAAGAAATATTGAAAATGAAAAATCCCTCTACACCCCCTCTTACGACCCGACAATGATTTCTGTCGACGAATTGTTGTTATTCAGATGAAAATATATATTCTGCACTCCACCATGACGCGTGCCAAGTTATATTAAATTTTTGAAGAAATATTGAAAATGAAAAATCCCTCTATACCCCCTCTTACGACCCGACAATGATTTCTGTGAACGAATTCTTGTTATTCAGATGGAAATATATATTCTGCACCCTACTATGATGCGTGCCAAGTCATATTTGATTTTTGAAGTCATTTTGATAATGAAAAATCCCTCTATACCCCCTCTGACGACCTGACAATGATTTCTGTTGACGAATTATTGTTATTTCGATGGACATGGATACTTTGCACCCCACCATGATGCGTGCCAAGTCATATTAGAAATTTGAAGAAATTTTGAAAATGAGAAATCCCTCTATACCCCCTCCAACGACCCGTCATTGATTTCTGTTGACGAATTATTGTTGTTCAGATGGAAATGGAAATTCTGCACCCCACTATGATGCGTGCCAAGTCATATTTGATTTTGAGGTAATTTTGAAAAAGAAAAATCCTTCTATACCCCCTCTGACGACCCGACAATGATTTCTGTTGACGAGTTATTGTTATTTAGATGGAAATGGATATTCTGCACCCCACCATGATGCGTGCCAAGTCATATTGGATTTTTGAAGAAATATTGAAAATGAAAAATCCCTCTATACCGCCTCTAACGACCCGACAATGATTTCTGTTGACGAACTATCGTTATTCAGATGGAAATGGAAATTCTGCACACCACCATGATGCGTGCCAAGTCATATTTGATTTTGAGGTAATTTTGAAAAAGAAAAATCCCTCTATACCCCCTCTGACGACCCGACAATGATTTCTGTTGACAATTATTGTTATTGAGATGGAAATGGATATTCTGTACCACACCATGATGCGTGCCAAGTCATATTAGATTATTGAAGAAATTTTGAAAATGAAAAATCCCTCTATACCCCCTCCAACGACCCGTCAATGATTTCTGTTGACGAGTTATTGTTATTTAGATGGAAATGGATATTCTGCACCCCACCATGATGCGTGCCAAGTCATATTGGATTTTTGAAGAAATATTGAAAATGAAAAATCCCTCTATACCGCCTCTAACGACCCGACAATGATTTCTGTTGACGAATTATCGTTATTCAGATGGAAATGGAAATTCTGCACACCACCATGATGCGTGCCAAGTCATATTTGATTTTGAGGTAATTTTGAAAAAGAAAAATCCCTCTATACCCCCTCTGACGACCCGACAATGATTTCTGTTGACAATTATTGTTATTGAGATGGAAATGGATATTCTGTACCACACCATGATGCGTGCCAAGTCATATTAGATTATTGAAGAAATTTTGAAAATGAAAAATCCCTCTATACCCCCTCCAACGACCCGTCATTGATTTCTGTTGACGAATTATTGTTGTTCAGATGGAAATGGAAATTCTGCACCCCACCATGATGCGTGCCAAGTCATATTTGATTTTGAGGTAATTTTGAAAAAGAAAAATCCCTATATACCCCCTCTGATGACCCGACAATGATTTCTGTTGACAATTATTGTTATTGAGATGGAAATGGATATTCTGTACCACACCATGATGCGTGCCAAGTCATATTAGATTATTGAAGAAATTTTGAAAATGAAAAATCCCTCTATACCCCCTCCAACGACCCGTCATTGATTTCTGTTGACGAATTATTGTTGTTCACCATGATGCGTGCCAAGTCATATTTGAATTTGAGGTAATTTTGAAAATGAAAAATCCCTCTATACCCCCTCTGACGACCCGACAATGATTTTTGTCGACGAATTGTTGTTATTCAGATGAAAATAAATATTCTGCACTCCACCATGATGCGTGCCAAGTCATATTAAATTTTTGAAGAAATATTGAAAATGAAAAATCCCTCTATACCCCCTCTAACGAACCGACAATGAGTTCTGTTGACAAATTATTGTTATTGAGATAGAAATGGATATTCTGTACCCCACTATGATGCGTGCCAAGTCATATTTGATTTTTGAAGTCATTTTGAAAATGAAAAATCCCTCTATACCCCCTCTGACGACCCGACAATGATTTCAGTTGAAGAATTATTGTTATTCAGATGGAAATGGATATTCTGCACCCCACCATGATGCGTGCCAAGTCATATTTGATTTTTGAAGTCATTTTGAAAATGAAAAATCCCTCTATACCCCCTCTAACGACCCGACAATGAGTTCTGTTGACGAATTATTGTTATTCAGATGGAAATGGATATTCTGCACCACACCATGATGCGTGCCAAGTCATATTGGATTTTTGAAGAAATATTGAAAATGAAAAATCCCTCTATACCCCCTCTAACGAACCGACAATGAGTTCTGTTGACGAATTATTGTTATTCAGATGGAAATGGATATTCTGCACCCCACCATGATGCGTGCCAAGTCATATTGGATTTTTGAAGAAATATTGAAAATGAAAAATCCCTCTATACCCCCTCCAACGACCCGTCAATGATTTCTGTTGACGAGTTTTTGTTATTTAGATGGAAATGGATATTCTGCACCCCACCATGATGCGTGCCAAGTCATATTTGATTTTGAGGTAATTTTGAAAATGAGAAATCCCTCTATACCCCCTCTGATGACCCGACAATGATTTCTGTTGACAAATTATTATTATTGAGATAGAAATGGATATTCTGTACCCCACTAAGATGCATGCCAAGTCATATTTGATTTTTGAAGTCATTTTGAAAATGAAAAATCCCTCTATACCCCCTCTGACGACCCGACAATGATTTCAGTTGAAGAATTATTGTTACTCAGATGGAAATGGATATTCTGCACCCCACCATGATGCGTGACAAGTCATATTGGATTTTTGAAGAAATATTGAAAATGAAAAATCCCTCTATACCCCCTCTAACGAACCGACAATGAGTTCTGATGACGAATTATTGTTATTCAGATGGAAATGGATATTCTGCACCACACCATGATGCGTGCCAAGTCATATTGGATTTTTGAAGAAATATTGAAAATGAAAAATCCCTCTATACCCCCTCTAACGAACCGACAATGAGTTCTGTTGACGAATTATTGTTATTCAGATGGAAATGGATATTCTGCACCCCACCATGATGCGTGCCAAGTCATATTGGATTTTTGAAGAAATATTGAAAATGAAAAATCCCTCTATACCGCCTCTAACGACCCGACAATGATTTCTGTTGACGAATTATCGTTATTCAGATGGAAATAGATATTCTGCACCCCACCATGATGCGTGCCAAGTCATATTAGATTTTAGAAGAAATATTGAAAATGAAAAATCCCTCTATACCCACTCTAACGACCCGACAATGAGTTCTGTTGACGGATTACTGTTATTCAGATGGAAATGGATATTCTGCACCCCACCATGATGCGTGCCAAGTCATATTGAATTTTTTAAGAAATATTGAAAATGAAAAATCCCTCTATACCCCCTCTAACGACCCGACATTGATTTCAGTTGAAGAATTACTGTTATTCAAATGGAAATGGATATTCTGCACCCCACCATGATGCGTGCCAAGTCATATTGGATTTTTGAAGAAATATTGAAAATGAAAAATCCCTCTATACCCCCTCTAACGACCCGACAATGATTTTTGTCGACGAATTGTTGTTATTCAGATGAAAATAAATATTCTGCACTCCACCATGACGCGTGCCAAGTCATATTAAATTTTTGAAGAAATATTGAAAATGAAAAATCCCTCTATACCCCCTCTTACGACCCGACAATGATTTCTGTAAACGAATTCTTGTTATTCAAATGGAAATATATATTCTGCACCCTACTATGATGCGTGCCAAGTCATATTTTATTTTTGAAGTCATTTTGATAATGAAAAATCCCTCTATACCCCCTCTGACGACCCGACAATGATTTCTGTTGACGAATTATTGTTATTTCGATGGACATGGATACTTTGCACCCCACCATGATGCGTGCCAAGTCATATTAGAATTTTGAAGATATATTGAAAATGAAAAATCCCTCTATACCCCCTCTAACGACCCGACAATGATTTCTGGTGACGCATTATTGTTGTTCAAATGGAAATGGATATTCTGCACCCCACCATGATGCGTGCCAAGTCATATTAGATATTTGAAAAAATTTTGAAAATGAGAAATCCCTCTATACCCCCTCCAACGACCCGTCATTGATTTCTGTTGACGAATTATTGTTGTTCAGATGGAAATGGAAATTCTGCACCCCACCATGATGCGTGCCAAGTCATATTTGATTTTGAGGTAATTTTGAAAAAGAAAAATCCCTCTATACCCCCTCTGACGACCCGACAATGATTTCTGTCGACAATTATTGCTATTGAGATGGAAATGGATATTCTGTACCATACCATGATGCGTGCCAAGTCATATTAGATTATTGAAGAAATTTTGAAAATGAAAAATCCCTCTATACCCCCTCCAACGACCCGTCAATGATTTCTGTTGACGAGTTATTGTTATTTAGATGGAAATGGATATTCTGCACCCCACCATGATGCGTGCCAAGTCATATTTTATTTTGAGGTAATTTTGAAAATGAAAAATCACTCTATACTCCCTCTGACGACCCGACAATGATTTCTGTTGACAAATTATTGTTATTGAGATAGAAATGGATATTCTGTACCCCACTATGATGCGTGCCAAGTCATATTTGATTTTGAGGTAATTTTGAAAATGAAAAATCCCTCTATACTCCCTCTGACGACCCGACAATGATTTCAGTTGAAGAATTATTGTTATTTAGATGGAAATGGATATTCTGCACCCCACCATGATGCGTGACAAGTCATATTGGATTTTTGAAGAAATATTGAAAATGAAAAATCCCTCTATACCCCCTCCAACGACCCGTCAATGATTTCTGTTGACGAGTTATTGTTATTTAGATGGAAATGGATATTCTGCACCCCACCATGATGCGTGCCAAGTCATATTTGATTTTGAGGTAATTTTGAAAATGAGAAATCCCTCTATACCCCCTCTGACGACCCGACAATGATTTCAGTTGAAGAATTATTGTTATTCAGATGGAAATGGATATTCTGCACCCCACCATGATGCGTGCCAATTAATATTTGATTTTTGAAGTCATTTTGAAAATGAAAAATCCCTCTATACCCCCTCTGACGACCCGACAATGATATCAGTTGAAGAATTATTGTTATTCAGATGGAAATGGATATTCTGCACCCCACCATGATGCGTGACAAGTCATATTAAATTTTTGAAGAAATATTGAAAATGAAAAATCCCTCTATACCCCCTCTTACGACCCGACAATGATTTTTGTAAACGAATTCTTGTTATTCAGATGGAAATATATATTCTGCACCCTACTATGATGCGTGCCAAGTCATATTTGATTTTTGAAGTCATTTTGATAATGAAAAATCCCTCTATACCCCCTCTGACGACCCGACAATGATTTCTGTTGACGAATTATTGTTATTTCGATGGACATGGATACTTTGCACCCCACCATGATGCGTGCCAAGTCATATTAGATTTTTGAAGATTTATTGAAAATGAAAAATCCCTCTATACCCACTCTAACGACCCGACAATGAGTTCTGTTGGCGAATTACTGTTAGTCAGATGGAAATGGATATTCTGCACCCCACCATGATGCGTGCCAAGTCATATTAGATTTTTGAAGAAATATTGAAAATGAAAAATCCCTCTATACCCACTCTAACGACCCGACAATGAGTTCTGTTGACGAATTACTGTTAGTCAGATGGAAATGGATATTCTGCACCCCACCATGATGCGTGCCAAGTCATATTGAATTTTTTAAGAAATATTGAAAATGAAAAATCCCTCTATACCCCCTCTAACGACCCGACAATGATTTCTGTTGACGAATTATCGTTATTCAGATGGAAATAGATATTCTGCACCCCACCATGATGCGTGCCAAGTCATATTAGATTTTTGAAGAAATATTGAAAATGAAAAATCCCTCTATACCCACTCTAACGACCCGACAATGAGTTCTGTTGACGAATTACTGTTAGTCAGATGGAAATGGATATTCTGCACCCCACCATGATGCGTGCCAAGTCATATTGAATTTTTTAAGAAATATTGAAAATGAAAAATCCCTCTATACCCCCTCTAACGACCCGACATTGATTTCTGTTGACGAATTATTGTTATTCAGATGGAAATGGATATTCTGCAACCCACCATGATGCGTGCCAAGTCATATTTGATTTTGAAGTAATTTTGAAAATGAAAAATCCCTCTATACCCCCTCCAACGACCCGTCAATGATTTCTGTTGACGAGTTATTGTTATTTAGATGGAAATGGATATTCTGCACCCCACCATGATGCGTGCCAAGTCATATTTGATTTTGAGGTAATTTTGAAAATGAGAAATCACTCTATACCCCCTCTGACGACCCGACAATGATTTCAGTTGAAGAATTATTGTTATTCAGATGGAAATGGATATTCTGCACCCCACCATGATGCGTGCCAAGTCATATTTGATTTTTGAAGTCATTTTGAAAATGAGAAATCCCTCTATACCCCCTCTGACGACCCGACAATGATATCAGTTGAAGAATTATTGTTATTCAGATGGAAATGGATATTCTGCACCCCACCATGATGCGTGACAAGTCATATTGGATTTTTGAAGAAAAATTGAAAATGAAAAATCCCTCTATACCCCCTCTAACGACCCGACAATGATTTCTCTTGACGAATTATTGTTATCCAGATGGCAATGAATATTCTGCACCCCACCATGTTGCGTGCCAAGTCATATTTGATTTTGAGGTAAATTTGAAAATGAAAAATCCCTCTATACCCCCTCTAACGAACCGACAATGAGTTCTGTTGACAAATTATTGTTATTGAGATAGAAATGGATATTCTGTACCCCACTATGATGCGTGCCAAGTCATATTTGATTTTTGAAGTCATTTTGAAAATGAAAAATCCCTCTATACCCCCTCTGACGACCCGACAATGATTTCAGTTGAAGAATTATTGTTATTCAGATGGAAATGTATATTCTGCACCCCACCATGATGCGTGTCAAGTCATATTTGATTTTTGAAGTCATTTTGAAATTGAAAAATCCCTCTATACCCCCTCTGACGACCCGACAATGATTTCAGTTGAAGAATTATTGTTATTCAGATGGAAATGGATATTCTGCACCCCACCATGATGCGTGACAAGTCATATTGGATATTTGAAGAAATATTGAAAATGAAAAATCACTCTATACCCCCTCTAACGACCCGACATTGATTTCAGTTGAAGAATTACTGTTATTCAGATGGAAATGGATATTCTGCACCCCACCATGATGCGTGCCAAGTCATATTGGATTTTTGAAGAAATATTGAAAATGAAAAATCCCTCTATACCCCCTCTAACGACCCGACCATGATTTTTGTCGACGAATTGTTGTTATTCAGATGATAATAAATATTCTGCACTCCACCATGATGCGTGCCAAGTCATATTAAATTTTTGAAGAAATATTGAAAATGAAAAATCCCTCTATACCCCCTCTAACGACCCGACAATGATTTCTGTAAACGAATTCTTGTTATTCAGATGGAAATATATATTCTGCACCCTACTATGATGCGTGCCAAGTCATATTAGATTTTTGAAGTAATTTTGAAAATGAAAAATCCCTCTATACCCCCTCTGACGACCCGAGAATGATTTCTGTTGACGGATTATTGTTTTTCAGATGGAAGTGGATATTATGCACCCCACCATGATGCGTGCCAAGTCATATTAGATTTTTGAAGTAATTTTGAAAATGAAAAATCCCTCTATACCCACTCTGACGACCCGACAATGATTTCTGTTGACGAATTATTGTTATTCAGATGGAAATGGATATTCTGCACCCCACCATGATGCGTGCCAAGTCAAATTTGATTTTTGAAGTAATTTTGAAAATGAAAAATCCCTCTATACCCCCTCTGACGAACCGACAATGAGTTCTGTTGACGAATTATTGTTATTCAGATGGAAATGGATATTCTGCACCACACCATGATGCGTGCCAAGTCATATTGGATTTTTGAAGAAATATTGAAAATGAAAAATCCCTCTATACCCCCTCTGACGACCCGACAATGATTTCTGTTGACGAATTATTGTTATTCAGATGGAAATGGATATTCTGCACCCCACCATGATGCGTGCCAAGTCATATTTGATTTTTGAAGTAATTTTGAAAATGAAAAATCCCTCTATACCCCCTCTGACGAACCGACAATGAGTTCTGTTGACGAATTATTGTTATTCAGATGGAAATGGATATTCTGCACCCCACCATGATGCGTGCCAAGTCATATTTGATTTTTGAAGTCATTTTGAAAATGAGAAATCCCTCTATACCCCCTCTGACTACCCGACAATGATTTCTGTTGACAAATTATTATTATTGAGATAGAAATGGATATTCTGTACCCCACTATGATGCATGCCAAGTCATATTTGATTTTTGAAGTCATTTTGAAAATGAAAAATCCCTCTATACCCCCTCTGACGACCCGACAATGATTTCAGTTGAAGAATTATTGTTATTCAGATGGAAATGGATATTCTGCACCCCAACATGATGCGTGACAAGTCATATTGGATTTTTGAAGAAATATTGAAAATGAAAAATCCCTCTATACCCCCTCTAACGACCCGACAATGATTTCTGTTGACGAATTATTGTTATCCAGATGGAAATGAATATTCTGCACCCCACCATGTTGCGTGCCAAGTCATATTTGATTTTGAGGTATATTTGAAAATGAAAAATCCCTCTATACCCCCTCTAACGAACCGACAATGAGTTCTGTTGAGGAATTATTGTTAATCAGATGGAAATGGATATTCTGCACCACACCATGATGCGTGCCAAGTCATATTGGATTTTTGAAGAAATATTGAAAATGAAAAATCCCTCTATACCCCCTCTAACGAACCGACAATGAGTTCTGTTGACGAATTATTGTTATTCAGATGGAAATGGATATTCTGCACCCCACCATGATGCGTGCCAAGTCATATTGGATTTTTGAAGAAATATTGAAAATGAAAAATCCCTCTATACCGCCTCTAACGACCCGACAATGATTTCTGTTGACGAATTATCGTTATTCAGACGAAACTAGATATTCTGCACATCTCCATGATGCGTGCCAAGTCATATTAGATTTTTGAAGAAATATTGAAAATGAAAAATCCCTCTATACCCACTCTAACGACCCGACAATGAGTTCTGTTGACGAATTACTGTTATTCAGATGGAAATGGATATTCTGCACCCCACCATGATGCGTGCCAAGTCATATTGAATTTTTTAAGAAATATTGAAAATGAAAAATCCCTCTATACCCCCCCTAACGACCCGACATTGATTTCAGTTGAAGAATTACTGTTATTCAGATGGAAATGGATATTCTGCACCCCACCATGATGCGTGCCAAGTCATATTGGATTTTTGAAGAAATATTGAAAATGAAAAATCTCTCTATACCCCCTCTAACGACCCGACAATGATTTTTGTCGACGAATTGTTGTCATTCAGATGAAAATAAATATTCTGCACTCCACCATGATGCGTGCCAAGTCATATTAAATTTTTGAAGAAATATTGAAAATGAAAAATCCCTCTATACCCCCTCTTACGACCCGACAATGATTTCTGTAAACGAATTCTTGTTATTCAGATGGAAATATATATTCTGCACCCTACTATGATGCGTGCCAAGTCATATTTGATTTTTGAAGTCATTTTGATAATGAAAAATCCCTCTATACCCCCTCTGACGACCCGACAATGATTTCTGTTGACGAATTATTGTTATTTCGATGGACATGGATACTTTGCACCCCACCATGATGCGTGCCAAGTCATATTAGATTTTTGAAGATATATTGAAAATGAAAATTCCCTCCATACCCCCTCTAACGACCCGACAATGATTTCTGGTGACGAATTATTGTTGTTCAGATGGAAATGGATATTCTGCACCCCACCATGATGCGTGCCAAGTCATATTAGATATTTGAAGAAATTTTGAAAATGAGTAATACCTCTATACCCCCTCCAACGACCCGTCATTGATTTCTGTTGACGAATTATTGTTATTGAGATGGAAATGGAAATTCTGCACCCCACCATGATGCGTGCCAAGTCATATTTGATTTTAAGGTTATTTTGAAAAAGAAAAATCCCTCTATACCCCCTCTGACGACCCGACAATGATTTCTGTTGACAATTATTGTTATTGAGATGGAAATGGATATTCTGTACCACACCATGATGCGTGCCAAGTCATATTAGATTATTGAAGAAATTTTGAAAATGAAAAATCCCTCTATACCCCCTCCAACGACCCGTCAATGTTTTCTGTTGACGAGTTATTGTTATTTAGATGGAAATGGATATTCTGCACCCCACCATGATGCGTGCCAAGTCATATTTGATTTTGAGGTAATTTTGAAAATGAAAAATCCCTCTATACCCCCTCTGACGACCCGACAATGATTTCTGTTGACAAATTATTGTTATTGAGATAGAAATGGATATTCTGTACCCCACTATGATACGTGCCAAGTCATATTTGATTTTTGAAGTCATTTTGAAAATGAAAAATCCCTCTATACCCCCTCTGACGACCCGACAATGATTTCAGTTGAAGAATTATTGTTATTCAGATGGAAATGGATATTCTGCACCCCACCATGATGCGTGCCAAGTCATATTGGATTTTTGAAGAAATATTGAAAATGAAAAATCCCTCTATACCGCCTCTAACGACCCGACAATGATTTCTGTTGACGAATTATCGTTATTCAGATGGAAATAGATATTCTGCACCCCACCATGATGCGTGCCAAGTCATATTAGATTCTTGAAGAAATATTGAAAATGAAAAATCCCTCTATACCCACTCTAACGACCCGACAATGAGTTCTGTTGACGAATTACTGTTATTCAGATGGAAATGGATATTCTGCACCCCACCATGATGCGTGCCAAGTCATATTGAATTTTTTAAGAAATATTGAAAATGAAAAATCCCTCTATACCCCCTCTAACGACCCGACATTGATTTCAGTTGAAGAGTTACTGTTATTCAGATGGAAATGGATATTCTGCACCCCACCATGATGCGTGCCAAGTCATATTGGATTTTTGAAGAAATATTGAAAATGAAAAATCCCTCTATACCCCCTCTAACGACCCGACAATGATTTTTGTCGACGAATTGTTGTTATTCAGATGAAAATAAATATTCTGCACTCCACCATGATGCGTGCCAAGTCATATTAAATTTTTGAAGAAATATTGAAAATGAAAAATCCCTCTATACCCCCTCTTACGACCCGACAATGATTTCTGTAAACGAATTCTTGTTATTCAGATGGAAATATATATTCTGCACCCTACTATGATGCGTGCCAAGTCATATTTGATTTTTGAAGTCATTTTGATAATGAAAAATCCCTCTATACCCCCTCTGACGACCCGACAATGATTTCTGTTGACGAATTATTGTTATTTCGATGGACATGGATACTTTGCACCCCACCAAGATGCGTGCCAAGTCATATTAGATTTTTGAAGATATATTGAAAATGAAAAATCCCTCTATACCCCCTCTAACGACCCGACAATGATTTCTGGTGACGAATTATTGTTGTTCAGATGGAAATGGATATTCTGCACCCCACCATGATGCGTGCCAAGTCATATTAGATATTTGAAGAAATTTTGAAAATGAGAAATCCCTCTATACCCCCTCCAACGACCCGTCATTGATTTCTGTTGACGAATTACTGTTGTTCAGATGGAAATGGAAATTCTGCACCCCACCATGATGCGTGCCAAGTCATATTTGATTTTGAGGTAATTTTGAAGAAGAAAAATCCCTATATACCCCCTCTGACGACCCGACAATGATTTCTGTTGACAATTATTGTTATTGAGATGGAAATAGATATTCTGTACCACACCATGATGCGTGCCAAGTCATATTAGATTATTGAAGAAATTTTGAAAATGAAAAATCCCTCTATACCCCCTCCAACGACCCGTCAATGTTTTCTGTTGACGAGTTATTGTTATTTAGATGGAAATGGATATTCTGCACCCCACCATGATGCGTGCCAAGTCATATTTGATTTTGAGGTAATTTTGAAAATGAAAAATCCCTCTATACCCCCTCTGACGACCCGACAATGATTTTTGTCGACGAATTGTTGTTATTCAGATGAAAATAAATATTCTGCACTCCACCATGATGCGTGCCAAGTCATATTAAATTTTTGAAGAAATATTGAAAATGAAATATCCCTCTATACCCCCTCTAACGAACCGACAATGAGTTCTGTTGACAAATTATTGTTATTGAGATAGAAATGGATATTCTGTACCCCACTATGATGCATGCCAAGTCATATTTGATTTTTGAAGTCATTTTGAAAATGAAAAATTCCTCTATACCCCCTCTGACGACCCGACAATGATTTCAGTTGAAGAATTATTGTTATTCAGATGGAAATGGATATTCTGCACCCCACCATGATGCGTGCCAAGTCATATTTGATTTTTGAAGTCATTTTGAAAATGAAAAATCCCTCTATACCCCCTCTGACTACCCGACAATGATTTCAGTTGAAGAATTATTGTTATTCAGATGAAAATGAATATTCTGCACCCCACCATGATGCGTGACAAGTCATATTGGATTTTTGAAGAAAAATTGAAAATGAAAAATCCCTCTATACCCCCTCTGACGACCCGACAATGATTTTTGTCGACGAATTGTTGTTATTCAGATGAAAATAAATATTCTGCACTCCACCATGATGCGTGCCAAGTCATATTAAATTTTTGAAGAAATATTGAATATGAAATATCCCTCTATACCCCCTCTAACGAACCGACAATGAGTTCTGTTGACAAATTATTGTTATTGAGATAGAAATGGATATTCTGTACCCCACTATGATGCATGCCAAGTCATATTTGATTTTTGAAGTCATTTTGAAAATGAAAAATTCCTCTATACCCCCTCTGACTACCCGACAATGATTTCAGTTGAAGAATTATTGTTATTCAGATGAAAATGGATATTCTGCACCCCACCATGATGCGTGACAAGTCATATTGGATTTTTGAAGAAAAATTGAAAATGAGAAATCCCTCTATACCCCCTCTAACGACCCGACAATGATTTCTGTTGACGAATTATTGTTATCCAGATGGAAATGAATATTCTGCACCCCACCATGTTGCGTGCCAAGTCATATTTGATTTTGAGGTAAATTTGAAAATGAAAAATCCCTCTATACCCCCTCTAACGAACCGACAATGAGTTCTGTTGACGAATTATTGTTATTCAGATGGAAATGGATATTCTGCACCACACCATGATGCGTGCCAAGTCATATTGGATTTTTGAAGAAATATTGAAAATGAAAAATCCCTCTATACCCCCTCTAACGAACCGATAATGAGTTCTGTTGACGAATTATTGTTTTTCAGATGGAAATGGATATTCTGCACCCCACCATGATGCGTGCCAAATCATATTGGATTTTTGAAGAAATATTGAAAATGAAAAATCCCTCTATACCCCCTCCAACGACCCGTCAATGATTTCTGTTGACGAGTTATTGTTATTTAGATGGAAATGGATATTCTGCACCCCACCATGATGCGTGCCAAGTCATATTTGATTTTGAGGTAATTTTGAAAATGAGAAATCCCTCTATACCCCCTCTGACGACCCGACAATGATTTCTGTTGACAAATTATTATTATTGAGATAGAAATGGATATTCTGTACCCCACTATGATGCATGCCAAGTCATATTTGATTTTTGAAGTCATTTTGAAAATGAAAAATCCCTCTTTACCCCCTCTAACGACCCGACAATGATTTCTGTTGACGAATTATTGTTATCCAGATAGAAATGAATATTCTGCACCCCACCATGTTGCGTGCCAAGTCATATTTGATTTTGAGGTATATTTGAAAATGAAAAATCCCTCTATACCCCCTCTAACGAACCGACAATGAGTTCTGTTGACGAATTATTGTTATTCAGATGGAAATGGATATTCTGCACCACACCATGATGCGTGCCAAGTCATATTGGATTTTTGAAGAAATATTGAAAATGGAAAATCCCTCTATACCCCCTCTAACGAACCGACAATGAGTTCTGTTGACGAATTATTGTTATTCAGATGGAAATGGATATTCTGCACCCCACCATGATGCGTGCCAAGTCATATTGGATTTTTGAAGAAATATTGAAAATGAAAAATCCCTCTATACCGCCTCTAACGACCCGACAATGATTTCTGTTGACGAATTATCGTTATTCAGATGGAATTGGATATTCTGCACCCCGCCATGATGCGTGCCAAGTCATATTGAATTTTTTAAGAAATATTGAAAATGAAAAATCCCTCTATACCCCCTCTAACGACCCGACATTGATTTCAGTTGAAGAATTACTGTTATTCAGATGGAAATGGATATTCTGCACCACACCATGATGCGTGCCAAGTCATATTGGATTTTTGAAGAAATATTGAAAATGAAAAATCCCTCTATACCCCCTCTAACGACCCGACAATGATTTTTGTCGACGAATTATCGTTATTCAGATGGAAATAGATATTCTGCACCCCACCATGATGCGTGCCAAGTCATATTAGATTTTTGAAGAAATATTGAAAATGAAAAATCCCTCTATACCCACTCTAACGACCCGACAATGAGTTCTGTTGACGAATTACTGTTATTCAGATGGAAATGGATATTCTGCACCCCACCATGATGCGTGCCAAGTCATATTGAATTTTTTAAGAAATATTGAAAATGAAAAATCCCTCTATACCCCCTCTAACGACCCGACATTGATTTCAGTTGAAGAATTACTGTTATTCAGATGGAAATGGATATTCTGCACCCCACCATGATGCGTGCCAAGTCATATTGGATTTTTGAAGAAATATTGAAAATGAAAAATCCCTCTATACCCCCTCTAACGACCCGACATTGATTTCAGTTGAAGAGTTACTGTTATTCAGATGGAAATGGATATTCTGCACCCCACCATGATGCGTGCCAAGTCATATTGGATTTTTGAAGAAATATTGAAAATGAAAAATCCCTCTATACCCCCTCTAACGACCCGACAATGATTTTTGTCGACGAATTGTTGTTATTCAGATGAAAGTAAATATTCTGCACTCCACCATGATGCGTGCCAAGTCATATTAAATTTTTGAAGAAATATTGAAAATGAAAAATCCCTCTATACCCCCTCTTACGACCCGACAATGATTTCTGTAAACGAATTCTTGTTATTCAGATGGAAATATATATTCTGCACCCTACTATGATGCGTGCCAAGTCATATTTGATTTTTGAAGTCATTTTGATAATGAAAAATCCCTCTATACCCCCTCTGACGACCCGACAATGATTTCTGTTGACGAATTATCGTTATTTCGATGGACATGGATACTTTGCACCCCACCATGATGCGTGCCAAGTCATATTAGATTTTTGAAGATATATTGAAAATGAAAAATCCCTCTATACCCCCTCTAACGACCCGACAATGATTTCTGGTGACGAATTATTGTTGTTCAGATGGAAATGGATATTCTGCACCCCACCATGATGCGTGCCAAGTCATATTAAATATTTGAAGAAATTTTGAAAATGAGAAATCCCTCTATACCCCCTCCAACGACCCGTCATTGATTTCTGTTGACGAATTACTGTTTTTCAGATGGAAATGGAAATTCTGCACCCCACCATGATGCGTGCCAAGTCATATTTGATTTTGAGGTAATTTTGAAGAAGAAAAATCCCTATATACCCCCTCTGACGACCCGACAATGATTTCTGTTGACAATTATTGTTATTGAGATGGAAATGGATATTCTGTACCACACCATGATGCGTGCCAAGTCATATTAGATTATTGAAGAAATTTTGAAAATGAAAAAATCCCTCTATACCCCCTCCAACGACCCGTCAATGTTTTCTGTTGACGAGTTATTGTTATTTAGATGGAAATGGATATTCTGCACCCCACCATGATGCGTGCCAAGTCATATTTGATTTTGAGGTAATTTTGAAAATAAAAAATCCCTCTATACCCCCTCTGACGACCCGACAATGATTTTTGTCGACGAATTGTTGTTATTCAGATGAAAATAAATATTCTGCACTCCACCATGATGCGTGCCAAGTCATATTAAATTTTTGAAGAAATATTGAAAATGAAAAATCCCTCTATACCCCCTCTAACGACCCGACAATGATTTCAGTTGAAGAATTATTGTTATTCAGATGGAAATGGATATTCTGCACCCCACCATGATGCGTGCCAAGTCATATTTGATTTTTGAAGTTATTTTGAAAATGAAAAATCCGTCTATACCCCCTCTGACTACCCGACAATGATTTCAGTTGAAGAATTATTGTTATTCAGATGAAAATGGATATTCTGCACCCCACCATGATGGGTGACAAGTCATATTGGATTTTTGAAGAAAAATTGAAAATGAGAAATCCCTCTATACCCCCTCTAACAATTACGACAATGATTTCTGTTGACGAATTATTGTTATCCAGATGGAAATGAATATTCTGCACCCCACCATGTTGCGTGCCAAGTCATATTTGATTTTGAGGTAAATTTGAAAATGAAAAATCCCTCTATACCCCCTCTAACGAACCGACAATGAGTTCTGTTGACGAATTATTGTTATTCAGATGGAAATGGATATTCTGCACCACACCATGATGCGTGCCAAGTCATATTGGATTTTTGAAGAAATATTGAAAATGAAAAATCCCTCTATACCCCCTCTAACGAACCGATAATGAGTTCTGTTGACGAATTATTGTTATTCAGATGGAAATGGATATTCTGCACCCCACCATGATGCGTGCCAAGTCATATTGGATTTTTGAAGAAATATTGAAAATGAAAAATCCCTCTATACCCCCTCCAACGACCCGTCAATGATTTCTGTTGACGAGTTCTTGTTATTTAGATGGAAATGGATATTCTGCACCCCACCATGATGCGTGCCAAGTCATATTTGATTTTGAGGTAATTTTGAAAATGAAAAATCCCTCTATACCCCCTCTGACGACCCGACAATGATTTCTGTTGACAAATTATTATTATTTAGATAGAAATGGATATTCTGTACCCCACTATGATGCATGCCAAGTCATATTTGATTTTTGAAGTCATTTTGAAAATGAAAAATCCCTCTTTACCCCCTCTGACGACCCGACAAAGATTTCAGTTGAAGAATTATTGTTATTCAGATGGAAATGGATATTCTGCACCCCACCATGATGCGTGACAAGTCATATTGGATTTTTGAAGAAATATTGAAAATGAAAAATCCATCTATACCCCCTCTAACGACCCGACAATGATTTCTGTTGACGAATTATTGTTATCCAGATAGAAATGAATATTCTGCACCCCACCATGTTGCGTGCCAAGTCATATTTGATTTTGAGGTATATTTGAAAATGAAAAATCCCTCTATACCCCCTCTAACGAACCGACAATGAGTTCTGTTGACGAATTATTGTTATTCAGATGGAAATGGATATTCTGCACCACACCATGATGCGTGCCAAGTCATATTGGATTTTTGAAGAAATATTGAAAATGGAAAATCCCTCTATACCCCCTCTAACGAACCGACAATGGGTTCTGTTGACGAATTATTGTTATTCAGATGGAAATGGATATTCTGCACCCCACCATGATGCGTGCCAAGTCATATTGGATTTTTGAAGAAATATTGAAAATGAAAAATCCCTCTATACCGCCTCTAACGACCCGACAATGATTTCTGTTGACGAATTATCGTTATTCAGATGGAAATAGATATTCTGCACCCCACCATGATGCGTGCCAAGTCATATTAGATTTTTGAATAAATATTGTAAATGAAAAATCCCTCTATACCCACTCTAACGACCCGACAATGAGTTCTGTTGACGAATTACTGTTATTCAGATGGAAATGGATATTCTGCACCCCACCATGATGCGTGCCAAGTCATATTGAATTTTTTAAGAAATATTGAAAATGAAAAATCCCTCTATACCCCCTCTAACGACCCGACATTGATTTCAGTTGAAGAATTACTGTTATTCAGATGGAAATGGATATTCTGCACCCCACCATGATGCGTGCCAAGTCATATTGGATTTTTGAAGAAATATTGAAAATGAAAAATCCCTCTATACCCCCTCTAACGACCCGACAATGATTTTTGTCGACGAATTATCGTTATTCAGATGTAAATAGATATTCTGCACCCCACCATGATGCGTGCCAAGTCATATTAGATTTTTGAAGAAATATTGAAAATGAAAAATCCCTCTATACCCACTCTAACGACCCGACAATGAGTTCTGTTGACGAATTACTGTTATTCAGATGGAAATGGATATTCTGCACCCCACCATGATGCGTGCCAAGTCATATTGAATTTTTTAAGAAATATTGAAAATGAAAAATCCCTCTATACCCCCTCTAACGACCCGACATTGATTTCAGTTGAAGAATTACTGTTATTCAGATGGAAATGGATATTCTGCACCCCACCATGATGCGTGCCAAGTCATATTGGATTTTTGAAGAAATATTGAAAATGAAAAATCCCTCTATACCCCCTCTAACGACCCGACATTGATTTCAGTTGAAGAGTTACTGTTATTCAGATGGAAATGGATATTCTGCACCCCACCATGATGCGTGCCAAGTCATATTGGATTTTTGAAGAAATATTGAAAATGAAAAATCCCTCTATACCCCCTCTAACGACCCGACAATGATTTTTGTCGACGAATTGTTGTTATTCAGATGAAAGTAAATATTCTGCACTCCACCATGATGCGTGCCAAGTCATATTAAATTTTTGAAGAAATATTGAAAATGAAAAATCCCTCTATACCCCCTCTTACGACCCGACAATGATTTCTGTAAACGAATTCTTGTTATTCAGATGGAAATATATATTCTGCACCCTACTATGATGCGTGCCAAGTCATATTTGATTTTTGAAGTCATTTTGATAATGAAAAATCCCTCTATACCCCCTCTGACGACCCGACAATGATTTCTGTTGACGAATTATTGTTATTTCGATGGACATGGATACTTTGCACCCCACCATGATGCGTGCCAAGTCATATTAGATTTTTGAAGATATATTGAAAATGAAAAATCCCTCTATACCCCCTCTAACGACCCGACAATGATTTCTGGTGACGAATTATTGTTGTTCAGATGGAAATGGATATTCTGCACCCCACCATGATGCGTGCCAAGTCATATTAAATATTTGAAGAAATTTTGAAAATGAGAAATCCCTCTATACCCCCTCCAACGACCCGTCATTGATTTCTGTTGACGAATTACTGTTTTTCAGATGGAAATGGAAATTCTGCACCCCACCATGATGCATGCCAAGTCATATTTGATTTTTGAAGTCATTTTGAAAATGAAAAATTCCTCTATACCCCCTCTGACGACCCGACAATGATTTCAGTTGAAGAATTATTGTTATTCAGATGGAAATGGATATTCTGCACCCCACCATGATGCGTGCCAAGTCATATTTGATTTTTGAAGTCATTTTGAAAATGAAAAATCCCTCTATACCCCCTCTGACTACCCGACAATGATTTCAGTTGAAGAATTATTGTTATTCAGATGAAAATGAATATTCTGCACCCCACCATGATGCGTGACAAGTCATATTGGATTTTTGAAGAAAAATTGAAAATGAGAAATCCCTCTATACCCCCTCTAACGACCCGACAATGATTTCTGTTGACGAATTATTGTTATTCAGATGGAAATGAATATTCTGCACCCCACCATGATGCGTGCCAAGTCATATTTGATTTTGAGGTAATTTTGAAAATAAAAAATCCCTCTATACCCCCTCTGACGACCCGACAATGATTTTTGTCGACGAATTGTTGTTATTCAGATGAAAATAAATATTCTGCACTCCACCATGATGCGTGCCAAGTCATATTAAATTTTTGAAGAAATATTGAAAATGAAAAATCCCTCTATACCCCCTCTAACGACCCGACAATGATTTCAGTTCAAGAATTATTGTTATTCAGATGGAAATGGATATTCTGCACCCCACCATGATGCGTGCCAAGTCATATTTGATTTTTGAAGTCATTTTGAAAATGAAAAATCCGTCTATACCCCCTCTGACTACCCGACAATGATTTCAGTTGAAGAATTATTGTTATTCAGATGAAAATGGATATTCTGCACCCCACCATGATGGGTGACAAGTCATATTGGATTTTTGAAGAAAAATTGAAAATGAGAAATCCCTCTATACCCCCTCTAACGACCCGACAATGATTTCTGTTGACGAATTATTGTTATTCAGATGGAAATGAATATTCTGCACCCCACCATGTTGCGTGCCAAGTCATATTTGATTTTGAGGTAAATTTGAAAATGAAAAATCCCTCTATACCCCCTCTAACGAACCGACAATGAGTTCTGTTGACGAATTATTGTTATTCAGATGGAAATGGATATTCTGCACCACACCATGATGCGTGCCAAGTCATATTGGATTTTTGAAGAAATATTGAAAATGAAAAATCCCTCTATACCCCCTCTAACGAACCGATAATGAGTTCTGTTGACGAATTATTGTTATTCAGATGGAAATGGATATTCTGCACCCCACCATGATGCGTGCCAAGTCATATTGGATTTTTGAAGAAATATTGAAAATGAAAAATCCCTCTATACCCCCTCCAACGACCCGTCAATGATTTCTGTTGACGAGTTCTTGTTATTTAGATGGAAATGGATATTCTGCACCCCACCATGATGCGTGCCAAGTCATATTTGATTTTGAGGTAATTTTGAAAATGAAAAATCCCTCTATACCCCCTCTGACGACCCGACAATGATTTCTGTTGACAAATTATTATTATTTAGATAGAAATGGATATTCTGTACCCCACTATGATGCATGCCAAGTCATATTTGATTTTTGAAGTCATTTTGAAAATGAAAAATCCCTCTTTACCCCCTCTGACGACCCGACAAAGATTTCAGTTGAAGAATTATTGTTATTCAGATGGAAATGGATATTCTGCACCCCACCATGATGCGTGCCAATTAATATTTGATTTTTGAAGTCATTTTGAAAATGAAAAATCCCTCTATACCCCCTCTGACGACCCGACAATGATTTCAGTTGAAGAATTATTGTTATTCAGATGGAAATGGATATTCTGCACCCCACCATGATGCGTGCCAAGTCATATTTGATTTTTGAAGTCATTTTGAAAATGAAAAATCCCTCTATACCCCCTCTGACGACCCGACAATGATTTCAGTTGAAGAATTATTGTTATTCAGATGAAAATGGATATTCTGCACCCCACTATGATGCGTGACAAGTCATATTTGATTTTGAGGTGAATTTGAAAATGAAAAATCCCTCTATACCCCCTCTAACGAACCGACAATGAGTTCTGTTGACAAATTATTGTTAGTCAGATGGAAATGAATATTCTGCACCACACCATGATGCGTGCCAAGTCATATTGGATTTTTGAAGGAATATTGAAAATGAAAAATCCCTCTATACCCCCTCTAACGACCCGACAATGATTTCTGTTGACGAATTATCGTTATTCAGATGGAAATAGATATTCTGCACCCCACCATGATGCGTGCCAAGTCATATTAGATTTTTGAAGAAGTATTGAAAATGAAAAATCCCTCTATACACACTCTAACGACCCGACAATGAGTTCTGTTGACGAATTACTGTTAGTCAGATGGAAATGGATATTCTGCACCCCACCATGATGCGTGCCAAGTCATATTGAATTTTTTAAGAAATATTGAAAATGAAAAATCCCTCTATACCCCCTCTAACGACCCGACAATGATTTTTGTCGACGAATTGTTGTTATTTAGATGAAAATAAATATTCTGCACTCCACCATGATGCGTGCCAAGTCATATTGAATTTTTGAAGAAATATTGAAATTGAAAAATCCCTCTATACCCCCTCTAACGACCCGACAATGATTTCTGTAAACGAATTGTTGTTATTCAGATGAAAATAAATATTCTGCACTCCACCATGACGCGTGCCAAGTCATATTAAATTTTTGAAGAAATATTGAAAATGAAAAATCCCTCTATACCCCCTCTTACGACCCGACAATGATTTCTGTAGACGAATTGTTGTTATTCAGATGAAAATAAATATTCTGCACTCCACCATGACGCGTGCCAAGTCATATTAAATTTTTGAAGAAATATTGAAAATGAAAAATCCCTCTATACCCCCTCTTACGACCCGACAATGATTTCTGTGAACGAATTCTTGTTATTCAGATGGAAATATATATTCTGCACCCTACTATGATGCGTGCCAAGTCATATTTGATTTTTGAAGTCATTTTGATAATGAAAAATCCCTCTATACCCCCTCTGACGACCCGTCATTGATTTCTGTTGACGAATTATTGTTGTTCAGATGGAAATGGATATTCTGCACCCCACCATGATGCGTGCCAAGTCATATTAGATATTTGAAGAAATTTTGAAAATGAGAAATCCCTCTATACCCCCTCCAACGACCCGTCATTGATTTCTGTTGACGAATTATTGTTGTTCAGATGGAAATGGATATTCTGCACCCCACCATGATGCGTGCCAAGTCATATTTGATTTTGAGGTAATTTTGAAAAAGAAAAATCCCTCTATACCCCCTCTGACGACCCGACAATGATTTCTGTTGACAATTATTGTTATTGAGATGGAAATGGATATTCTGTACCACACCATGATGCGTGCCAAGTCATATTAGATTATTGAAGAAATTTTGAAAATGAAAAATCCCTCTATACCCCCTCCAACGACCCGTCATTGATTTCTGTTGACGAATTATTGTTGTTCAGATGGAAATGGAAATTCTGCACCCCACCATGATGCGTGCCAAGTCATATTTGATTTTGAGGTAATTTTGAAAAAGAAAAATCCCTATATACCCCCTCTGACGACCCGACAATGATTTCTGTTGACAATTATTGTTATTGAGATGGAAATGGATATTCTGTACCACACCATGATGCGTGCCAAGTCATATTAGATTATTGAAGAAATTTTGAAAATGAAAAATCCCTCTATACCCCCTCCAACGACCCGTCAATGTTTTCTGTTGACGAGTTATTGTTATTTAGATGGAAATGGCTATTCTGCACCCCACCATGATGCGTGCCAAGTCATATTTGATTTTGAGGTAATTTTGAAAATGAAAAATCCCTCTATACCCCCTCTGACGACCCGACAATGATTTTTGTCGACGAATTGTTGTTATTCAGATGAAAATAAATATTCTGCACTCCACCATAATGCGTGCCAAGTCATATTAAATTTTTGAAGAAATATTGAAAATGAAAAATCCCTCTATACCCCCTCTAACGAACCGACAATGAGTTCTGTTTACAAATTATTGTTATTGAGATAGAAATGGATATTCTGTACCCCACTATGATGCGTGCCAAGTCATATTTGATTTTTGAAGTCATTTTGAAAATGAAAAATCCCTCTATACCCCCTCTGACGACCCGACAATGATTTCAGTTGAAGAATTATTGTTATTCAGATGGAAATGGATATTCTGCACCCCACCATGATGCGTGCCAAGTCATATTTGATTTTTGAAGTCATTTTGAAAATGAAAAATCCCTCTATACCCCCTCTGACTACCCGACAATGATTTCAGTTGAAGAATTATTGTTATTCAGATGAAAATAGATATTCTGCACCCCACCATGATGCGTGACAAGTCATATTGGATTTTTGAAGAAAAATTGAAAATGAAAAATCACTCTTTACCCCCTCTAACGACCCGACAATGATTTCTGTTGACGAATTATTGTTATCCAGATGGAAATGAATATTCTGCACCCCACCATGTTGCGTGCCAAGTCATATTTGATTTTGAGGTAAATTTGAAAATGAAAAATCCCTCTATACCCCCTCTAACGAACCGACAATGAGTTCTGTTGACGAATTATTGTTATTCATATGGAAATGGATATTCTGCACCACACCATGATGCGTGCCAAGTCATATTAGATTATTGAAGAAATTTTGAAAATGAAAAATCCCTCTATACCCCCTCTGACGACCCGACAATGATTTCAGTTGAAGAATTATTGTTATTCAGATGGAAATGGATATTCTGCACCCCACCATGATGCGTGCCAAGTCATATTGGATTTTTGAAGAAATATTGAAAATGAAAAATCCCTCTATACCGCCTCCAACGACCCGACAATGATTTCTGTTGACGAATTATCGTTATTCAGATGGAAATAGATATTCTGCACCCCACCATGATGCGTGCCAAGTCATATTAGATTTTTGAAGAAATATTGAAAATGAAAAATCCCTCTATACCCACTCTAACGACCCGACAATGAGTTCTGTTGACGAATTACTGTTATTCAGATGGAAATGGATATTCTGCACCCCACCATGATGCGTGCCAAGTCATATTGAATTTTTTAAGAAATATTGAAAATGAAAAATCCCTCTATACCCCCTCTAACGACCCGACATTGATTTCAGTTGAAGAATTACTGTTATTCAGATGGAAATGGATATTCTGCACCCCACCATGATGCGTGCCAAGTCATATTGGATTTTTGAAGAAATATTGAAAATGAAAAATCCCTCTATACCCCCTCTAACGACCCGACAATGATTTTTGTCGACGAATTGTTGTTATTCAGATGAAAATAAATATTCTGCACTCCACCATTATTTCTGTTGACAAATTATTGTCATTGAGATGGAAATGGATATTCTGTACCCCACCATGATGCGTGCCAAGTCATATTTGATTATTGAAGTCATTTTGAAAATGAAAAATCCCTCTATACCCCCTTCAACGAACCGTCAATGATTTCTGTTGCCGAATTATTGTTATTCAGATGGAAATGGATATTCTGCACCCCACCATGATGCGTGCCAAGTCATATTAGATTTTTGAAGAAATATTGAAAATGAAAATTCCCTCTATACCCCCTCTGACGACCCGACAATAATTTCTGTTGACGAATTATTGCTATTCAGATGTTCATGGATACTGTGCACCCCACCATGATGCGTGCCAAGTCATATTAGATTTTTGAAGAAATATTGAAAATGAAAAATCCCTCTATACCCACTCTAACGAACCGACAATGAGTTCTGTTGACGAATTATTGTTATTCAGATGGAAATGGATATTCTGCACCCCACCATGATGCGTGCCAAGTCATATTGGATTTTTGAAGAAATATTGAAAATGAAAAATCCCTCTATACCGCCTCTAACGACCCGACAATGATTTCTGTTGACGAATTATCGTTATTCAGATGGAAATAGATATTCTGCACCCCACCATGATGCGTGCCAAGTCATATTAGATTTTAGAAGAAATATTGAAAATGAAAAATCCCTCTATACCCACTCTAACGACCCGACAATGAGTTCTGTTGACGGATTACTGTTATTCAGATGGAAATGGATATTCTGCACCCCACCATGATGCGTGCCAAGTCATATTGAATTTTTTAAGAAATATTGAAAATGAAAAATCCCTCTATACCCCCTCTAACGACCCGACATTGATTTCAGTTGAAGAATTACTGTTATTCAAATGGAAATGGATATTCTGCACCCCACCATGATGCGTGCCAAGTCATATTGGATTTTTGAAGAAATATTGAAAATGAAAAATCCCTCTATACCCCCTCTAACGACCCGACAATGATTTTTGTCGACGAATTAATGTTATTCAGATGAAAATAAATATTCTGCACTTCACCATGACGCGTGCCAAGTCATATTAAATTTTTGAAGAAATATTGAAAATGAAAAATCCCTCTATACCACCTCTTACGACCCGACAATGATTTCTGTAAACGAATTCTTGTTATTCAAATGGAAATATATATTCTGCACCCTACTATGATGCGTGCCAAGTCATATTTTATTTTTGAAGTCATTTTGATAATGAAAAATCCCTCTATACCCCCTCTGACGACCCGACAATGATTTCTGTTGACGAATTATTGTTATTTCGATGGACATGGATACTTTGCACCCCACCATGATGCGTGCCAAGTCATATTAGAATTTTGAAGATATATTGAAAATGAAAAATCCCTCTATACCCCCTCTAACGACCCGACAATGATATCTGGTGACGAATTATTGTTGTTCAAATGGAAATGGATATTCTGCACCCCACCATGATGCGTGCCAAGTCATATTAGATATTTGAAAAAATTTTGAAAATGAGAAATCCCTCTATACCCCCTCCAACGACCCGTCATTGATTTCTGTTGACGAATTATTGTTGTTCAGATGGAAATGGAAATTCTGCACCCCACCATGATGCGTGCCAAGTCATATTTGATTTTGAGGTAATTTTGAAAAAGAAAAATCCCTCTATACCCCCTCTGACGACCCGACAATGATTTCTGTCGACAATTATTGCTATTGAGATGGAAATGGATATTCTGTACCACACCATGATGCGTGCCAAGTCATATTACATTATTGAAGAAATTTTGAAAATGAAAAATCCCTCTATACCCCCTCCAACGACCCGTCAATGATTTCTGTTGACGAGTTATTGTTATTTAGATGGAAATGGATATTCTGCACCCCACCATGATGCGTGCCAAGTCATATTTGATTTTGAGGTAATTTTGAAAATGAAAAATCCCTCTATACTCCCTCTGACGACCCGACAATGATTTCTGTTGACAAATTATTGTTATTGAGATAGAAATGGATATTCTGTACCCCAACATGATGCGTGACAAGTCATATTGGATTTTTGAAGAAATATTGAAAATGAAAAATCCCTCTATACCCCCTCTAACGACCCGACAATGATTTCTGTTGACGAATTATTGTTATCCAGATGGAAATGAATATTCTGCACCCCACCATGTTGCGTGCCAAGTCATATTTGATTTTGAGGTATATTTGAAAATGAAAAATCCCTCTATACCCCCTCTAACGAACCGACAATGAGTTCTGTTGAGGAATTATTGTTATTCAGATGGAAATGGATATTCTGCACCACACCATGATGCGTGCCAAGTCATATTGGATTTTTGAAGAAATATTGAAAATGAAAAATCCCTCTATACCCCCTCTAACGAACCGACAATGAGTTCTGTTGACGAATTATTGTTATTCAGATGGAAATGGATATTCTGCACCCCACCATGATGCGTGCCAAGTCATATTGGATTTTTGAAGAAATATTGAAAATGAAAAATCCCTCTATACCGCCTCTAACGACCCGACAATGATTTCTGTTGACGAATTATCGTTATTCAGACGAAAATAGATATTCTGCACACCACCATGATGCGTGCCAAGTCATATTAGATTTTTGAAGAAATATTGAAAATGAAAAATCCCTCTATACCCACTCTAACGACCCGACAATGAGTTCTGTTGACGAATTACTGTTATTCAGATGGAAATGGATATTCTGCACCCCACCATGATGCGTGCCAAGTCATATTGAATTTTTTAAGAAATATTGAAAATGAAAAATCCCTCTATACCCCCCCTAACGACCCGACATTGATTTCAGTTGAAGAATTACTGTTATTCAGATGGAAATGGATATTCTGCACCCCACCATGATGCGTGCCAAGTCATATTGGATTTTTGAAGAAATATTGAAAATGAAAAATCTCTCTATACCCCCTCTAACGACCCGACAATGATTTTTGTCGACGAATTGTTGTTATTCAGATGAAAATAAATATTCTGCACTCCACCATGATGCGTGCCAAGTCATATTAAATTTTTGAAGAAATATTGAAAATGAGAAATCCCTCTATACCCCCTCTTACGACCCGACAATGATTTCTGTAAACGAATTCTTGTTATTCAGATGGAAATATATATTCTGCACCCTACTATGATGCGTGCCAAGTCATATTTGATATTTGAAGTCATTTTGATAATGAAAAATCCCTCTATACCCCCTCTGACGACCCGACAATGATTTCTGTTGACGAATTATTGTTATTTCGATGGACATGGATACTTTGCACCCCACCATGATGCGTGCCAAGTCATATTAGATTTTTGAAGATATATTGAAAATGAAAATTCCCTCCATACCCCCTCTAACGACCCGACAATGATTTCTGGTGACGAATTATTGTTGTTCAGATGGAAATGGATATTCTGCACCCCACCATGATGCGTGCCAAGTCATATTAGATATTTGAAGAAATTTTGAAAATGAGTAATCCCTCTATACCCCCTCCAACGACCCGTCATTGATTTCTGTTGACGAATTATTGTTGTTCAGATGGAAATGGAAATTCTGCACCCCACCATGATGCGTGCCAAGTCATATTTGATTTTAAGGTTATTTTGAAAAAGAAAAATCCCTCTATACCCCCTCTGACGACCCGACAATGATTTCTGTTGACAATTATTGTTATTGAGATGGAAATGGATATTCTGTACCACACCATGATGCGTGCCAAGTCATATTAGATTATTGAAGAAATTTTGAAAATGAAAAATCCCTCTATACCCCCTCCAACGACCCGTCAATGTTTTCTGTTGACGAGTTATTGTTATTTAGATGGAAATGGATATTCTGCACCCCACCATGATGCGTGCCAAGTCATATTTGATTTTGAGGTAATTTTGAAAATGAAAAATCCCTCTATACCCCCTCTGACGACCCGACAATGATTTCTGTTGACAAATTATTGTTATTGAGATAGAAATGGATATTCTGTACCCCACTATGATACGTGCCAAGTCATATTTGATTTTTGAAGTCATTTTGAAAATGAAAAATCCCTCTATACCCCCTCTGACGACCCGACAATGATTTCAGTTGAAGAATTATTGTTATTCAGATGGAAATGGATATTCTGCACCCCACCATGATGCGTGCCAAGTCATATTGGATTTTTGAAGAAATATTGAAAATGAAAAATCCCTCTATACCGCCTCTAACGACCCGACAATGATTTCTGTTGACGAATTATTGTTATTCAGATGGAAATAGATATTCTGCACCCCACCATGATGCGTGCCAAGTCATATTAGATTCTTGAAGAAATATTGAAAATGAAAAATCCCTCTATACCCACTCTAACGACCCGACAATGAGTTCTGTTGACGAATTACTGTTATTCAGATGGAAATGGATATTCTGCACCCCACCATGATGCGTGCCAAGTCATATTGAATTTTTTAAGAAATATTGAAAATGAAAAATCCCTCTATACTCCCTCTAACGACCCGACATTGATTTCAGTTGAAGAGTTACTGTTATTCAGATGGAAATGGATATTCTGCACCCCACCATGATGCGTGCCAAGTCATATTGGATTTTTGAAGAAATATTGAAAATGAAAAATCCCTCTATACCCCCTCTAACGACCCGACAATGATTTTTGTCGACGAATTGTTGTTATTCAGATGAAAATAAATATTCTGCACTCCACCATGATGCGTGCCAAGTCATATTAAATTTTTGAAGAAATATTGAAAATGAAAAATCCCTCTATACCCCCTCTTACGACCCGACAATGATTTCTGTAAACGAATTCTTGTTATTCAGATGGAAATATATATTCTGCACCCTACTATGATGCGTGCCAAGTCATATTTGATTTTTGAAGTCATTTTGATAATGAAAAATCCCTCTATACCCCCTCTGACGACCCGACAATGATTTCTGTTGACGAATTATTGTAATTTCGATGGACATGGATACTTTGCACCCCACCAAGATGCGTGCCAAGTCATATTAGATTTTTGAAGATATATTGAAAATGAAAAATCCCTCTATACCCCCTCTAACGACCCGACAATGATTTCTGTTGACGAATTATTGTTGTTCAGATGGAAATGGATATTCTGCACCCCACCATGATGCGTGCCAAGTCATATTAGATATTTGAAGAAATTTTGAAAATGAGAAATCCCTCTATACCCCCTCCAACGACCCGTCATTGATTTCTGTTGACGAATTACTGTTGTTCAGATGGAAATGGAAATTCTGCACCCCACCATGATGCGTGCCAAGTCATATTTGATTTTGAGGTAATTTTGAAGAAGAAAAATCCCTATATACCCCCTCTGACGACCCGACAATGATTTCTGTTGACAATTATTGTTATTGAGATGGAAATAGATATTCTGTACCACACCATGATGCGTGCCAAGTCATATTAGATTATTGAAGAAATTTTGAAAATGAAAAATCCCTCTATACCCCCTCCAACGACCCGTCAATGTTTTCTGTTGACGAGTTATTGTTATTTAGATGGAAATGGATATTCTGCACCCCACCATGATGCGTGCCAAGTCATATTTGATTTTGAGGTAATTTTGAAAATGAAAAATCCCTCTATACCCCCTCTGACGACCCGACAATGATTTTTGTCGACGAATTGTTGTTATTCAGATGAAAATAAATATTCTGCACTCCACCATGATGCGTGCCAAGTCATATTAAATTTTTGAAGAAATATTGAAAATGAAATATCCCTCTATACCCCCTCTAACGAACCGACAATGAGTTCTGTTGACAAATTATTGTTATTGAGATAGAAATGGATATTCTGTACCCCACTATGATGCGTGCCAAGTCATATTTGATTTTTGAAGTCATTTTGAAAATGAAAAATTCCTCTATACCCCCTCTGACGACCCGACAATGATTTCAGTTGAAGAATTATTGTTATTCAGATGGAAATGGATATTCTGCACCCCACCATGATGCGTGCCAAGTCATATTTGATTTTTGAAGTCATTTTGAAAATGAAAAATCCCTCTATACCCCCTGTGACTACCCGACAATGATTTCAGTTGAAGAATTATTGTTATTCAGATGAAAATGGATATTCTGCACCCCACCATGATGCGTGACAAGTCATATTGGATTTTTGAAGAAAAATTGAAAATGAGAAATCCCTCTATACCCCCTCTAACGACCCGACAATGATTTCTGTTGACGAATTATTGTTATCCAGATGGAAATGAATATTCTGCACCCCACCATGTTGCGTGCCAAGTCATATTTGATTTTGAGGTAAATTTGAAAATGAAAAATCCCTCTATACCCCCTCTAACGAACCGACAATGAGTTCTGTTGACGAATTATTGTTATTCAGATGGAAATGGATATTCTGCACCACACCATGATGCGTGCCAAGTCATATTGGATTTTTGAAGAAATATTGAAAATGAAAAATCCCTCTATACCCCCTCTAACGAACCGATAATGAGTTCTGTTGACGAATTATTGTTTTTCAGATGGAAATGGATATTCTGCACCCCACCATGATGCGTGCCAAATCATATTGGATTTTTGAAGAAATATTGAAAATGAAAAATCCCTCTATACCCCCTCCAACGACCCGTCAATGATTTCTGTTGACGAGTTATTGTTATTTAGATGGAAATGGATATTCTGCACCCCACCATGATGCGTGCCAAGTCATATTTGATTTTGAGGTAATTTTGAAAATGAGAAATCCCTCTATACCCCCTCTGACGACCCGACAATGATTTCTGTTGACAAATTATTATTATTGAGATAGAAATGGATATTCTGTACCCCACTATGATGCATGCCAAGTCATATTTGATTTTTGAAGTCATTTTGAAAATGAAAAATCCCTCTTTACCCCCTCTGACGACCCGACAATGATTTCAGTTGAAGAATTATTGTTATTCAGATGGAAATGGATATTCTGCACCCCACCATGAAGCGTGACAAGTCATATTGGATTTTTGAAGAAATATTGAAAATGAAAAATCCCTCTATACCCCCTCTAACGACCCGACAATGATTTCTGTTGACGAATTATTGTTATCCAGATAGAAATGAATATTCTGCACCCCACCATGTTGCGTGCCAAGTCATATTTGATTTTGAGGTATATTTGAAAATGAAAAATCCCTCTATACCCCCTCTAACGAACCGACAATGAGTTCTGTTGACGAATTATTGTTATTCAGATGGAAATGGATATTCTGCACCACACCATGATGCGTGCCAAGTCATATTGGATTTTTGAAGAAATATTGAAAATGAAAAATCCCTCTATACCCCCTCTAACGAACCGACAATGAGTTCTGTTGACGAATTATTGTTATTCAGATGGAACTGGATATTCTGCACCCCACCATGATGCGTGCCAAGTCATATTGGATTTTTGAAGAAATATTGAAAATGAAAAATCCCTCTATACCGCCTCTAACGACCCGACAATGATTTCTGTTGACGAATTATCGTTATTCAGACGGAAATAGATATTCTGCACAACACCATGATGCGTGCCAAGTCATATTAGATTTTTGAAGAAATATTGAAAATGAAAAATCCCTCTATACCCACTCTAACGACCCGACAATGAGTTCTGTTGACGAATTACTGTTATTCAGATGGAATTGGATATTCTGCACCCCACCATGATGCGTGCCAAGTCATATTGAATTTTTTAAGAAATATTGAAAATGAAAAATCCCTCTATACCCCCCCTAACGACCCGACATTGATTTCAGTTGAAGAATTACTGTTATTCAGATGGAAATGGATATTCTGCACCCCACCATGATGCGTGCCAAGTCATATTGGATTTTTGAAGAAATATTGAAAATGAAAAATCTCTCTATACCCCCTCTAACGACCCGACAATGATTTTTGTCGACGAATTGTTGTTATTCAGATGAAAATAAATATTCTGCACTCCACCATGATGCGTGCCAAGTCATATTAAATTTTTGAAGAAATATTGAAAATGAGAAATCCCTCTATACCCCCTCTTACGACCCGACAATGATTTCTGTAAACGAATTCTTGTTATTCAGATGGAAATATATATTCTGCACCCTACTATGATGCGTGCCAAGTCATATTTGATTTTTGAAGTCATTTTGATAATGAAAAATCCCTCTATACCCCCTCTGACGACCCGACAATGATTTCTGTTGACGAATTATTGTTATTTCGATGGACATGGATACTTTGCACCCCACCATGATGCGTGCCAAGTCATATTAGATTTTTGAAGATATATTGAAAATGAAAATTCCCTCCATACCCCCTCTAACGACCCGACAATGATTTCTGGTGACGAATTATTGTTGTTCAGATGGAAATGGATATTCTGCACCCCACCATGATGCGTGCCAAGTCATATTAGATATTTGAAGAAATTTTGAAAATGAGAAATCCCTCTATACCCCCTCCAACGACCCGTCATTGATTTCTGTTGACGAATTACTGTTGTTCAGATGGAAATGGAAATTCTGCACCCCACCATGATGCGTGCCAAGTCATATTTGATTTTGAGGTAATTTTGAAGAAGAAAAATCCCTATATACCCCCTCTGACGACCCGACAATGATTTCTGTTGACAATTATTGTTATTGAGATGGAAATAGATATTCTGTACCACACCATGATGCGTGCCAAGTCATATTAGATTATTGAAGAAATTTTGAAAATGAAAAATCCCTCTATACCCCCTCCAACGACCCGTCAATGTTTTCTGTTGACGAGTTATTGTTATTTAGATGGAAATGGATATTCTGCACCCCACCATGATGCGTGCCAAGTCATATTTGATTTTGAGGTAATTTTGAAAATGAAAAATCCCTCTATACCCCCTCTGACGACCCGACAATGATTTTTGTCGACGAATTGTTGTTATTCAGATGAAAATAAATATTCTGCACTCCACCATGATGCGTGCCAAGTCATATTAAATTTTTGAAGAAATATTGAAAATGAAATATCCCTCTATACCCCCTCTAACGAACCGACAATGAGTTCTGTTGACAAATTATTGTTATTGAGATAGAAATGGATATTCTGTACCCCACTATGATGCGTGCCAAGTCATATTTGATTTTTGAAGTCATTTTGAAAATGAAAAATTCCTCTATACCCCCTCTGACGACCCGACAATGATTTCAGTTGAAGAATTATTGTTATTCAGATGGAAATGGATATTCTGCACCCCACCATGATGCGTGCCAAGTCATATTTGATTTTTGAAGTCATTTTGAAAATGAAAAATCCCTCTATACCCCCTGTGACTACCCGACAATGATTTCAGTTGAAGAATTATTGTTATTCAGATGAAAATGGATATTCTGCACCCCACCATGATGCGTGACAAGTCATATTGGATTTTTGAAGAAAAATTGAAAATGAGAAATCCCTCTATACCCCCTCTAACGACCCGACAATGATTTCTGTTGACGAATTATTGTTATCCAGATGGAAATGAATATTCTGCACCCCACCATGTTGCGTGCCAAGTCATATTTGATTTTGAGGTAAATTTGAAAACGAAAAATCCCTCTATACCCCCTCTAACGAACCGACAATGAGTTCTGTTGACGAATTATTGTTATTCAGATGGAAATGGATATTCTGCACCACACCATGATGCGTGCCAAGTCATATTGGATTTTTGAAGAAATATTGAAAATGAAAAATCCCTCTATACCCCCTCTAACGAACCGATAATGAGTTCTGTTGACGAATTATTGTTTTTCAGATGGAAATGGATATTCTGCACCCCACCATGATGCGTGCCAAATCATATTGGATTTTTGAAGAAATATTGAAAATGAAAAATCCCTCTATACCCCCTCCAACGACCCGTCAATGATTTCTGTTGACGAGTTATTGTTATTTAGATGGAAATGGATATTCTGCACCCCACCATGATGCGTGCCAAGTCATATTTGATTTTGAGGTAATTTTGAAAATGAGAAATCCCTCTATACCCCCTCTGACGACCCGACAATGATTTCTGTTGACAAATTATTATTATTGAGATAGAAATGGATATTCTGTACCCCACTATGATGCATGCCAAGTCATATTTGATTTTTGAAGTCATTTTGAAAATGAAAAATCCCTCTTTACCCCCTCTGACGACCCGACAATGATTTCAGTTGAAGAATTATTGTTATTCAGATGGAAATGGATATTCTGCACCCCACCATGAAGCGTGACAAGTCATATTGGATTTTTGAAGAAATATTGAAAATGAAAAATCCCTCTATACCCCCTCTAACGACCCGACAATGATTTCTGTTGACGAATTATTGTTATCCAGATAGAAATGAATATTCTGCACCCCACCATGTTGCGTGCCAAGTCATATTTGATTTTGAGGTATATTTGAAAATGAAAAATCCCTCTATACCCCCTCTAACGAACCGACAATGAGTTCTGTTGACGAATTATTGTTATTCAGATGGAAATGGATATTCTGCACCACACCATGATGCGTGCCAAGTCATATTGGATTTTTGAAGAAATATTGAAAATGAAAAATCCCTCTATACCCCCTCTAACGAACCGACAATGAGTTCTGTTGACGAATTATTGTTATTCAGATGGAACTGGATATTCTGCACCCCACCATGATGCGTGCCAAGTCATATTGGATTTTTGAAGAAATATTGAAAATGAAAAATCCCTCTATACCGCCTCTAACGACCCGACAATGATTTCTGTTGACGAATTATCGTTATTCAGACGGAAATAGATATTCTGCACAACACCATGATGCGTGCCAAGTCATATTAGATTTTTGAAGAAATATTGAAAATGAAAAATCCCTCTATACCCACTCTAACGACCCGACAATGAGTTCTGTTGACGAATTACTGTTATTCAGATGGAATTGGATATTCTGCACCCCACCATGATGCGTGCCAAGTCATATTGAATTTTTTAAGAAATATTGAAAATGAAAAATCCCTCTATACCCCCCCTAACGACCCGACATTGATTTCAGTTGAAGAATTACTGTTATTCAGATGGAAATGGATATTCTGCACCCCACCATGATGCGTGCCAAGTCATATTGGATTTTTGAAGAAATATTGAAAATGAAAAATCTCTCTATACCCCCTCTAACGACCCGACAATGATTTTTGTCGACGAATTGTTGTTATTCAGATGAAAATAAATATTCTGCACTCCACCATGATGCGTGCCAAGTCATATTAAATTTTTGAAGAAATATTGAAAATGAGAAATCCCTCTATACCCCCTCTTACGACCCGACAATGATTTCTGTAAACGAATTCTTGTTATTCAGATGGAAATATATATTCTGCACCCTACTATGATGCGTGCCAAGTCATATTTGATTTTTGAAGTCATTTTGATAATGAAAAATCCCTCTATACCCCCTCTGACGACCCGACAATGATTTCTGTTGACGAATTATTGTTATTTCGATGGACATGGATACTTTGCACCCCACCATGATGCGTGCCAAGTCATATTAGATTTTTGAAGATATATTGAAAATGAAAATTCCCTCCATACCCCCTCTAACGACCCGACAATGATTTCTGGTGACGAATTATTGTTGTTCAGATGGAAATGGATATTCTGCACCCCACCATGATGCGTGCCAAGTCATATTAGATATTTGAAGAAATTTTGAAAATGAGTAATCCCTCTATACCCCCTCCAACGACCCGTCATTGATTTCTGTTGACGAGTTATTGTTATTTAGATGGAAATGGATATTCTGCACCCCACCATGATGCGTGCCAAGTCATATTTGATTTTGAGGTAATTTTGAAAATGAAAAATTCCTCTATACCCCCTCTGACGACCCGACAATGATTTCAGTTGAAGAATTATTGTTATTCAGATGGAAATGGATATTCTGCACCCCACCATGATGCGTGCCAAGTCATATTGGATTTTTGAAGAAATATTGAAAATGAAAAATCCCTCTATACCGCCTCTAACGACCCGACAATGATTTCTGTTGACGAATTATCGTTATTCAGATGGAAATAGATATTCTGCACCCCACCATGATGCGTGCCAAGTCATATTAGATTCTTGAAGAAATATTGAAAATGAAAAATCCCTCTATACCCACTCTAACGACCCGACAATGAGTTCTGTTGACGAATTACTGTTATTCAGATGGAAATGGATATTCTGCACCCCACCATGATGCGTGCCAAGTCATATTGAATTTTTTAAGAAATATTGAAAATGAAAAATCCCTCTATACTCCCTCTAACGACCCGACATTGATTTCAGTTGAAGAGTTACTGTTATTCAGATGGAAATGGATATTCTGCACCCCACCATGATGCGTGCCAAGTCATATTGGATTTTTGAAGAAATATTGAAAATGAAAAATCCCTCTATACCCCCTCTAACGACCCGACAATGATTTTTGTCGACGAATTGTTGTTATTCAGATGAAAATAAATATTCTGCACTCCACCATGATGCGTGCCAAGTCATATTAAATTTTTGAAGAAATATTGAAAATGAAAAATCCCTCTATACCCCCTCTTACGACCCGACAATGATTTCTGTAAACGAATTCTTGTTATTCAGATGGAAATATATATTCTGCACCCTACTATGATGCGTGCCAAGTCATATTTGATTTTTGAAGTCATTTTGATAATGAAAAATCCCTCTATACCCCCTCTGACGACCCGACAATGATTTCTGTTGACGAATTATTGTAATTTCGATGGACATGGATACTTTGCACCCCACCAAGATGCGTGCCAAGTCATATTAGATTTTTGAAGATATATTGAAAATGAAAAATCCCTCTATACCCCCTCTAACGACCCGACAATGATTTCTGTTGACGAATTATTGTTACTCAGATGGAAATGGATATTCTGCACCCCACCATGATGCGTGCCAAGTCATATTAGATATTTGAAGAAATTTTGAAAATGAGAAATCCCTCTATACCCCCTCCAACGACCCGTCATTGATTTCTGTTGACGAATTACTGTTGTTCAGATGGAAATGGAAATTCTGCACCCCACCATGATGCGTGCCAAGTCATATTTGATTTTGAGGTAATTTTGAAGAAGAAAAATCCCTATATACCCCCTCTGACGACCCGACAATGATTTCTGTTGACAATTATTGTTATTGAGATGGAAATAGATATTCTGTACCACACCATGATGCGTGCCAAGTCATATTAGATTATTGAAGAAATTTTGAAAATGAAAAATCCCTCTATACCCCCTCCAACGACCCGTCAATGTTTTCTGTTGACGAGTTATTGTTATTTAGATGGAAATGGATATTCTGCACCCCACCATGATGCGTGCCAAGTCATATTTGATTTTGAGGTAATTTTGAAAATGAAAAATCCCTCTATACCCCCTCTGACGACCCGACAATGATTTTTGTCGACGAATTGTTGTTATTCAGATGAAAATAAATATTCTGCACTCCACCATGATGCGTGCCAAGTCATATTAAATTTTTGAAGAAATATTGAAAATGAAATATCCCTCTATACCCCCTCTAACGAACCGACAATGAGTTCTGTTGACAAATTATTGTTATTGAGATAGAAATGGATATTCTGTACCCCACTATGATGCGTGCCAAGTCATATTTGATTTTTGAAGTCATTTTGAAAATGAAAAATTCCTCTATACCCCCTCTGACGACCCGACAATGATTTCAGTTGAAGAATTATTGTTATTCAGATGGAAATGGATATTCTGCACCCCACCATGATGCGTGCCAAGTCATATTTGATTTTTGAAGTCATTTTGAAAATGAAAAATCCCTCTATACCCCCTGTGACTACCCGACAATGATTTCAGTTGAAGAATTATTGTTATTCAGATGAAAATGGATATTCTGCACCCCACCATGATGCGTGACAAGTCATATTGGATTTTTGAAGAAAAATTGAAAATGAGAAATCCCTCTATACCCCCTCTAACGACCCGACAATGATTTCTGTTGACGAATTATTGTTATCCAGATGGAAATGAATATTCTGCACCCCACCATGTTGCGTGCCAAGTCATATTTGATTTTGAGGTAAATTTGAAAATGAAAAATCCCTCTATACCCCCTCTAACGAACCGACAATGAGTTCTGTTGACGAATTATTGTTATTCAGATGGAAATGGATATTCTGCACCACACCATGATGCGTGCCAAGTCATATTGGATTTTTGAAGAAATATTGAAAATGAAAAATCCCTCTATACCCCCTCCAACGACCCGTCAATGATTTCTGTTGACGAGTTATTGTTATTTAGATGGAAATGGATATTCTGCACCCCACCATGATGCGTGCCAAGTCATATTTGATTTTGAGGTAATTTTGAAAATGAGAAATCCCTCTATACCCCCTCTGACGACCCGACAATGATTTCTGTTGACAAATTATTATTATTGAGATAGAAATGGATATTCTGTACCCCACTATGATGCATGCCAAGTCATATTTGATTTTTGAAGTCATTTTGAAAATGAAAAATCCCTCTTTACCCCCTCTGACGACCCGACAATGATTTCAGTTGAAGAATTATTGTTATTCAGATGGAAATGGATATTCTGCACCCCACCATGAAGCGTGACAAGTCATATTGGATTTTTGAAGAAATATTGAAAATGAAAAATCCCTCTATACCCCCTCTAACGACCCGACAATGATTTCTGTTGACGAATTATTGTTATCCAGATAGAAATGAATATTCTGCACCCCACCATGTTGCGTGCCAAGTCATATTTGATTTTGAGGTATATTTGAAAATGAAAAATCCCTCTATACCCCCTCTAACGAACCGACAATGAGTTCTGTTGACGAATTATTGTTATTCAGATGGAAATGGATATTCTGCACCACACCATGATGCGTGCCAAGTCATATTGGATTTTTGAAGAAATATTGAAAATGAAAAATCCCTCTATACCCCCTCTAACGAACCGACAATGAGTTCTGTTGACGAATTATTGTTATTCAGATGGAACTGGATATTCTGCACCCCACCATGATGCGTGCCAAGTCATATTGGATTTTTGAAGAAATATTGAAAATGAAAAATCCCTCTATACCGCCTCTAACGACCCGACAATGATTTCTGTTGACGAATTATCGTTATTCAGACGGAAATAGATATTCTGCACACCACCATGATGCGTGCCAAGTCATATTAGATTTTTGAAGAAATATTGAAAATGAAAAATCCCTCTATACCCACTCTAACGACCCGACAATGAGTTCTGTTGACGAATTACTGTTATTCAGATGGAAATGGATATTCTGCACCCCACCATGATGCGTGCCAAGTCATATTGAATTTTTTAAGAAATATTGAAAATGAAAAATCCCTCTATACCCCCCCTAACGACCCGACATTGATTTCAGTTGAAGAATTACTGTTATTCAGATGGAAATGGATATTCTGCACCCCACCATGATGCGTGCCAAGTCATATTGGATTTTTGAAGAAATATTGAAAATGAAAAATCTCTCTATACCCCCTCTAACGACCCGACAATGATTTTTGTCGACGAATTGTTGTTATTCAGATGAAAATAAATATTCTGCACTCCACCATGATGCGTGCCAAGTCATATTAAATTTTTGAAGAAATATTGAAAATGAGAAATCCCTCTATACCCCCTCTTACGACCCGACAATGATTTCTGTAAACGAATTCTTGTTATTCAGATGGAAATATATATTCTGCACCCTACTATGATGCGTGTCAAGTCATATTTGATTTTTGAAGTCATTTTGATAATGAAAAATCCCTCTATACCCCCTCTGACGACCCGACAATGATTTCTGTTGACGAATTATTGTTATTTCGATGGACATGGATACTTTGCACCCCACCATGATGCGTGCCAAGTCATATTAGATTTTTGAAGATATATTGAAAATGAAAATTCCCTCCATACCCCCTCTAACGACCCGACAATGATTTCTGGTGACGAATTATTGTTGTTCAGATGGAAATGGATATTCTGCACCCCACCATGATGCGTGCCAAGTCATATTAGATATTTGAAGAAATTTTGAAAATGAGTAATCCCTCTATACCCCCTCCAACGACCCGTCATTGATTTCTGTTGACGAATTATTGTTGTTCAGATGGAAATGGAAATTCTGCACCCCACCATGATGCGTGCCAAGTCATATTTGATTTTAAGGTTATTTTGAAAAAGAAAAATCCCTCTATACCCCCTCTGACGACCCGACAATGATTTCTGTTGACAATTATTGTTATTGAGATGGAAATGGATATTCTGTACCACACCATGATGCGTGCCAAGTCATATTAGATTATTGAAGAAATTTTGAAAATGAAAAATCCCTCTATACCCCCTCCAACGACCCGTCAATGTTTTCTGTTGACGAGTTATTGTTATTTAGATGGAAATGGATATTCTGCACCCCACCATGATGCGTGCCAAGTCATATTTGATTTTGAGGTAATTTTGAAAATGAAAAATCCCTCTATACCCCCTCTGACGACCCGACAATGATTTCTGTTGACAAATTATTGTTATTGAGATAGAAATGGATATTCTGTACCCCACTATGATACGTGCCAAGTCATATTTGATTTTTGAAGTCATTTTGAAAATGAAAAATCCCTCTATACCCCCTCTGACGACCCGACAATGATTTCAGTTGAAGAATTATTGTTATTCAGATGGAAATAGATATTCTGCACCCCACCATGATGCGTGCCAAGTCATATTAGATTCTTGAAGAAATATTGAAAATGAAAAATCCCTCTATACCCACTCTAACGACCCGACAATGAGTTCTGTTGACGAATTACTGTTATTCAGATGGAAATGGATATTCTGCACCCCACCATGATGCGTGCCAAGTCATATTGAATTTTTTAAGAAATATTGAAAATGAAAAATCCCTCTATACTCCCTCTAACGACCCGACATTCATTTCAGTTGAAGAGTTACTGTTATTCAGATGGAAATGGATATTCTGCACCCCACCATGATGCGTGCCAAGTCATATTGGATTTTTGAAGAAATATTGAAAATGAAAAATCCCTCTATACCCCCTCTAACGACCCGACAATGATTTTTGTCGACGAATTGTTGTTATTCAGATGAAAATAAATATTCTGCACTCCACCATGATGCGTGCCAAGTCATATTAAATTTTTGAAGAAATATTGAAAATGAAAAATCCCTCTATACCCCCTCTTACGACCCGACAATGATTTCTGTAAACGAATTCTTGTTATTCAGATGGAAATATATATTCTGCACCCTACTATGATGCGTGCCAAGTCATATTTGATTTTTGAAGTCATTTTGATAATGAAAAATCCCTCTATACCCCCTCTGACGACCCGACAATGATTTCTGTTGACGAATTATTGTTATTTCGATGGACATGGATACTTTGCACCCCACCAAGATGCGTGCCAAGTCATATTAGATTTTTGAAGATATATTGAAAATGAAAAATCCCTCTATACCCCCTCTAACGACCCGACAATGATTTCTGTTGACGAATTATTGTTGTTCAGATGAAAATGGATATTCTGCACCCCACCATGATGCGTGCCAAGTCATATTAGATATTTGAAGAAATTTTGAAAATGAGAAATCCCTCTATACCCCCTCCAACGACCCGTCATTGATTTCTGTTGACGAATTACTGTTGTTCAGATGGAAATGGATATTCTGCACCCCACCATGATGCGTGCCAAGTCATATTTGATTTTGAGGTAATTTTGAAGAAGAAAAATCCCTATATACCCCCTCTGACGACCCGACAATGATTTCTGTTGACAATTATTGTTATTGAGATGGAAATAGATATTCTGTACCACACCATGATGCGTGCCAAGTCATATTAGATTATTGAAGAAATTTTGAAAATGAAAAATCCCTCTATACCCCCTCCAACGACCCGTCAATGTTTTCTGTTGACGAGTTATTGTTATTTAGATGGAAATGGATATTCTGCACCCCACCATGATGCGTGCCAAGTCATATTTGATTTTGAGGTAATTTTGAAAATGAAAAATCCCTCTATACCCCCTCTGACGACCCGACAATGATTTTTGTCGACGAATTGTTGTTATTCAGATGAAAATAAATATTCTGCACTCCACCATGATGCGTGCCAAGTCATATTAAATTTTTGAAGAAATATTGAAAATGAAATATCCCTCTATACCCCCTCTAACGAACCGACAATGAGTTCTGTTGACAAATTATTGTTATTGAGATAGAAATGGATATTCTGTACCCCACTATGATGCGTGCCAAGTCATATTTGATTTTTGAAGTCATTTTGAAAATGAAAAATTCCTCTATACCCCCTCTGACGACCCGACAATGATTTCAGTTGAAGAATTATTGTTATTCAGATGGAAATGGATATTCTGCACCCCACCATGATGCGTGCCAAGTCATATTTGATTTTTGAAGTCATTTTGAAAATGAAAAATCCCTCTATACCCCCTGTGACTACCCGACAATGATTTCAGTTGAAGAATTATTGTTATTCAGATGAAAATGGATATTCTGCACCCCACCATGATGCGTGACAAGTCATATTGGATTTTTGAAGAAAAATTGAAAATGAGAAATCCCTCTATACCCCCTCTAACGACCCGACAATGATTTCTGTTGACGAATTATTGTTATCCAGATGAAAATGAATATTCTGCACCCCACCATGTTGCGTGCCAAGTCATATTTGATTTTGAGGTAAATTTGAAAATGAAAAATCCCTCTATACCCCCTCTAACGAACCGACAATGAGTTCTGTTGACGAATTATTGTTATTCAGATGGAAATGGATATTCTGCACCACACCATGATGCGTGCCAAGTCATATTGGATTTTTGAAGAAATATTGAAAATGAAAAATCCCTCTATACCCCCTCTAACGAACCGATAATGAGTTCTGTTGACGAATTATTGTTTTTCAGATGGAAATGGATATTCTGCACCCCACCATGATGCGTGCCAAATCATATTGGATTTTTGAAGAAATATTGAAAATGAAAAATCCCTCTATACCCCCTCCAACGACCCGTCAATGATTTCTGTTGACGAGTTATTGTTATTTAGATGGAAATGGATATTCTGCACCCCACCATGATGCGTGCCAAGTCATATTTGATTTTGAGGTAATTTTGAAAATGAGAAATCCCTCTATACCCCCTCTGACGACCCGACAATGATTTCTGTTGACAAATTATTATTATTGAGATAGAAATGGATATTCTGTACCCCACTATGATGCATGCCAAGTCATATTTGATTTTTGAAGTCATTTTGAAAATGAAAAATCCCTCTTTACCCCCTCTGACGACCCGACAATGATTTCAGTTGAAGAATTATTGTTATTCAGATGGAAATGGATATTCTGCACCCCACCATGAAGCGTGACAAGTCATATTGGATTTTTGAAGAAATATTGAAAATGAAAAATCCCTCTATACCCCCTCTAACGACCCGACAATGATTTCTGTTGACGAATTATTGTTATCCAGATAGAAATGAATATTCTGCACCCCACCATGTTGCGTGCCAAGTCATATTTGATTTTGAGGTATATTTGAAAATGAAAAATCCCTCTATACCCCCTCTAACGACCCGACAATGATTTCTGTTGACGAATTATTGTTATCCAGATAGAAATGAATATTCTGCACCCCACCATGATGCGTGCCAAGTCATATTGGATTTTTGAAGAAATATTGAAAATGAAAAATCCCTCTATACCCCCTCTAACGACCCGACATTGATTTCAGTTGAAGAGTTACTGTTATTCAGATGGAAATGGATATTCTGCACCCCACCATGATGCGTGCCAAGTCATATTGGATTTTTGAAGAAATATTGAAAATGAAAAATCCCTCTATACCCCCTCTAACGACCCGACAATGATTTTTGTCGACGAATTGTTGTTATTCAGATGAAAGTAAATATTCTGCACTCCACCATGATGCGTGCCAAGTCATATTAAATTTTTGAAGAAATATTGAAAATGAAAAATCCCTCTATACCCCCTCTTACGACCCGACAATGATTTCTGTAAACGAATTCTTGTTATTCAGATGGAAATATATATTCTGCACCCTACTATGATGCGTGCCAAGTCATATTTGATTTTTGAAGTCATTTTGATAATGAAAAATCCCTCTATACCCCCTCTGACGACCCGACAATGATTTCTGTTGACGAATTATTGTTATTTCGATGGACATGGATAGTTTGCACCCCACCATGATGCGTGCCAAGTCATATTAGATTTTTGAAGATATATTGAAAATGAAAAATCCCTCTATACCCCCTCTAACGACCCGACAATGATTTCTGGTGACGAATTATTGTTGTTCAGATGGAAATGGATATTCTGCACCCCACCATGATGCGTGCCAAGTCATATTAAATATTTGAAGAAATTTTGAAAATGAGAAATCCCTCTATACCCCCTCCAACGACCCGTCATTGATTTCTGTTGACGAATTACTGTTTTTCAGATGGAAATGGAAATTCTGCACCCCACCATGATGCGTGCCAAGTCATATTTGATTTTGAGGTAATTTTGAAGAAGAAAAATCCCTATATACCCCCTCTGACGACCCGACAATGATTTCTGTTGACAATTATTGTTATTGAGATGGAAATGGATATTCTGTACCACACCATGATGCGTGCCAAGTCATATTAGATTATTGAAGAAATTTTGAAAATGAAAAATCCCTCTATACCCCCTCCAACGACCCGTCAATGTTTTCTGTTGACGAGTTATTGTTATTTAGATGGAAATGGATATTCTGCACCCCACCATGATGCGTGCCAAGTCATATTTGATTTTGAGGTAATTTTGAAAATAAAAAATCCCTCTATACCCCCTCTGACGACCCGACAATGATTTTTGCCGACGAATTGTTGTTATTCAGATGAAAATAAATATTCTGCACTCCACCATGATGCGTGCCAAGTCATATTAAATTTTTGAAGAAATATTGAAAATGAAAAATCCCTCTATACCCCCTCTAACGACCCGACAATGATTTCAGTTGAAGAATTATTGTTATTCAGATGGAAATGGATATTCTGCACCCCACCATGATGCGTGCCAAGTCATATTTGATTTTTGAAGTCATTTTGAAAATGAAAAATCCGTCTATACCCCCTCTGACTACCCGACAATGATTTCAGTTGAAGAATTATTGTTATTCAGATGAAAATGGATATTCTGCACCCCACCATGATGGGTGACAAGTCATATTGGATTTTTGAAGAAAAATTGAAAATGAGAAATCCCTCTATACCCCCTCTAACGACCCGACAATGATTTCTGTTGACGAATTATTGTTATCCAGATGGAAATGAATATTCTGCACCCCACCATGTTGCGTGCCAAGTCATATTTGATTTTGAGGTAAATTTGAAAATGAAAAATCCCTCTATACCCCCTCTAACGAACCGACAATGAGTTCTGTTGACGAATTATTGTTATTCAGATGGAAATGGATATTCTGCACCACACCATGATGCGTGCCAAGTCATATTGGATTTTTGAAGAAATATTGAAAATGAAAAATCCCTCTATACCCCCTCTAACGAACCGATAATGAGTTCTGTTGACGAATTATTGTTATTCAGATGGAAATGGATATTCTGCACCCCACCATGATGCGTGCCAAGTCATATTGGATTTTTGAAGAAATATTGAAAATGAAAAATCCCTCTATACCCCCTCCAACGACCCGTCAATGATTTCTGTTGACGAGTTCTTGTTATTTAGATGGAAATGGATATTCTGCACCCCACCATGATGCGTGCCAAGTCATATTTGATTTTGAGGTAATTTTGAAAATGAAAAATCCCTCTATACCCCCTCTGACGACCCGACAATGATTTCTGTTGACAAATTATTATTATTTAGATAGAAATGGATATTCTGTACCCCACTATGATGCATGCCAAGTCATATTTGATTTTTGAAGTCATTTTGAAAATGAAAAATCCCTCTTTACCCCCTCTGACGACCCGACAAAGATTTCAGTTGAAGAATTATTGTTATTCAGATGGAAATGGATATTCTGCACCCCACCATGATGCGTGACAAGTCATATTGGATTTTTGAAGAAATATTGAAAATGAAAAATCCCTCTATACCCCCTCTAACGACCCGACAATGATTTCTGTTGACGAATTATTGTTATCCAGATAGAAATGAATATTCTGCACCCCACCATGTTGCGTGCCAAGTCATATTTGATTTTGAGGTATATTTGAAAATGAAAAATCCCTCTATACCCCCTCTAACGAACCGACAATGAGTTCTGTTGACGAATTATTGTTATTCAGATGGAAATGGATATTCTGCACCACACCATGATGCGTGCCAAGTCATATTGGATTTTTGAAGAAATATTGAAAATGGAAAATCCCTCTATACCCCCTCTAACGAACCGACAATGAGTTCTGTTGACGAATTATTGTTATTCAGATGGAAATGGATATTCTGCACCCCACCATGATGCGTGCCAAGTCATATTGGATTTTTGAAGAAATATTGAAAATGAAAAATCCCTCTATACCGCCTCTAACGACCCGACAATGATTTCTGTTGACGAATTATCGTTATTCAGATGGAAATAGATATTCTGCACCCCACCATGATGCGTGCCAAGTCATATTAGATTTTTGAATAAATATTGTAAATGAAAAATCCCTCTATACCCACTCTAACGACCCGACAATGAGTTCTGTTGACGAATTACTGTTATTCAGATGGAAATGGATATTCTGCACCCCACCATGATGCGTGCCAAGTCATATTGAATTTTTTAAGAAATATTGAAAATGAAAAATCCCTCTATACCCCCTCTAACGACCCGACATTGATTTCAGTTGAAGAATTACTGTTATTCAGATGGAAATGGATATTCTGCACCCCACCATGATGCGTGCCAAGTCATATTGGATTTTTGAAGAAATATTGAAAATGAAAAATCCCTCTATACCCCCTCTAACGACCCGACAATGATTTTTGTCGACGAATTATCGTTATTCAGATGGAAATAGATATTCTGCACCCCACCATGATGCGTGCCAAGTCATATTAGATTTTTGAAGAAATATTGAAAATGAAAAATCCCTCTATACCCACTCTAACGACCCGACAATGAGTTCTGTTGACGAATTACTGTTATTCAGATGGAAATGGATATTCTGCACCCCACCATGATGCGTGCCAAGTCATATTGAATTTTTTAAGAAATATTGAAAATGAAAAATCCCTCTATACCCCCTCTAACGACCCGACATTGATTTCAGTTGAAGAATTACTGTTATTCAGATGGAAATGGATATTCTGCACCCCACCATGATGCGTGCCAAGTCATATTGGATTTTTGAAGAAATATTGAAAATGAAAAATCCCTCTATACCCCCTCTAACGACCCGACATTGATTTCAGTTGAAGAATTACTGTTATTCAGATGGAAATGGATATTCTGCACCCCACCATGATGCGTGCCAAGTCATATTGGATTTTTGAAGAAATATTGAAATTGAAAAATCCCTCTATACCCCCTCCAACGACCCGTCAATGAATTCTGTTGACGAGTTATTGTTATTTAGATGGAAATGGATATTCTGCACCCCACCATGATGCGTGCCAAGTCATATTTGATTTTGAGGTAATTTTGAAAATGAGAAATCCCTCTATACCCCCTCTGACGACCCGACAATGATTTCAGTTGAAGAATTATTGTTATTCAGATGGAAATGGATATTCTGCACCCCACCATGATGCGTGCCAATTAATATTTGATTTTTGAAGTCATTTTGAAAATGAAAAATCCCTCTATACCCCCTCTGACGACCCGACAATGATTTCAGTTGAAGAATTATTGTTATTCAGATGGAAATGGATATTCTGCACCCCACTATGATGCGTGACAAGTCATATTGGATTTTTGAAGAAAAATTGAAAATGAAAAATCCCTCTATACCCCCTCTAACGACCCGACAATGATTTCTGTTGACGAATTATTATTATCCAGATGGAAATGAATATTCTGCACCCCACCATGTTGCGTGCCAAGTCATATTTGATTTTGAGGTGAATTTGAAAATGAAAAATCCCTCTATACCCCCTCTAACGAACCGACAATGAGTTCTGTTGACAAATTATTGTTAGTCAGATGGAAATGAATATTATGCACCACACCATGATGCGTGCCAAGTCATATTGGATTTTTGAAGGAATATTGAAAATGAAAAATCCCTTTATACCCCCTCTAACGACCCGACAATGATTTCTGTTGACGAATTATCGTTATTCAGATGGAAATAGATATTCTGCTTCCCACCATGATGCGTGCCAAGTCATATTAGATTTTTGAAGAAGTATTGAAAATGAAAAATCCCTCTATACACACTCTAACGACCCGACAATGAGTTCTGTTGACGAATTACTGTTAGTCAGATGGAAATGGATATTCTGCACCCCACCATGATGCGTGCCAAGTCATATTGAATTTTTTAAGAAATATTGAAAATGAAAAATCCCTCTATACCCCCTCTAACGACCCGACAATGATTTTTGTCGACGAATTATCGTTATTCAGATGGAAATAGATATTCTGCACCCCACTATGATGCGTGCCAAGTCATATTAGATTTTTGAAGAAATATTGAAAATGAAAAATCCCTCTATACCCACTCTAACGACCCGACAATGAGTTCTGTTGACGAATTACTGTTATTCAGATGGAAATGGATATTCTGCACCCCACCATGATGCGTGCCAAGTCATATTGAATTTTTTAAGAAATATTGAAAATGAAAAATCCCTCTATACCCCCTCTAACGACCCGACATTGATTTCAGTTGAAGAATTACTGTTATTCAGATGGAAATGGATATTCTGCACCCCACCATGATGCGTGCCAAGTCATATTGGATTTTTGAAGAAATATTGAAAATGAAAAATCCCTCTATACCCCCTCCAACGACCCGTCAATGAATTCTGTTGACGAGTTATTGTTAATTAGATGGAAATGGATATTCTGCACCCCACCATGATGCGTGCCAAGTCATATTTGATTTTGAGGTAATTTTAAAAATGAGAAATCCCTCTATACCCCCTCTGACGACCCGACAATGATTTCAGTTGAAGAATTATTGTTATTCAGATGGAAATGGATATTCTGCACCCCACCATGATGCGTGCCAATTAATATTTGATTTTTGAAGTCATTTTGAAAATGAAAAATCACTCTATACCCCCTCTGACGACCCGACAATGATTTCAGTTGAAGAATTATTGTTATTCAGATGGAAATGGATATTCTGCACCCCACCATGATGCGTGCCAAGTCATATTTGATTTTTGAAGTCATTTTGAAAATGAAAAATCCCTCTATACCCCCTCTGACGACCCGACAATGATTTCAGTTGAAGAATTATTGTTATTCAGATGGAAATGGATATTCTGCACCCCACTATGATGCGTGACAAGTCATATTGGATTTTTGAAGAAAAATTGAAAATGAAAAATCCCTCTATACCCCCTCTAACGACCCGACAATGATTTCTGTTGACGAATTATTATTATCCAGATGGAAATGAATATTCTGCACCCCACCATGTTGCGTGCCAAGTCATATTTGATTTTGAGGTGAATTTGAAAATGAAAAATCCCTCTATACCCCCTCTAACGAACCGACAATGAGTTCTGTTGACAAATTATTGTTAGTCAGATGGAAATGAATATTCTGCACCACACCATGATGCGTGCCAAGTCATATTGGATTTTTGAAGGAATATTGAAAATGAAAAATCCCTCTATACCCCCTCTAACGACCCGACAATGATTTCTGTTGACGAATTATCGTTATTCAGATGGAAATAGATATTCTGCACCCCACCATGATGCGTGCCAAGTCATATTAGATTTTTGAAGAAGTATTGAAAATGAAAAATCCCTCTATACACACTCTAACGACCCGACAATGAGTTCTGTTGACGAATTACTGTTAGTCAGATGGAAATGGATATTCTGCACCCCACCATGATGCGTGCCAAGTCATATTGAATTTTTTAAGAAATATTGAAAATGAAAAATCCCTCTATACCCCCTCTAACGACCCGACATTGATTTCAGTTGAAGAATTACTGTTATTCAGATGGAAATGTATATTCTGCACCCCACCATGATGCGTGCCAAGTCATATTGGATTTTTGAAGAAATATTGAAAATGAAAAATCCCTCTATACCCCCTCTGACGACCCGACAATGATTTTTGTCGACGAATTGTTGTTATTCAGATGAAAATAAATATTCTGCACTCCACCATAATGCGTGCCAAGTCATATTAAATTTTTGAAGAAATATTGAAAATGAAAAATCCCTCTATACCCCCTCTAACGAACCGACAATGAGTTCTGTTTACAAATTATTGTTATTGAGATAGAAATGGATATTCTGTACCCCACTATGATGCGTGCCAAGTCATATTTGATTTTTGAAGTCATTTTGAAAATGAAAAATCCCTCTATACCCCCTCTGACGACCCGACAATGATTTCAGTTGAAGAATTATTGTTATTCAGATGGAAATGGATATTCTGCACCCCACCATGATGCGTGCCAAGTCATATTTGATTTTTGAAGTCATTTTGAAAATGAAATATCCCTCTATACCCCCTCTGACTACCCGACAATGATTTCAGTTGAAGAATTATTGTTATTCAGATGAAAATGGATATTCTGCACCCCACCATGATGCGTGACAAGTCATATTGGATTTTTGAAGAAAAATTGAAAATGAAAAATCCCTCTTTACCCCCTCTAACGACCCGACAATGAGTTCTGTTGACGAATTACTGTTAGTCAGATGGAAATGGATATTCTGCACCCCACCATGATGCGTGCCAAGTCATATTGAATTTTTTAAGAAATATTGAAAATGAAAAATCCCTCTATACCCCCTCTAACGACCCGACAATGATTTTTGTCGACGAATTGTTGTTATTTAGATGAAAATAAATATTCTGCACTCCACCATGATGCGTGCCAAGTCATATTGAATTTTTGAAGAAATATTGAAATTGAAAAATCCCTCTATACCCCCTCTAACGACCCGACAATAATTTCTGTAAACGAATTGTTGTTATTCAGATGAAAATAAATATTCTGCACTCCACCATGACGCGTGCCAAGTCATATTAAATTTTTGAAGAAATATTGAAAATGAAAAATCCCTCTATACCCCCTCTTACGACCCGACAATGATTTCTGTCGACGAATTGTTGTTATTCAGATGAAAATAAATATTCTGCACTCCACCATGACGCGTGCCAAGTCATATTAAATTTTTGAAGAAATATTGAAAATGAAAAATCCCTCTATACCCCCTCTTACGACCCGACAATGATTTCTGTGAACGAATTCTTGTTATTCAGATGGAAATATATATTCTGCACCCTACTATGATGCGTGCCAAGTCATATTTGATTTTTGAAGTCATTTTGATAATGAAAAATCCCTCTATACCCCCTCTGACGACCCGACAATGATTTCTGTTGACGAATTATTGTTATTTCGATGGACATGGATACTTTGCACCCCACCATGATGCGTGCCAAGTCATATTAGATATTTGAAGAAATTTTGAAAATGAGAAATCCCTCTATACCCCCTCCAACGACCCGTCATTGATTTCTGTTGACGAATTATTGTTGTTCAGATGGAAATGGATATTCTGCACCCCACCATGATGCGTGCCAAGTCATATTTGATTTTGAGGTAATTTTGAAAAAGAAAAATCCCTCTATACCCCCTCTGACGACCCGACAATGATTTCTGTTGACAATTATTGTTATTGAGATGGAAATGGATATTCTGTACCACACCATGATGCGTGCCAAGTCATATTAGATTATTGAAGAAATTTTGAAAATGAAAAATCCCTCTATACCCCCTCCAACGACCCGTCATTGATTTCTGTTGACGAATTATTGTTGTTCAGATGGAAATGGAAATTCTGCACCCCACCATGATGCGTGCTAAGTCATATTTGATTTTGAGGTAATTTTGAAAAAGAAAAATCCCTATATACCCCCTCTGACGACCCGACAATGATTTCTGTTGACAATCATTGTTATTGAGATGGAAATGGATATTCTGTACCACACCATGATGCGTGCCAAGTCATATTAGATTATTGAAGAAATTTTGAAAATGAAAAATCCCTCTATACCCCCTCCAACGACCCGTCAATGTTTTCTGTTGACGAGTTATTGTTATTTAGATGGAAATGGCTATTCTGCACCCCACCATGATGCGTGCCAAGTCATATTTGATTTTGAGGTAATTTTGAAAATGAAAAATCCCTCTATACCCCCTCTGACGACCCGACAATGATTTTTGTCGACGAATTGTTGTTATTCAGATGAAAATAAATATTCTGCACTCCACCATAATGCGTGCCAAGTCATATTAAATTTTTGAAGAAATATTGAAAATGAAAAATCCCTCTATACCCCCTCTAACGAACCGACAATGAGTTCTGTTTACAAATTATTGTTATTGAGATAGAAATGGATATTCTGTACCCCACTATGATGCGTGCCAAGTCATATTTGATTTTTGAAGTCATTTTGAAAATGAAAAATCCCTCTATACCCCCTCTGACGACCCGACAATGATTTCAGTTGAAGAATTATTGTTATTCAGATGGAAATGGATATTCTGCACCCCACCATGATGCGTGCCAAGTCATATTTGATTTTTGAAGTCATTTTGAAAATGAAATATCCCTCTATACCCCCTCTGACTACCCGACAATGATTTCAGTTGAAGAATTATTGTTATTCAGATGAAAATGGATATTCTGCACCCCACCATGATGCGTGACAAGTCATATTGGATTTTTGAAGAAAAATTGAAAATGAAAAATCCCTCTTTACCCCCTCTAACGACCCGACAATGATTTCTGTTGACGAATTATTGTTATCCAGTTGGAAATGAATATTCTGCACCCCACCATGTTGCGTGCCAAGTCATATTTGATTTTGAGGTAAATTTGAAAATGAAAAATCCCTCTATACCCCCTCTAACGAACCGACAATGAGTTCTGTTGACGAATTATTGTTATTCATATGGAAATGGATATTCTGCACCACACCATGATGCGTGCCAAGTCATATTAGATTATTGAAGAAATTTTGAAAATGAAAAATCCCTCTATACCCCCTCTGACGACCCGACAATGATTTCAGTTGAAGAATTATTGTTATTCAGATGGAAATGGATATTCTGCACCCCACCATGATGCGTGCCAAGTCATATTGGATTTTTGAAGAAATATTGAAAATGAAAAATCCCTCTATACCGCCTCTAACGACCCGACAATGATTTCTGTTGACGAATTATCGTTATTCAGATGGAAATAGATATTCTGCACCCCACCATGATGCGTGCCAAGTCATATTAGATTTTTGAAGAAATATTGAAAATGATAAATCCCTCTATACCCACTCTAACGACCCAACAATGAGTTCTGTTGACGAATTACTGTTATTCAGATGGAAATGGATATTCTGCACCCCACCATGATGCGTGCCAAGTCATATTGAATTTTTTAAGAAATATTGAAAATGAAAAATCCCTCTATACCCCCTCTAACGACCCGACATTGATTTCAGTTGAAGAATTACTGTTATTCAGATGGAAATGGATATTCTGCACCCCACCATGATGCGTGCCAAGTCATATTGGATTTTTGAAGAAATATTGAAAATGAAAAATCCCTCTATACCCCCTCTAACGACCCGACAATGATTTTTGTCGACGAATTGTTGTTATTCAGATGAAAATAAATATTCTGCACTCCACCATTATTTCTGTTGACAAATTATTGTTATTGAGATGGAAATGGATATTCTGTACCCCACCATGATGCGTGCCAAGTCATATTTGATTATTGAAGTCATTTTGAAAATGAGAAATCCCTCTATATCCCCTCTGACGACCCGACAATGATTTCTGTTGACAAATTATTGTTATTCAGATGAAAATGGATATTCTGCACCCTACCATGAAGCGTGCCAAGTCATATTAGATTTTTGAAGTCATTTTGAAAATGAAAAATCCCTCTATACCCCCTTCAACGAACCGTCAGTGATTTCTGTTGCCGAATTATTGTTATTCAGATGGAAATGGATATTCTGCACCCCACCATGATGCGTGCCAAGTCATATTAGATTTTTGAAGAAATATTGAAAATGAAAATTCCCTCTATACCCCCTCTGACGACCCGACAATAATTTCTGTTGACGAATTATTGCTATTCAGATGTTCATGGATACTTTGCACCCCACCATGATGCGTGCCAAGTCATATTAGATTTTTGAAGAAATATTGAAAATGAAAAATCCCTCTATACCCCCTCTATCGACCCGACAATAACATCTGTTGACAAATTATTGTTATTCAGATGGAAATGGATTTTCTGCACCCCACCATGATGTGTGCCAAGTCATATTAGATTTTTGAAGAAATTTTGAAAATGAAAAATCCCTCTATACCCCCTCCAACGACCCGTCAATGATTTCTGTCGACAAATTATTGTTATTGAGATGGAAATGGATATTCTGTACCCCACCATGTTGCGTGCCAAGTCATATTTGATTTAGAGGTAATTTTGAAAATGAAAAATCCCTCTATACCCCCTCTGACGTCCCGACAATGATTTCTGTTGACCAATTATTGATATTGAGATGGAAATGGATATTCTGAACCCCACCATGATGCGTGCCAAGTCATATTTGATTTTTGAAGTCAATTTGAAAATGAAAAATCCCTCTTTACCCCCTCTGACGACTTGACAATGATTTCTGTTGACGAATTATTGTTATTCAGAAGGACATGGATACTTTGCACCCCACTATGATGCGTGCCAAGTCATATTAGATTTTTGAAGAAATATTGAAAATGAAAAATCCCTCTATACCGCTTCTATCGACCCGACAATGACTTCTGTTGACAAATTATTGTTATTCAGATGGAAATGGATATTCTGCACCCCACCATGATGTGTGCCAAGTCATATTAGATTTTTGAAGAAATATTGAAAATGAGAAATCCCTCTATACCCCCTCCAACGACCCGTCAATGATTTCTGTCGACAAATTGTTGTTATTCAGATGGTAATAGATATTCTGCACTCCACTATGATGCGTGCCAAGTCATATTTGATTTTGAGGTAATTTTGAAAATGAAAAATACCTTTATACCCCCTCTGACGCCACGACAATGATTTTAATTGAAGAATTATGTAATTCAGATGGACATGGATACTTTGCACCCCACCATGATGCGTGCCAAGTCATTTTTGATTTTGAGGTAATTTTGAAAATGAAAAATCCCTCTATACCCCCTCTGACGACCCGACAACGATTTCTGTTGACAAATTATTGTTATTGAGATGGAAATGGATATTCTGTACCACACCATGATGCGTGCCAAGTCATATTAGATTATTGAAGAAATTTTGAAAATGAAAAATCCCTCTATACCCCCTCCAACGACCCGTCAATGATTTCTGTCAACGAATTATTGTTATTCAGATGGGAGTGCATATTCTGCACCCAACATGATGCGTGCCAAGTCATATTTGATTTTGAGGTAATTTTGAAAATGAAAAATCCCTCTATACCCCCTCTGACGACACGACAATGATTTCTGTTAACCAATTATTTTTAGTTAGATATACATGAATACTTTGCACCCCACCATGATGCGTGCCAAGTCATATTAGATTTTGAGGTAATTTTGAAAATGAAAAATCTCTCTATACCCCCTCTGACGACACGATAATAATTTCTGTTAAGGAATTATTGTTATTCAGATAGATATGGATATTCTGCACCCCACCATGATGCGTGCCAAGTAATATTAGATTTTTGAAGAAATATTGAAAATGAAAAATCCCTCTATACCCCCTCTCACGACCCGACAATGATTTCTGTTGACGAATTATTGATATTTAAATATATATGGATACTTTGCACCCCACTATGATGCGTGCCAAGTCATATTAGATTTTTGAAGTAATTTTGAAAATGAGAAATACCTCTATACCCCCTCTGACGACAAGACAATGATTTAAATTGACGAATTATTGTTATTCAGATGGACATGGATACTTTGCACCCCACCATGATGCGTGCCAAGTCATATTAGATTTTTGAAGTAATTTTGAAAATGAAAAATCTCTCTATACCCCCTCTGACGACACGAAAATAATTTCTGTTAAGGAATTATTGTTATTCAGATAGATATGGATATTCTGCACACCACCATGATGCGTGCCAAGTAATATTAGATTTTTGAAGAAATATTGAAAATGAAAAATCACTCTATACCCCCTCTGACGACACGACAATGATTTAAATTGACGAATTATTGTTATTCAGATGGACATGGATATTTTGCACCCCACCATGATGCGTGCCAAGTCATATTGGATTTTTGAAGTAATTTTGAAAATAAGAAATACCTCTATACCCCCTCTGACGACACGACAATGATTTAAATTGACGAATTATCGTTATTCAGATGGACATGGATATTTTGCACCCCACCATGATGCGTGCCAAGTCATATTAGATTTTTGAAGTAATTTTGATAATGAAAAATCCCTCTATACCCCCTCTGACGACCCGACAATGATTTCTGTTGACGAATTATTTTTATTCAGATGGACATGGATACTTTGCACCTCAACATGATGCGTGCCAAGTCATATTAGATTTTTGAAGATATATTGAAAATGAAAAATCCCTATATACCCCCTCTAACGACCCGACAATGATTTCTGTTGACAAATTATTGTTATTCAGATGAAAATGGATATTCTGCACCCTACCATTAAGCGTGCCAAGTCATATTAGATTTTTGAAGTCATTTTGAAAATGAAAAATCCCTCTATACCCCTTTCAACGACCCGTCAATGATTTCTGTTGCCGAATTATTGTTATTCAGATGGAAATGGATATTCTGCACCCCACCATGATGCGTGCCAAGTCATATTTGATTTTGAGGTAATTTTGAAAATGAAAAATCCCTCTATACCCCCTCTGACGACACGACAATGATTTCTGTTGACAAATTATTGTTATTGAGATGGAAATGAATATTCTGCACCCTACCATGATGCGTGCCAAGTCATATTAGATTTTTGAAGAATTTTGAAAATGAAAAATCCCTCTATACCCCCTCTGACGACCCGACAATGATTTCTGTTGACGAATTATTGCTATTCAGATGTTCATGGATACTTTGCACCCCACCATGATGCGTGCCAAGTCATATTAGATTTTTGAAGAAATATTGAAAATGAAAAATCACTCTATACCCCCTCTATCGACCCGACAATGACGTCTGTTGACAAATTATTGTTATTCAGATGGAAATGGATTTTCTGCACCCCACCATGATGTGTGCCAAGTCATATTAGATTTTTGAAGAAATTTTGAAAATGAAAAATCCCTCTATACCCCTTCCAACGACCCGTCAATGATTTCTGTCGACAAATTATTGTTATTCAGATGGAAATGGATATTCTGCACCCCACTATGATGCGTGCCAAGTCATGTTTGATTTTGAGGTAATTTTGAAAATGAAAAATCCCTCTATACCCCCTCTGACGACCCGACAATGATTTCTGTTGACCAATTATTGTTATTGAGATGGAAATGGATATTCTGTACCCCACCATGATGCGTGCCAAGTCATATTTGATTTTGAAGAAATATTGAAAATGAAAAATCCCTCTATACCCCCTTCAACGACCCGTCAATGATTTCTGTTGCCGAATTATTGTTATTCAGATGGAAATGGATATTCTGCACCCCAACATGATGCGTGCCAAGTCATATTTGATTTTGAGGTAAATTTGAAAATGAATAATCCCTCTATACCCCCTCTGACGACCCGACAATGATTTCTGTTGACCAATTATTGTTATTGAGATGGAAATGGATATTCTGTACCCCACCATGATGCGTGCCAAGTCATATTAGATTTTTGAAGAAATTTTGAAAATGAAAAATCCCTCTATACCCCTTCCAACGACCCGTCAATGATTTCTGTCGACAAATTATTGTTATTCAGATGGAAATGGATATTCTGCACCCCACCATGATGCGTGCCAAGTCATATTAGATTTTTTAAGAAATATTGAAAATGAAAATTCCCTCTATACCCCCTCTGACGACCCGACAATAATTTCTGTTGACGAATTATTGCTATTCAGATGTTCATGGATACTTTGCACCCCACCATGATGCGTGCCAAGTCATATTAGATTTTTGAAGAAATATTGAAAATGAAAAATCCCTCTATACCCCCTCTATCGACCCGACAATAACATCTGTTGACAAATTATTGTTATTCAGATGGAAATGGATTTTCTGCACCCCACCATGATGTGTGCCAAGTCATATTAGATTTTTGAAGAAATTTTGAAAAAGAAAAATCCCTCTATACCCCCTCCAACGACCCGTCAATGATTTCTGTCGACAAATTATTGTTATTGAGATGGAAATGGATATTCTGTACCCCACCATGTTGCGTGCCAAGTCATATTTGATTTAGAGGTAATTTTGAAAATGAAAAATCCCTCTATACCCCCTCTGACGTCCCGACAATGATTTCTGTTGACCAATTATTGATATTGAGATGGAAATGGATATTCTGAACCCCACCATGATGCGTGCCAAGTCATATTTGATTTTTGAAGTCAATTTGAAAATGAAAAATCCCTCTTTACCCCCTCTGACGACCCGACAATGATTTCTGTTGACGAATTATTGTTATTCAGATGGACATGGATACTTTGCACCCCACTATGATGCGTGCCAAGTCATATTAGATTTTTGAAGAAATATTGAAAATGAAAAATCCCTCTATACCGCTTCTATCGACCCGACAATGACTTCTGTTGACAAATTATTGTTATTCAGATGGAAATGGATATTCTGCACCCCACCATGATGTGTGCCAAGTCATATTAGATTTTTGAAAAAATATTGAAAATGAGAAATCCCTCTATACCCCCTCCAACGACCCGTCAATGATTTCTGTCGACAAATTGTTGTTATTCAGATGGTAATAGATATTCTGCACTCCACTATGATGCGTGCCAAGTCATATTTGATTTTGAGGTAATTTTGAAAATGAAAAATACCTTTATACCCCCTCTGACGCCACGACAATGATTTTAATTGAAGAATTATGTAATTCAGATGGACATGGATACTTTGCACCCCACCATGATGCGTGCCAAGTCATTTTTGATTTTGAGGTAATTTTGAAAATGAAAAATCCCTCTATACCCCCTCTGACGACCCGACAACGATTTCTGTTGACAAATTATTGTTATTGAGATGGAAATGGATATTCTGTACCACACCATGATGCGTGCCAAGTCATATTAGATTATTGAAGAAATTTTGAAAATGAAAAATCCCTCTATACCCCCTCCAACGACCCGTCAATGATTTCTGTCAACGAATTATTGTTATTCAGATGGGAGTGGATATTCTGCACCCAACATGATGCGTGCCAAGTCATATTTGATTTTGAGGTAATTTTGAAAATGAAAAATCCCTCTATACCCCCTCTGACGACACGACAATGATTTCTGTTAACCAATTATTTTTAGTTAGATATACATGAATACTTTGCACCCCACCATGATGCGTGCCAAGTCATATTAGATTTTGAGTTAATTTTGAAAATGAAAAATCTCTCTATACCCCCTCTGACGACACGATAATAATTTCTGTTAAGGAATTATTGTTATTCAGATAGATATGGATATTCTGCACCCCACCATGATGCGTGCCAAGTAATATTAGATTTTTGAAGAAATATTGAAAATGAAAAATCCCTCTATACCCCCTCTCACGACCCGACAATGATTTCTGTTGACGAATTATTGATATTTAAATATATATGGATACTTTGCACCCCACTATGATGCGTGCCAAGTCATATTAGATTTTTGAAGTAATTTTGAAAATGAGAAATACCTCTATACCCCCTCTGACGACAAGACAATGATTTAAATTGACGAATTATTGTTATTCAGATGGACATGGATACTTTGCACCCCACCATGATGCGTGCCAAGTCATATTAGATTTTTGAAGTAATTTTGAAAATGAAAAATCTCTCTATACCCCCTCTGACGACACGAAAATAATTTCTGTTAAGGAATTATTGTTATTCAGATAGATATGGATATTCTGCACCCCACCATGATGCGTGCCAAGTAATATTAGATTTTTGAAGAAATATTGAAAATGAAAAATCCCTCTATACCCCTTCTGACGACACGACAATGATTTAAATTGACGAATTATTGTTATTCAGATGGACATGGATATTTTGCACCCCACCATGATGCGTGCCAAGTCATATTAGATTTTTGAAGTAATTTTGAAAATGAAAAATCCCTCTATACCCCCTCTGACGACCCGACAATGATTTCTGTTGACGAATTATTTTTATTCAGATGGACATGGATACTTTGCACCTCAACATGATGCGTGCCAAGTCATATTAGATTTTTGAAGATATATTGAAAATGAAAAATCCCTATATACCCCCTCTAACGACCCGACAATGATTTCTGTTGACAAATTATTGTTATTCAGATGAAAATGGATATTCTGCACCCTACCATTAAGCGTGCCAAGTCATATTAGATTTTTGAAGTCATTTTGAAAATGAAAAATCCCTCTATACCCCTTTCAACGACCCGTCAATGATTTCTGTTGCCGAATTATTGTTATTCAGATGAAAATGGATATTCTGCACCCCACCATGATGCGTGCCAAGTCATATTTGATTTTGAGGTAATTTTGAAAATGAAAAATCCCTCTATACCCCCTCTGACGACCCGACAATGATTTCTGTTGACAAATTATTGTTATTGAGATGGAAATGAATATTCTGCACCCTACCATGATGCGTGCCAAGTCATATTAGATTTTTGAAGAAATATTGAAAATGAAAAATCCCTCTATACCCCTTCCAACGACCCGTCAATGATTTCTGTCGACAAATTATTGTTATTCAGATGGAAATGGATATTCTGCACCCCACTATGATGCGTGCCAAGTCATATTTGATTTTGAGGTAATTTTGAAAATGAAAAATCCCTCTATACCCCCTCTGACGACCCGACAATGATTTCTGTTGACCAATTATTGTTATTGAGATGGAAATGGATATTCTGTACCCCACCATGATGTGTGCCAAGTCATATTTGATTTTGAAGAAATATTGAAAATGAAAAATCCCTCTATACCCCCTTCAACGACCCGTCAATGATTTCTGTTGCCGAATTATTGTTATTCAGATGGAAATGGATATTCTGCACCCCACCATGATGCGTGCCAAGTCATATTAGATTTTTGAAGAAATTTTGAAAATGAAAAATCCCTCTATACCCCTTCCAACGACCCGTCAATGATTTCTGTCGACAAATTATTGTTATTCAGATGGAAATGGATATTCTGCACCCCACTATGATGCGTGCCAAGTCATATTTGATTTTGAGGTAATTTTGAAAATGAAAAATCCCTCTATACCCCCTCTGACGACCCGACAATGATTTCTGTTGACCAATTATTGTTATTGAGATGGAAATGGATATTCTGTACCCCACCATGATGCGTGCCAAGTCATATTAGATTTTTGAAGAAATTTTGAAAATGAAAAATCCCTCTATACCCCTTCCAACGACCCGTCAATGATTTCTGTCGACAAATTACTGTTATTCAGATGGAAATGGATATTCTGCACCCCGCCATGATGCGTGCCAAGTCATATTGGATTTTTGAAGAAATATTGAAAATGAAAAATCCCTCTATACCCCCTCTAACGACCCGACATTGATTTCAGTTGAAGAATTACTGTTATTCAGATGGAAATGGATATTCTGCACCCCACCATGATGCGTGCCAAGTCATATTGGATTTTTGAAGAAATATTGAAAATGAAAAATCCCTCTATACCCCCTCCAACGACCCGTCAATGAATTCTGTTGACGAGTTATTGTTATTTAGATGGAAATGGATATTCTGCACCCCACCATGATGCGTGCCAAGTCATATTTGATTTTGAGGTAATTTTGAAAATGAGAAATCCCTCTATACCCCCTCTGACGACCCGACAATGATTTCAGTTGAAGAATTATTGTTATTCAGATGGAAATGGATATTCTGCACCCCACCATGATGCGTGCCAATTAATATTTGATTTTTGAAGTCATTTTGAAAATGAAAAATCCCTCTATACCCCCTCTGACGACCCGACAATGATTTCTGTTGACCAATTATTGTTATTGAGATGGAAATGGATATTCTGTACCCCACCATGATGCGTGCCAAGTCATATTAGATTTTTGAAGAAATTTTGAAAATGAAAAATCCCTCTATACCCCTTCCAACGACCCGTCAATGATTTCTGTCGACAAATTACTGTTATTCAGATGGAAATGGATATTCTGCACCCCACCATGATGCGTGCCAAGTCATATTGGATTTTTGAAGAAATATTGAAAATGAAAAATCCCTCTATACCCCCTCTAACGACCCGACATTGATTTCAGTTGAAGAATTACTGTTATTCAGATGGAAATGGATATTCTGCACCCCACCATGATGCGTGCCAAGTCATATTGGATTTTTGAAGAAATATTGAAAATGAAAAATCCCTCTATACCCCCTCCAACGACCCGTCAATGAATTCTGTTGACGAGTTATTGTTATTTAGATGGAAATGGATATTCTGCACCCCACCATGATGCGTGCCAAGTCATATTTGATTTTGAGGTAATTTTGAAAATGAGAAATCCCTCTATACCCCCTCTGACGACCCGACAATGATTTCAGTTGAAGAATTATTGTTATTCAGATGGAAATGGATATTCTGCACCCCACTATGATGCGTGACAAGTCATATTGGATTTTTGAAGAAAAATTGAAAATGAAAAATCCCTCTATACCCCCTCTAACGACCCGACAATGATTTCTGTTGACGAATTATTATTATCCAGATGGAAATGAATATTCTGCACCCCACCATGTTGCGTGCCAAGTCATATTTGATTTTGAGGTGAATTTGAAAATGAAAAATCCCTCTATACCCCCTCTAACGAACCGACAATGAGTTCTGTTGACAAATTATTGTTAGTCAGATGGAAATGAATATTCTGCACCACACCATGATGCGTGCCAAGTCATATTGGATTTTTGAAGGAATATTGAAAATGAAAAATCCCTCTATACCCCCTCTAACGACCCGACAATGATTTCTGTTGACGAATTATCGTTATTCAGATGGAAATAGATATTCTGCTTCCCACCATGATGCGTGCCAAGTCATATTAGATTTTTGAAGAAGTATTGAAAATGAAAAATCCCTCTATACACACTCTAACGACCCGACAATGAGTTCTGTTGACGAATTACTGTTAGTCAGATGGAAATGGATATTCTGCACCCCACCATGATGCGTGCCAAGTCATATTGAATTTTTTAAGAAATATTGAAAATGAAAAATCCCTCTATACCCCCTCTAACGACCCGACAATGATTTTTGTCGACGAATTATCGTTATTCAGATGGAAATAGATATTCTGCACCCCACTATGATGCGTGCCAAGTCATATTAGATTTTTGAAGAAATATTGAAAATGAAAAATCCCTCTATACCCACTCTAACGACCCGACAATGAGTTCTGTTGACGAATTACTGTTATTCAGATGGAAATGGATATTCTGCACCCCACCATGATGCGTGCCAAGTCATATTGAATTTTTTAAGAAATATTGAAAATGAAAAATCCCTCTATACCCCCTCTAACGACCCGACATTGATTTCAGTTGAAGAATTACTGTTATTCAGATGGAAATGGATATTCTGCACCCCACCATGATGCGTGCCAAGTCATATTGGATTTTTGAAGAAATATTGAAAATGAAAAATCCCTCTATACCCCCTCTAACGACCCGACATTGATTTCAGTTGAAGAATTACTGTTATTCAGATGGAAATGGATATTCTGCACCCCACCATGATGCGTGCCAAGTCATATTGGATTTTTGAAGAAATATTGAAAATGAAAAATCCCTCTATACCCCCTCCAACGACCCGTCAATGAATTCTGTTGACGAGTTATTGTTATTTAGATGGAAATGGATATTCTGCACCCCACCATGATGCGTGCCAAGTCATATTTGATTTTGAGGTAATTTTAAAAATGAGAAATCCCTCTATACCCCCTCTGACGACCCGACAATGATTTCAGTTGAAGAATTATTGTTATTCAGATGGAAATGGATATTCTGCACCCCACCATGATGCGTGCCAATTAATATTTGATTTTTGAAGTCATTTTGAAAATGAAAAATCACTCTATACCCCCTCTGACGACCCGACAATGATTTCAGTTGAAGAATTATTGTTATTCAGATGGAAATGGATATTCTGCACCCCACCATGATGCGTGCCAAGTCATATTTGATTTTTGAAGTCATTTTGAAAATGAAAAATCCCTCTATACCCCCTCTGACGACCCGACAATGATTTCAGTTGAAGAATTATTGTTATTCAGATGGAAATGGATATTCTGCACCCCACTATGATGCGTGACAAGTCATATTGGATTTTTGAAGAAAAATTGAAAATGAAAAATCCCTCTATACCCCCTCTAACGACCCGACAATGATTTCTGTTGACGAATTATTATTATCCAGATGGAAATGAATATTCTGCACCCCACCATGTTGCGTGCCAAGTCATATTTGATTTTGAGGTGAATTTGAAAATGAAAAATCCCTCTATACCCCCTCTAACGAACCGACAATGAGTTCTGTTGACAAATTATTGTTAGTCAGATGGAAATGAATATTCTGCACCACACCATGATGCGTGCCAAGTCATATTGGATTTTTGAAGGAATATTGAAAATGAAAAATCCCTCTATACCCCCTCTAACGACCCGACAATGATTTCTGTTGACGAATTATCGTTATTCAGATGGAAATAGATATTCTGCACCCCACCATGATGCGTGCCAAGTCATATTAGATTTTTGAAGAAGTATTGAAAATGAAAAATCCCTCTATACACACTCTAACGACCCGACAATGAGTTCTGTTGACGAATTACTGTTAGTCAGATGGAAATGGATATTCTGCACCCCACCATGATGCGTGCCAAGTCATATTGAATTTTTTAAGAAATATTGAAAATGAAAAATCCCTCTATACCCCCTCTAACGACCCGACATTGATTTCAGTTGAAGAATTACTGTTATTCAGATGGAAATGTATATTCTGCACCCCACCATGATGCGTGCCAAGTCATATTGGATTTTTGAAGAAATATTGAAAATGAAAAATCCCTCTATACCCCCTCTAACGACCCGACAATGATTTTTGTCGACGAATTGTTGTTATTTAGATGAAAATAAATATTCTGCACTCCACCATGATGCGTGCCAAGTCATATTGAATTTTTGAAGAAATATTGAAATTGAAAAATCCCTCTATACCCCCTCTAACGACCCGACAATAATTTCTGTAAACGAATTGTTGTTATTCAGATGAAAATAAATATTCTGCACTCCACCATGACGCGTGCCAAGTCATATTAAATTTTTGAAGAAATATTGAAAATGAAAAATCCCTCTATACCCCCTCTTACGACCCGACAATGATTTCTGTCGACGAATTGTTGTTATTCAGATGAAAATAAATATTCTGCACTCCACCATGACGCGTGCCAAGTCATATTAAATTTTTGAAGAAATATTGAAAATGAAAAATCCCTCTATACCCCCTCTTACGACCCGACAATGATTTCTGTGAACGAATTCTTGTTATTCAGATGGAAATATATATTCTGCACCCTACTATGATGCGTGCCAAGTCATATTTGATTTTTGAAGTCATTTTGATAATGAAAAATCCCTCTATACCCCCTCTGACGACCCGACAATGATTTCTGTTGACGAATTATTGTTATTTCGATGGACATGGATACTTTGCACCCCACCATGATGCGTGCCAAGTCATATTAGATATTTGAAGAAATTTTGAAAATGAGAAATCCCTCTATACCCCCTCCAACGACCCGTCATTGATTTCTGTTGACGAATTATTGTTGTTCAGATGGAAATGGATATTCTGCACCCCACCATGATGCGTGCCAAGTCATATTTGATTTTGAGGTAATTTTGAAAAAGAAAAATCCCTCTATACCCCCTCTGACGACCCGACAATGATTTCTGTTGACAATTATTGTTATTGAGATGGAAATGGATATTCTGTACCACACCATGATGCGTGCCAAGTCATATTAGATTATTGAAGAAATTTTGAAAATGAAAAATCCCTCTATACCCCCTCCAACGACCCGTCATTGATTTCTGTTGACGAATTATTGTTGTTCAGATGGAAATGGAAATTCTGCACCCCACCATGATGCGTGCCAAGTCATATTTGATTTTGAGGTAATTTTGAAAAAGAAAAATCCCTATATACCCCCTCTGACGACCCGACAATGATTTCTGTTGACAATCATTGTTATTGAGATGGAAATGGATATTCTGTACCACACCATGATGCGTGCCAAGTCATATTAGATTATTGAAGAAATTTTGAAAATGAAAAATCCCTCTATACCCCCTCCAACGACCCGTCAATGTTTTCTGTTGACGAGTTATTGTTATTTAGATGGAAATGGCTATTCTGCACCCCACCATGATGCGTGCCAAGTCATATTTGATTTTGAGGTAATTTTGAAAATGAAAAATCCCTCTATACCCCCTCTGACGACCCGACAATGATTTTTGTCGACGAATTGTTGTTATTCAGATGAAAATAAATATTCTGCACTCCACCATAATGCGTGCCAAGTCATATTAAATTTTTGAAGAAATATTGAAAATGAAAAATCCCTCTATACCCCCTCTAACGAACCGACAATGAGTTCTGTTTACAAATTATTGTTATTTAGATAGAAATGGATATTCTGTACCCCACTATGATGCGTGCCAAGTCATATTTGATTTTTGAAGTCATTTTGAAAATGAAAAATCCCTCTATACCCCCTCTGACGACCCGACAATGATTTCAGTTGAAGAATTATTGTTATTCAGATGGAAATGGATATTCTGCACCCCACCATGATGCGTGCCAAGTCATATTTGATTTTTGAAGTCATTTTGAAAATGAAATATCCCTCTATACCCCCTCTGACTACCCGACAATGATTTCAGTTGAAGAATTATTGTTATTCAGATGAAAATGGATATTCTGCACCCCACCATGATGCGTGACAAGTCATATTGGATTTTTGAAGAAAAATTGAAAATGAAAAATCCCTCTTTACCCCCTCTAACGACCCGACAATGATTTCTGTTGACGAATTATTGTTATCCAGATGGAAATGAATATTCTGCACCCCACCATGTTGCGTGCCAAGTCATATTTGATTTTGAGGTAAATTTGAAAATGAAAAATCCCTCTATACCCCCTCTAACGAACCGACAATGAGTTCTGTTGACGAATTATTGTTATTCATATGGAAATGGATATTCTGCACCACACCATGATGCGTGCCAAGTCATATTAGATTATTGAAGAAATTTTGAAAATGAAAAATCCCTCTATACCCCCTCTGACGACCCGACAATGATTTCAGTTGAAGAATTATTGTTATTCAGATGGAAATGGATATTCTGCACCCCACCATGATGCGTGCCAAGTCATATTGGATTTTTGAAGAAATATTGAAAATGAAAAATCCCTCTATACCGCCTCTAACGACCCGACAATGATTTCTGTTGACGAATTATCGTTATTCAGATGGAAATAGATATTCTGCACCCCACCATGATGCGTGCCAAGTCATATTAGATTTTTGAAGAAATATTGAAAATGATAAATCCCTCTATACCCACTCTAACGACCCAACAATGAGTTCTGTTGACGAATTACTGTTATTCAGATGGAAATGGATATTCTGCACCCCACCATGATGCGTGCCAAGTCATATTGAATTCTTTAAGAAATATTGAAAATGAAAAATCCCTCTATACCCCCTCTAACGACCCGACATTGATTTCAGTTGAAGAATTACTGTTATTCAGATGGAAATGGATATTCTGCACCCCACCATGATGCGTGCCAAGTCATATTGGATTTTTGAAGAAATATTGAAAATGAAAAATCCCTCTATACCCTCTCTAACGACCCGACAATGATTTTTGTCGACGAATTGTTGTTATTCAGATGAAAATAAATATTCTGCACTCCACCATTATTTCTGTTGACAAATTATTGTTATTGAGATGGAAATGGATATTCTGTACCCCACCATGATGCGTGCCAAGTCATATTTGATTATTGAAGTCATTTTGAAAATGAGAAATCCCTCTATATCCCCTCTGACGACCCGACAATGATTTCTGTTGACAAATTATTGTTATTCAGATGAAAATGGATATTCTGCACCCTACCATGAAGCGTGCCAAGTCATATTAGATTTTTGAAGTCATTTTGAAAATGAAAAATCCCTCTATACCCCCTTCAACGAACCGTCAGTGATTTCTGTTGCCGAATTATTGTTATTCAGATGGAAATGGATATTCTGCACCCCACCATGATGCGTGCCAAGTCATATTAGATTTTTGAAGAAATATTGAAAATGAAAATTCCCTCTATACCCCCTCTGACGACCCGACAATAATTTCTGTTGACGAATTATTGCTATTCAGATGTTCATGGATACTTTGCACCCCACCATGATGCGTGCCAAGTCATATTAGATTTTTGAAGAAATATTGAAAATGAAAAATCCCTCTATACCCCCTCTATCGACCCGACAATAACATCTGTTGACAAATTATTGTTATTCAGATGGAAATGGATTTTCTGCACCCCACCATGATGTGTGCCAAGTCATATTAGATTTTTGAAGAAATTTTGAAAATGAAAAATCCCTCTATACCCCCTCCAACGACCCGTCAATGATTTCTGTCGACAAATTATTGTTATTGAGATGGAAATGGATATTCTGTACCCCACCATGTTGCGTGCCAAGTCATATTTGATTTAGAGGTAATTTTGAAAATGAAAAATCCCTCTATACCCCCTCTGACGTCCCGACAATGATTTCTGTTGACCAATTATTGATATTGAGATGGAAATGGATATTCTGAACCCCACCATGATGCGTGCCAAGTCATATTTGATTTTTGAAGTCAATTTGAAAATGAAAAATCCCTCTTTACCCCCTCTGACGACTTGACAATGATTTCTGTTGACGAATTATTGTTATTCAGAAGGACATGGATACTTTGCACCCCACTATGATGCGTGCCAAGTCATATTAGATTTTTGAAGAAATATTGAAAATGAAAAATCCCTCTATACCGCTTCTATCGACCCGACAATGACTTCTGTTGACAAATTATTGTTATTCAGATGGAAATGGATATTCTGCACCCCACCATGATGTGTGCCAAGTCATATTAGATTTTTGAAGAAATATTGAAAATGAGAAATCCCTCTATACCCCCTCCAACGACCCGTCAATGATTTCTGTCGACAAATTGTTGTTATTCAGATGGTAATAGATATTCTGCACTCCACTATGATGCGTGCCAAGTCATATTTGATTTTGAGGTAATTTTGAAAATGAAAAATACCTTTATACCCCCTCTGACGCCACGACAATGATTTTAATTGAAGAATTATGTAATTCAGATGGACATGGATACTTTGCACCCCACCATGATGCGTGCCAAGTCATTTTTGATTTTGAGGTAATTTTGAAAATGAAAAATCCCTCTATACCCCCTCTGACGACCCGACAACGATTTCTGTTGACAAATTATTGTTATTGAGATGGAAATGGATATTCTGTACCACACCATGATGCGTGCCAAGTCATATTAGATTATTGAAGAAATTTTGAAAATGAAAAATCCCTCTATACCCCCTCCAACGACCCGTCAATGATTTCTGTCAACGAATTATTGTTATTCAGATGGGAGTGCATATTCTGCACCCAACATGATGCGTGCCAAGTCATATTTGATTTTGAGGTAATTTTGAAAATGAAAAATCCCTCTATACCCCCTCTGACGACACGACAATGATTTCTGTTAACCAATTATTTTTAGTTAGATATACATGAATACTTTGCACCCCACCATGATGCGTGCCAAGTCATATTAGATTTTGAGGTAATTTTGAAAATGAAAAATCTCTCTATACCCCCTCTGACGACACGATAATAATTTCTGTTAAGGAATTATTGTTATTCAGATAGATATGGATATTCTGCACCCCACCATGATGCGTGCCAAGTAATATTAGATTTTTGAAGAAATATTGAAAATGAAAAATCCCTCTATACCCCCTCTCACGACCCGACAATGATTTCTGTTGACGAATTATTGATATTTAAATATATATGGATACTTTGCACCCCACTATGATGCGTGCCAAGTCATATTAGATTTTTGAAGTAATTTTGAAAATGAGAAATACCTCTATACCCCCTCTGACGACAAGACAATGATTTAAATTGACGAATTATTGTTATTCAGATGGACATGGATACTTTGCACCCCACCATGATGCGTGCCAAGTCATATTAGATTTTTGAAGTAATTTTGAAAATGAAAAATCTCTCTATACCCCCTCTGACGACACGAAAATAATTTCTGTTAAGGAATTATTGTTATTCAGATAGATATGGATATTCTGCACCCCACCATGATGCGTGCCAAGTAATATTAGATTTTTGAAGAAATATTGAAAATGAAAAATCCCTCTATACCCCCTCTGACGACACGACAATGATTTAAATTGACGAATTATTGTTATTCAGATGGACATGGATATTTTGCACCCCACCATGATGCGTGCCAAGTCATATTGGATTTTTGAAGTAATTTTGAAAATAAGAAATACCTCTATACCCCCTCTGACGACACGACAATGATTTAAATTGACGAATTATCGTTATTCAGATGGACATGGATATTTTGCACCCCACCATGATGCGTGCCAAGTCATATTAGATTTTTGAAGTAATTTTGATAATGAAAAATCCCTCTATACCCCCTCTGACGACCCGACAATGATTTCTGTTGACGAATTATTTTTATTCAGATGGACATGGATACTTTGCACCTCAACATGATGCGTGCCAAGTCATATTAGATTTTTGAAGATATATTGAAAATGAAAAATCCCTATATACCCCCTCTAACGACCCGACAATGATTTCTGTTGACAAATTATTGTTATTCAGATGAAAATGGATATTCTGCACCCTACCATTAAGCGTGCCAAGTCATATTAGATTTTTGAAGTCATTTTGAAAATGAAAAATCCCTCTATACCCCTTTCAACGACCCGTCAATGATTTCTGTTGCCGAATTATTGTTATTCAGATGGAAATGGATATTCTGCACCCCACCATGATGCGTGCCAAGTCATATTTGATTTTGAGGTAATTTTGAAAATGAAAAATCCCTCTATACCCCCTCTGACGACACGACAATGATTTCTGTTGACAAATTATTGTTATTGAGATGGAAATGAATATTCTGCACCCTACCATGATGCGTGCCAAGTCATATTAGATTTTTGAAGAATTTTGAAAATGAAAAATCCCTCTATACCCCCTCTGACGACCCGACAATGATTTCTGTTGACGAATTATTGCTATTCAGATGTTCATGGATACTTTGCACCCCACCATGATGCGTGCCAAGTCATATTAGATTTTTGAAGAAATATTGAAAATGAAAAATCACTCTATACCCCCTCTATCGACCCGACAATGACGTCTGTTGACAAATTATTGTTATTCAGATGGAAATGGATTTTCTGCACCCCACCATGATGTGTGCCAAGTCATATTAGATTTTTGAAGAAATTTTGAAAATGAAAAATCCCTCTATACCCCTTCCAACGACCCGTCAATGATTTCTGTCGACAAATTATTGTTATTCAGATGGAAATGGATATTCTGCACCCCACTATGATGCGTGCCAAGTCATATTTGATTTTGAGGTAATTTTGAAAATGAAAAATCCCTCTATACCCCCTCTGACGACCCGACAATGATTTCTGTTGACCAATTATTGTTATTGAGATGGAAATGGATATTCTGTACCCCACCATGATGCGTGCCAAGTCATATTTGATTTTGAAGAAATATTGAAAATGAAAAATCCCTCTATACCCCCTTCAACGACCCGTCAATGATTTCTGTTGCCGAATTATTGTTATTCAGATGGAAATGGATATTCTGCACCCCAACATGATGCGTGCCAAGTCATATTTGATTTTGAGGTAAATTTGAAAATGAATAATCCCTCTATACCCCCTCTGACGACCCGACAATGATTTCTGTTGACCAATTATTGTTATTGAGATGGAAATGGATATTCTGTACCCCACCATGATGCGTGCCAAGTCATATTAGATTTTTGAAGAAATTTTGAAAATGAAAAATCCCTCTATACCCCTTCCAACGACCCGTCAATGATTTCTGTCGACAAATTATTGTTATTCAGATGGAAATGGATATTCTGCACCCCACCATGATGCGTGCCAAGTCATATTAGATTTTTTAAGAAATATTGAAAATGAAAATTCCCTCTATACCCCCTCTGACGACCCGACAATAATTTCTGTTGACGAATTATTGCTATTCAGATGTTCATGGATACTTTGCACCCCACCATGATGCGTGCCAAGTCATATTAGATTTTTGAAGAAATATTGAAAATTAAAAATCCCTCTATACCCCCTCTATCGACCCGACAATAACATCTGTTGACAAATTATTGTTATTCAGATGGAAATGGATTTTCTGCACCCCACCATGATGTGTGCCAAGTCATATTAGATTTTTGAAGAAATTTTGAAAAAGAAAAATCCCTCTATACCCCCTCCAACGACCCGTCAATGATTTCTGTCGACAAATTATTGTTATTGAGATGGAAATGGATATTCTGTACCCCACCATGTTGCGTGCCAAGTCATATTTGATTTAGAGGTAATTTTGAAAATGAAAAATCCCTCTATACCCCCTCTGACGTCCCGACAATGATTTCTGTTGACCAATTATTGATATTGAGATGGAAATGGATATTCTGAACCCCACCATGATGCGTGCCAAGTCATATTTGATTTTTGAAGTCAATTTGAAAATGAAAAATCCCTCTTTACCCCCTCTGACGACCCGACAATGATTTCTGTTGACGAATTATTGTTATTCAGATGGACATGGATACTTTGCACCCCACTATGATGCGTGCCAAGTCATATTAGATTTTTGAAGAAATATTGAAAATGAAAAATCCCTCTATACCGCTTCTATCGACCCGACAATGACTTCTGTTGACAAATTATTGTTATTCAGATGGAAATGGATATTCTGCACCCCACCATGATGTGTGCCAAGTCATATTAGATTTTTGAAAAAATATTGAAAATGAGAAATCCCTCTATACCCCCTCCAACGACCCGTCAATGATTTCTGTCGACAAATTGTTGTTATTCAGATGGTAATAGATATTCTGCACTCCACTATGATGCGTGCCAAGTCATATTTGATTTTGAGGTAATTTTGAAAATGAAAAATACCTTTATACCCCCTCTGACGCCACGACAATGATTTTAATTGAAGAATTATGTAATTCAGATGGACATGGATACTTTGCACCCCACCATGATGCGTGCCAAGTCATTTTTGATTTAGAGGTAAGTTTGAAAATGAAAAATCCCTCTATACCCCCTCTGACGACCCGACAACGATTTCTGTTGACAAATTATTGTTATTGAGATGGAAATGGATATTCTGTACCACACCATGATGCGTGCCAAGTCATATTAGATTATTGAAGAAATTTTGAAAATGAAAAATCCCTCTATACCCCCTCCAACGACCCGTCAATGATTTCTGTCAACGAATTATTGTTATTCAGATGGGAGTGGATATTCTGCACCCAACATGATGCGTGCCAAGTCATATTTGATTTTGAGGTAATTTTGAAAATGAAAAATCCCTCTATACCCCCTCTGACGACACGACAATGATTTCTGTTAACCAATTATTTTTAGTTAGATATACATGAATACTTTGCACCCCACCATGATGCGTGCCAAGTCATATTAGATTTTGAGTTAATTTTGAAAATGAAAAATCTCTCTATACCCCCTCTGACGACACGATAATAATTTCTGTTAAGGAATTATTGTTATTCAGATAGATATGGATATTCTGCACCCCACCATGATGCGTGCCAAGTAATATTAGATTTTTGAAGAAATATTGAAAATGAAAAATCCCTCTATACCCCCTCTCACGACCCGACAATGATTTCTGTTGACGAATTATTGATATTTAAATATATATGGATACTTTGCACCCCACTATGATGCGTGCCAAGTCATATTAGATTTTTGAAGTAATTTTGAAAATGAGAAATACCTCTATACCCCCTCTGACGACAAGACAATGATTTAAATTGACGAATTATTGTTATTCAGATGGACATGGATACTTTGCACCCCACCATGATGCGTGCCAAGTCATATTAGATTTTTGAAGTAATTTTGAAAATGAAAAATCTCTCTATACCCCCTCTGACGACACGAAAATAATTTCTGTTAAGGAATTATTGTTATTCAGATAGATATGGATATTCTGCACCCCACCATGATGCGTGCCAAGTAATATTAGATTTTTGAAGAAATATTGAAAATGAAAAATCCCTCTATACCCCCTCTGACGACACGACAATGATTTAAATTGACGAATTTTTGTTATTCAGATGGACATGGATATTTTGCACCCCACCATGATGCGTGCCAAGTCATATTAGATTTTTGAAGTAATTTTGAAAATGAAAAATCCCTCTATACCCCCTCTGACGACCCGACAATGATTTCTGTTGACGAATTATTTTTATTCAGATGGACATGGATACTTTGCACCTCAACATGATGCGTGCCAAGTCATATTAGATTTTTGAAGATATATTGAAAATGAAAAATCCCTATATACCCCCTCTAACGACCCGACAATGATTTCTGTTGACAAATTATTGTTATTCAGATGAAAATGGATATTCTGCACCCTACCATTAAGCGTGCCAAGTCATATTAGATTTTTGAAGTCATTTTGAAAATGAAAAATCCCTCTATACCCCTTTCAACGACCCGTCAATGATTTCTGTTGCCGAATTATTGTTATTCAGATGAAAATGGATATTCTGCACCCCACCATGATGCGTGCCAAGTCATATTTGATTTTGAGGTAATTTTGAAAATGAAAAATCCCTCTATACCCCCTCTGACGACCCGACAATGATTTCTGTTGACAAATTATTGTTATTGAGATGGAAATGAATATTCTGCACCCTACCATGATGCGTGCCAAGTCATATTAGATTTTTGAAGAAATATTGAAAATGAAAAATCCCTCTATACCCCCTCTGACGACCCGACAATGATTTCTGTTGACGAATTATTGCTATTCAGATGTTCATATATACTTTGCACCCCACCATGATGCGTGCCAAGTCATATTAGATTTTTGAAGAAATATTGAAAATGAAAAATCACTCTATACCCCCTCTATCGACCCGACAATGACGTCTGTTGACAAATTATTGTTATTCAGATGGAAATGGATTTTCTGCACCCCACCATGATGTGTGCCAAGTCATATTAGATTTTTGAAGAAATTTTGAAAATGAAAAATCCCTCTATACCCCTTCCAACGACCCGTCAATGATTTCTGTCGACAAATTATTGTTATTCAGATGGAAATGGATATTCTGCACCCCACTATGATGCGTGCCAAGTCATATTTGATTTTGAGGTAATTTTGAAAATGAAAAATCCCTCTATACCCCCTCTGACGACCCGACAATGATTTCTGTTGACCAATTATTGTTATTGAGATGGAAATGGATATTCTGTACCCCACCATGATGCGTGCCAAGTCATATTTGATTTTGAAGAAATATTGAAAATGAGAAATCCCTCTATACCCCCTTCAACGACCCGTCAATGATTTCTGTTGCCGAATTATTGTTATTCAGATGGAAATGGATATTCTGCACCCCACCATGATGCGTGCCAAGTCATATTTGATTTTGAGGTAAATTTGAAAATGAAAAATCCCTCTATACCCCCTCTGACGACCCGACAATGATTTCTGTTGACCTATTATTGTTATTGAGATGGAAATGGATATTCTGTACCCCACCATGATGCGTGCCAAGTCATATTAGATTTTTGAAGAAATTTTGAAAATGAAAAATCCCTCTATACCCCTTCCAACGACCCGTCAATGATTTCTGTCGACAAATTATTGTTATTCAGATGGAAATGGATATTCTGCACCCCACCATGATGCGTGCCAAGTCATATTTGATTTTGAGGTAATTTTGAAAATGAAAAATCCCTCTATACCCCCTCTGACGACCCGACAATGATTTCTGTTGACCAATTATTGTTATTGAGATGGAAATGGATATTCTGTACCCCACCATGATGCGTGCCAAGTCATATTTGATTTTGAAGAAATATTGAAAATGAAAAATCCCTCTATACCCCCTTCAACGACCCGTCAATGATTTCTGTTGCCGAATTATTGTTATTCAGATGGAAATGGATATTCTGCACCCCACCATGATGCGTGCCAAGTCATATTTGATTTTGAGGTAATTTTGAAAATGAAAAATCCCTCTATACCCCCTCTGACTACCCGACAATGATTTCAGTTGAAGAATTATTGTTATTCAGATGAAAATGGATATTCTGCACCCCACCATGATGCGTGACAAGTCATATTGGATTTTTGAAGAAATATTGAAAATGAAAAATCACTCTATACCCCCTCTGACGACCCGACAATGATTTCTGTTGACAAATTATTATTATTGAGATAGAAATGGATATTCTGTACCCCACTATGATGCATGCCAAGTCATATTTGATTTTTGAAGTCATTTTGAAAATGAAAAATCCCTCTTTACCCACTCTGACGACCCGACAATGATTTCAGTTGAAGAATTATTGTTATTCAGATGGAAATGGATATTCTGCACCCCACCATGATGCGTGACAAGTCATATTGGATTTTTGAAGAAATATTGAAAATGAAAAATCCCTCTATACCCCCTCTAACGACCCGACAATGATTTCTGTTGACGAATTATTGTTATCAAGATAGAAATGAATATTCTGCACGCCACCATGTTGCGTGCCAAGTCATATTTGATTTTGAGGTATATTTGAAAATGAAAAATCCCTCTATACCCCCTCTAACGAACCGACAAAGAGTTCTGTTGACGAATTATTGTTATTCAGATGGAAATGGATATTCTGCACCACACCATGATGCGTGCCAAGTCATATTGGATTTTTGAAGAAATATTGAAAATGGAAAATCCCTCTATACCCCCTCTAACGAACCGACAATGAGTTCTGTTGACGAATTATTGTTATTCAGATGGAAATGGATATTCTGCACCCCACCATGATGCGTGCCAAGTCATATTGGATTTTTGAAGAAATATTGAAAATGAAAAATCCCTCTATACCGCCTCTAACGACCCGACAATGATTTCTGTTGACGAATTATCGTTATTCAGATGGAAATAGATATTCTGCACCCCACCATGATGCGTGCCAAGTCATATTAGATTCTTGAAGAAATATTGAAAATGAAAAATCCCTCTATACCCACTCTAACGACCCGACAATGAGTTCTGTTGACGAATTACTGTTATTCAGATGGAAATGGATATTCTGCACCCCACCATGATGCGTGCCAAGTCATATTGAATTTTTTAAGAAATATTGAAAATGAAAAATCCCTCTATACCCCCTCTAACGACCCGACATTGATTTCAGTTGAAGAATTACTGTTATTCAGATGGAAATGGATATTCTGCACCCCACCATGATGCGTGCCAAGTCATATTGGATTTTTGAAGAAATATTGGAAATGAAAAATCCCTCTATACCCCCTCTAACGACCCGACAATGATTTTTGTCGACGAATTATCGTTATTCAGATGGAAATAGATATTCTGCACCCCACCATGATGCGTGCCAAGTCATATTAGATTTTTGAAGAAATATTGAAAATGAAAAATCCCTCTATACCCACTCTAACGACCCGACAATGAGTTCTGTTGACGAATTACTGTTATTCAGATGGAAATGGATATTCTGCACCCCACCATGATGCGTGCCAAGTCATATTGGATTTTTGAAGAAATATTGAAAATGAAAAATCCCTCTATACCCCCTCTAACGACCCGACATTGATTTCAGTTGAAGAATTACTGTTATTCAGATGGAAATGGATATTCTGCACCCCACCATGATGCGTGCCAAGTCATATTGGATTTTTGAAGAAATATTGAAAATGAAAAATCCCTCTATACCCCCTCCAACGACCCGTCAATGAATTCTGTTGACGAGTTATTGTTATTTAGATGGAAATGGATATTCTGCACCCCACCATGATGCGTGCCAAGTCATATTTGATTTTGAGGTAATTTTGAAAATGAGAAATCCCTCTATACCCCCTCTGACGACCCGACAATGATTTCAGTTGAAGAATTATTGTTATTCAGATGGAAATGGATATTCTGCACCCCACCATGATGCGTGCCAATTAATATTTGATTTTTGAAGTCATTTTGAAAATGAAAAATCCCTCTATACCCCCTCTGACGACCCGACAATGATTTCAGATGAAGAATTATTGTTATTCAGATGGAAATGGATATTCTGCACCCCACCATGATGCGTGCCAAGTCATATTTGATTTTTGAAGTCATTTTGAAAATGAAAAATCCCTCTATACCCCCTCTGACGACCCGACAATGATTTCAGTTGAAGAATTATTGTTATTCAGATGGAAATGGATATTCTGCACCCCACTATGATGCGTGACAAGTCATATTTGATTTTGAGGTGAATTTGAAAATGAAAAATCCCTCTATACCCCCTCTAACGAACCGACAATGAGTTCTGTTGACAAATTATTGTTAGTCAGATGGAAATGAATATTCTGCACCACACCATGATGCGTGCCAAGTCATATTGGATTTTTGAAGGAATATTGAAAATGAAAAATCCCTCTATACCCCCTCTAACGACCCGACAATGATTTCTGTTGACGAATTATCGTTATTCAGATGGAAATAGATATTCTCCACCCCACCATGATGCGTGCCAAGTCATATTAGATTTTTGAAGAAGTATTGAAAATGAAAAATCCCTCTATACACACTCTAACGACCCGACAATGAGTTCTGTTGACGAATTACTGTTAGTCAGATGGAAATGGATATTCTGCACCCCACCATGATGCGTGCCAAGTCATATTGAATTTTTTAAGAAATATTGAAAATTAAAAATCCCTCTATACCCCCTCTAACGACCCGACATTTATTTCAGTTGAAAAATTACTGTTATTCAGATGGAAATGTATATTCTGCACCCCACCATGATGCGTGCCAAGTCATATTGGATTTTTGAAGAAATATTGAAAATGAAAAATCCCTCTATACCCCCTATAACGACCCGACAATGATTTTTGTCGACGAATTGTTGTTATTTAGATGAAAATAAATATTCTGCACTCCACCATGATGCGTGCCAAGTCATATTGAATTTTTGAAGAAATATTGAAATTGAAAAATCCCTCTATACCCCCTCTAACGACCCGACAATGATTTCTGTAAACGAATTGTTGTTATTCAGATGAAAATAAATATTCTGCACTCCACCATGACGCGTGCCAAGTCATATTAAATTTTTGAAGAAATATTGAAAATGAAAAATCCCTCTATACCCCCTCTTACGACCCGACAATGATTTCTGTCGACGAATTGTTGTTATTCAGATGAAAATAAATATTCTGCACTCCACCATGACGCGTACCAAGTCATATTAAATTTTTGAAGAAATATTGAAAATGAAAAATCCCTCTATACCCCCTCTTACGACCCGACAATGATTTCTGTGAACGAATTCTTGTTATTCAGATGGAAATATATATTCTGCACCCTACTATGATGCGTGCCAAGTCATATTTGATTTTTGAAGTCATTTTGATAATGAAAAATCCCTCTATACCCCCTCTGACGACCCGACAATGATTTCTGTTGACGAATTATTGTTATTTCGATGGACATGGATACTTTGCACCCCACCATGATGCGTGCCAAGTCATATTAGATATTTGAAGAAATTTTGAAAATGAGAAATCCCTCTATACCCCCTCCAACGACCCGTCATTGATTTCTGTTGACGAATTATTGTTGTTCAGATGGAAATGGATATTCTGCACCCCACCATGATGCGTGCCAAGTCATATTGGATTTTTGAAGAAATATTGAAAATGAAAAATCCCTCTATACCGCCTCTAACGACCCGACAATGATTTCTGTTGACGAATTATCGTTATTCAGATGGAAATGGAAATTCTGCACACCACCATGATGCGTGCCAAGTCATATTTGATTTTGAGGTAATTTTGAAAAAGAAAAATCCCTCTATACCCCCTCTGACGACCCGACAATGATTTCTGTTGACAATTATTGTTATTGAGATGGAAATGGATATTCTGTACCACACCATGATGCGTGCCAAGTCATATTAGATTATTGAAGAAGTTTTGAAATTGAAAAATCCCTCTATACCCCCTCCAACGACCCGTCAATGTTTTCTGTTGACGAGTTATTGTTATTTAGATGGAAATGGCTATTCTGCACCCCACCATGATGCGTGCCAAGTCATATTTGATTTTGAGGTAATTTTGAAAATGAAAAATCCCTCTATACCCCCTCTGACGACCCGACAATGATTTTTGTCGACGAATTGTTGTTATTCAGATGAAAATAAATATTCTGCACTCCACCATAATGCGTGCCAAGTCATATTAAATTTTTGAAGAAATATTGAAAATGAAAAATCCCTCTATTCCCCCTCTAACGAACCGACAATGAGTTCTGTTTACAAATTATTGTTATTGAGATAGAAATGGATATTCTGTACCCCACTATGATGCGTGCCAAGTCATATTTGATTTTTGAAGTCATTTTGAAAATGAAAAATCCCTCTATACCCCCTCTGACGACCCGACAATGATTTCAGTTGAAGAATTATTGTTATTCAGATGGAAATGGATATTCTGCACCCCACCATGATGCGTGCCAAGTCATATTTGATTTTTGAAGTAATTTTGAAAATGAAAAATCTCTCTATACCCCCTCTGACGACACGAAAATAATTTCTGTTAAGGAATTATTGTTATTCAGATAGATATGGATATTCTGCACCCCACCATGATGCGTGCCAAGTAATATTAGATTTTTGAAGAAATATTGAAAATGAAAAATCCCTCTATACCCCCTCTGACGACACGACAATGATTTAAATTGACGAATTATTGTTATTCAGATGGACATGGATACTTTGCACCCCACCATGATGCGTGCCAAGTCATATTAGATTTTTGAAGTAATTTTGAAAATGAAAAATCTCTCTATACCCCCTCTGACGACACGAAAATAATTTCTGTTAAGGAATTATTGTTATTCAGATAGATATGGATATTCTGCACCCCACCATGATGCGTGCCAAGTAATATTAGATTTTTGAAGAAATATTGAAAATGAAAAATCCCTCTATACCCCCTCTGACGACACGACAATGATTTAAATTGACGAATTATTGTTATTCAGATGGACATGGATATTTTGCACCCCACCATGATGCGTGCCAAGTCATATTAGATTTTTGAAGTAATTTTGAAAATGAAAAATCCCTCTATACCCCCTCTGACGACCCGACAATGATTTCTGTTGACGAATTATTTTTATTCAGATGGACATGGATACTTTGCACCTCAACATGATGCGTGCCAAGTCATATTAGATTTTTGAAGATATATTGAAAATGAAAAATCCCTATATACCCCCTCTAACGACCCGACAATGATTTCTGTTGACAAATTATTGTTATTCAGATGAAAATGGATATTCTGCACCCTACCATTAAGCGTGCCAAGTCATATTAGATTTTTGAAGTCATTTTGAAAATGAAAAATCCCTCTATACCCCTTTCAACGACCCGTCAATGATTTCTGTTGCCGAATTATTATTATTCAGATGAAAATGGATATTCTGCACCCCACCATGATGCGTGCCAAGTCATATTTGATTTTGAGGTAATTTTGAAAATGAAAAATCCCTCTATACCCCCTCTGACGACCCGACAATGATTTCTGTTGACAAATTATTGTTATTGAGATGGAAATGAATATTCTGCACCCTACCATGATGCGTGCCAAGTCATATTAGATTTTTGAAGAAATATTGAAAATGAAAAATCCCTCTATACCCCCTCTGACGACCCGACAATGATTTCTGTTGACGAATTATTGCTATTCAGATGTTCATGGATACTTTGCACCCCACCATGATGCGTGCCAAGTCATATTAGATTTTTGAAGAAATATTGAAAATGAAAAATCACTCTATACCCCCTCTATCGACCCGACAATGACGTCTGTTGACAAATTATTGTTATTCAGATGGAAATGGATTTTCTGCACCCCACCATGATGTGTGCCAAGTCATATTAGATTTTTGATGAAATTTTGAAAATGAAAAATCCCTCTATACCCCTTCCAACGACCCGTCAATGATTTCTGTAGACAAATTATTGTTATTCAGATGGAAATGGATATTCTGCACCCCACTATGATGCGTGCCAAGTCATATTTGATTTTGAGGTAATTTTGAAAATGAAAAATCCCTCTATACCCCCTCTGACGACCCGACAATGATTTCTGTTGACCAATTATTGTTATTGAGATGGAAATGGATATTCTGTACCCCACCATGATGCGTGCCAAGTCATATTTGATTTTGAAGAAATATTGAAAATGAAAAATCCCTCTATACCCCCTTCAACGACCCGTCAATGATTTCTGTTGCCGAATTATTGTTATTCAGATGGAAATGGATATTCTGCACCCCACCATGATGCGTGCCAAGTCATATTTGATTTTGAGGTAAATTTGAAAATGAAAAATCCCTCTATACCCCCTCTGACGACCCGACAATGATTTCTGTTGACCAATTATTGTTATTGAGATGGAAATGGATATTCTGTACCCCACCATGATGCGTGCCAAGTCATATTAGATTTTTGAAGAAATTTTGAAAATGAAAAATCCCTCTATACCCCTTCCAACGACCCGTCAATGATTTCTGTCGACAAATTATTGTTATTCAGATGGAAATGGATATTCTGCACCCCACTATGATGCGTGCCAAGTCATATTTGATTTTGAGGTAATTTTGAAAATGAAAAATCCCTCTATACCCCCTCTGACGACCCGACAATGATTTCTGTTGACCAATTATTGTTATTGAGATGGAAATGGATATTCTGTACCCCACCATGATGCGTGCCAAGTCATATTTGATTTTGAAGAAATATTGAAAATGAAAAATCCCTCTATACCCCCTTCAACGACCCGTCAATGATTTCTGTTGCCGAATTATTGTTATTCAGATGGAAATGGATATTCTGCACCCCACCATGGTGCGTGCCAAGTCATATTTGATTTTGAGGTAATTTTGAAAATGAAAAATCCCTCTATACCCCCTCTGACTACCCGACAATGATTTCAGTTGAAGAATTATTGTTATTCAGATGAAAATGGATATTCTGCACCCCACCATGATGCGTGACAAGTCATATTGGATTTTTGAAGAAATATTGAAAATGAAAAATCACTCTATACCCCCTCTGACGACCCGACAATGATTTCTGTTGACAAATTATTATTATTGAGATAGAAATGGATATTCTGTACCCCACTATGATGCATGCCAAGTCATATTTGATTTTTGAAGTCATTTTGAAAATGAAAAATCCCTCTTTACCCCCTCTGACGACCCGACAATGATTTCAGTTGAAGAATTATTGTTATTCAGATGGAAATGGATATTCTGCACCCCACCATGATGCGTGACAAGTCATATTGGATTTTTGAAGAAATATTGAAAATGAAAAATCCCTCTATACCCCCTCTAACGACCCGACAATGATTTCTGTTGACGAATTATTGTTATCCAGATAGAAATGAATATTCTGCACGCCACCATGTTGCGTGCCAAGTCATATTTGATTTTGAGGTATATTTGAAAATGAAAAATCCCTCTATACCCCCTCTAACGAACCGACAAAGAGTTCTGTTGACGAATTATTGTTATTCAGATGGAAATGGATATTCTGCACCACACCATGATGCGTGCCAAGTCATATTGGATTTTTGAAGAAATATTGAAAATGGAAAATCCCTCTATACCCCCTCTAACGAACCGACAATGAGTTCTGTTGACGAATTATTGTTATTCAGATGGAAATGGATATTCTGCACCCCACCATGATGCGTGCCAAGTCATATTGGATTTTTGAAGAAATATTGAAAATGAAAAATCCCTCTATACCGCCTCTAACGACCCGACAATGATTTCTGTTGACGAATTATCGTTATTCAGATGGAAATAGATATTCTGCACCCCACCATGATGCGTGCCAAGTCATATTAGATTCTTGAAGAAATATTGAAAATGAAAAATCCCTCTATACCCACTCTAACGACCCGACAATGAGTTCTGTTGACGAATTACTGTTATTCAGATGGAAATGGATATTCTGCACCCCACCATGATGCGTGCCAAGTCATATTGAATTTTTTAAGAAATATTGAAAATGAAAAATCCCTCTATACCCCCTCTAACGACCCGACATAGATTTCAGTTGAAGAATTACTGTTATTCAGATGGAAATGGATATTCTGCACCCCACCATGATGCGTGCCAAGTCATATTGGATTTTTGAAGAAATATTGGAAATGAAAAATCCCTCTATACCCCCTCTAACGACCCGACAATGATTTTTGTCGACGAATTATCGTTATTCAGATGGAAATAGATATTCTGCACCCCACCATGATGCGTGCCAAGTCATATTAGATTTTTGAAGAAATATTGAAAATGAAAAATCCCTCTATACCCACTCTAACGACCCGACAATGAGTTCTGTTGACGAATTACTGTTATTCAGATGGAAATGGATATTCTGCACCCCACCATGATGCGTGCCAAGTCATATTGAATTTTTTAAGAAATATTGAAAATGAAAAATCCCACTATACCCCCTCTAACGACCCGACATTGATTTCAGTTGAAGAATTACTGTTATTCAGATGGAAATGGATATTCTGCACCCCACCATGATGCGTGCCAAGTCATATTGGATTTTTGAAGAAATATTGAAAATGAAAAATCCCTCTATACCCCCTCTAACGACCCGACATTGATTTCAGTTGAAGAATTACTGTTATTCAGATGGAAATGGATATTCTGCACCCCACCATGATGCGTGCCAAGTCATATTGGATTTTTGAAGAAATATTGAAAATGAAAAATCCCTCTATACCCCCTCCAACGACCCGTCAATGAATTCTGTTGACGAGTTATTGTTATTTAGATGGAAATGGATATTCTGCACCCCACCATGATGCGTGCCAAGTCATATTTGATTTTGAGGTAATTTTGAAAATGAGAAATCCCTCTATACCCCCTCTGACGACCCGACAATGATTTCAGTTGAAGAATTATTGTTATTCAGATGGAAATGGATATTCTGCACCCCACCATGATGCGTGCCAATTAATATTTGATTTTTGAAGTCATTTTGAAAATGAAAAATCCCTCTATACCCCCTCTGACGACCCGACAATGATTTCAGATGAAGAATTATTGTTATTCAGATGGAAATGGATATTCTGCACCCAACCATGATGCGTGCCAAGTCATATTTGATTTTTGAAGTCATTTTGAAAATGAAAAATCCCTCTATACCCCCTCTGACGACCCGACAATGATTTCAGTTGAAGAATTATTGTTATTCAGATGGAAATGGATATTCTGCACCCCACTATGATGCGTGACAAGTCATATTTGATTTTGAGGTGAATTTGAAAATGAGAAATCCCTCTATACCCCCTCTGACGACCCGACAATGATTTTTGTCGACGAATTGTTGTTATTCAGATGAAAATAAATATTCGGCACTCCACCATAATGCGTGCCAAGTCATATTAAATTTTTGAAGAAATATTGAAAATGAAAAATCCCTCTATACCCCCTCTGACTACCCGACAATGATTTCAGTTGAAGAATTATTGTTATTCAGATGAAAATGGATATTCTGCACCCCACCATGATGCGTGACAAGTCATATTGGATTTTTGAAGTCATTTTGAAAATGAAATATCCCTCTATACCCCCTCTGACTACCCGACAATGATTTCAGTTGAAGAATTATTGTTATTCAGATGAAAATGGATATTCTGCACCCCACCATGATGCGTGACAAGTCATATTGGATTTTTGAAGAAAAATTGAAAATGAAAAATCCCTCTTTACCCCCTCTAACGACCCGACAATGATTTCTGTTGACGAATTATTGTTATCCAGATGGATATGAATATTCTGCACCCCACCATGTTGCGTGCCAAGTCATATTTGATTTTGAGGTAAATTTGAAAATGAAAAATCCCTCTATACCCCCTCTAACGAACCGACAATGAGTTCTGTTGACGAATTATTGTTATTCATATGGAAATGGATATTCTGCACCACACCATGATGCGTGCCAAGTCATATTAGATTATTGAAGAAATTTTGAAAATGAAAAATCCCTCTATACCCCCTCTGACGACCCGACAATGATTCCAGTTGAAGAATTATTGTTATTCAGATGGAAATGGATATTCTGCACCCCACCATGATGCGTGCCAAGTCATATTGGATTTTTGAAGAAATATTGAAAATGAAAAATCCCTCTATACCGCCTCTAACGACCCGACAATGATTTCTGTTGACGAATTATCGTTATTCAGATGGAAATAGATATTCTGCACCCCACCATGATGCGTGCCAAGTCATATTAGATTTTTGAAGAAATATTGAAAATGATAAATCCCTCTATACCCACTCTAACGACCCGACAATGAGTTCTGTTGACGAATTACTGTTATTCAGATGGAAATGGATATTCTGCACCCCACCATGATGCGTGCCAAGTCATATTGAATTTTTTAAGAAATATTGAAAATGAAAAATCCCTCTATACCCCCTCTAACGACCCGACATTGATTTCAGTTGAAGAATTACTGTTATTCAGATGGAAATGGATATTCTGCACCCCACCATGATGCGTGCCAAGTCATATTGGATTTTTGAAGAAATATTGAAAATGAAAAATCCCTCTATACCCCCTCTAACGACCCGACAATGATTTTTGTCGACGAATTGTTGTTATTCAGATGAAAATAAATATTCTGCACTCCACCATTATTTCTGTTGACAAATTATTGTTATTGAGATGGAAATGGATATTCTGTACCCCACCATGATGCGTGCCAAGTCATATTTGATTATTGAAGTCATTTTGAAAATGAGAAATCCCTCTATATCCCCTCTGACGACCGGACAATGATTTCTGTTGACAAATTATTGTTATTCAGATGAAAATGGATATTCTGCACCCTACCATGAAGCGTGCCAAGTCATATTAGATTTTTGAAGTCATTTTGAAAATGAAAAATCCCTCTATACCCCCTTCAACGAACCGTCAATGATTTCTGTTGCCGAATTATTGTTATTCAGATGGAAATGGATATTCTGCACCCCACCATGATGCGTGCCAAGTCATATTAGATTTTTGAAGAAATATTGAAAATGAAAATTCCCTCTATACCCCCTCTGACGACCCGACAATAATTTCTGTTGACGAATTATTGCTATTCAGATGTTCATGGATACTTTGCACCCCACCATGATGCGTGCCAAGTCATATTAGATTTTTGAAGAAATATTGAAAATGAAAAATCCCTCTATACCCCCTCTATCGACCCGACAATAACATCTGTTGACAAATTATTGTTATTCAGATGGAAATGGATTTTCTGCACCCCACCATGATGTGTGCCAAGTCATATTAGATTTTTGAAGAAATTTTGAAAATGAAAAATCCCTCTATACCCCCTCCAACGACCCGTCAATGATTTCTGTCGACAAATTATTGTTATTGAGATGGAAATGGATATTCTGTACCCCACCATGTTGCGTGCCAAGTCATATTTGATTTAGAGGTAATTTTGAAAATGAAAAATCCCTCTATACCCCCTCTGACGTCCCGACAATGATTTCTGTTGACCAATTATTGATATTGAGATGGAAATGGATATTCTGAACCCCACCATGATGCGTGCCAAGTCATATTTGATTTTTGAAGTCAATTTGAAAATGAAAAATCCCTCTTTACCCCCTCTGACGACCCGACAATGATTTCTGTAGACGAATTATTGTTATTCAGAAGGACATGGATACTTTGCACCCCACTATGATGCGTGCCAAGTCATATTAGATTTTTGAAGAAATATTGAAAATGAAAAATCCCTCTATACCGCTTCTATCGACCCGACAATGACTTCTGTTGACAAATTATTGTTATTCAGATGGAAATGGATATTCTGCACCCCACCATGATGTGTGCCAAGTCATATTAGATTTTTGAAGAAATATTGAAAATGAGAAATCCCTCTATACCCCCTCCAACGACCCGTCAATGATTTCTGTCGACAAATTGTTGTTATTCAGATGGTAATAGATATTCTGCACTCCACTATGATGCGTGCCAAGTCATATTTGATTTTGAGGTAATTTTGAAAATGAAAAATACCTTTATACCCCCTCTGACGCCACGACAATGATTTTAATTGAAGAATTATGTAATTCAGATGGACATGGATACTTTGCACCCCACCATGATGCGTGCCAAGTCATTTTTGATTTTGAGGTAATTTTGAAAATGAAAAATCCCTCTATACCCCCTCTGACGACCCGACAACGATTTCTGTTGACAAATTATTGTTATTGAGATGGAAATGGATATTCTGTACCACACCATGATGCGTGCCAAGTCATATTAGATTATTGAAGAAATTTTGAAAATGAAAAATCCCTCTATACCCCCTCCAACGACCCGTCAATGATTTCTGTCAACGAATTATTGTTATTCAGATGGGAGTGGATATTCTGCACCCAACATGATGCGTGCCAAGTCATATTTGATTTTGAGGTAATTTTGAAAATGAAAAATCCCTCTATACCCCCTCTGACGACACGACAATGATTTCTGTTAACCAATTATTTTTAGTTAGATATACATGAATACTTTGCACCCCACCATGATGCGTGCCAAGTCATATTAGATTTTGAGGTAATTTTGAAAATGAAAAATCTCTCTATACCCCCTCTGACGACACGATAATAATTTCTGTTAAGGAATTATTGTTATTCAGATAGATATGGATATTCTGCACCCCACCATGATGCGTGCCAAGTAATATTAGATTTTTGAAGAAATATTGAAAATGAAAAATCCCTCTATACCCCCTCTCACGACCCGACAATGATTTCTGTTGACGAATTATTGATATTTAAATATATATGGATACTTTGCACCCCACTATGATGCGTGCCAAGTCATATTAGATTTTTGAAGTAATTTTGAAAATGAGAAATACCTCTATACCCCCTCTGACGACAAGACAATGATTTAAATTGACGAATTATTGTTATTCAGATGGACATGGATACTTTGCACCCCACCATGATGCGTGCCAAGTCATATTAGATTTTTGAAGTAATTTTGAAAATGAAAAATCTCTCTATACCCCCTCTGACGACACGAAAATAATTTCTGTTAAGGAATTATTGTTATTCAGATAGATATGGATATTCTGCACCCCACCATGATGCGTGCCAAGTAATATTAGATTTTTGAAGAAATATTGAAAATGAAAAATCCCTCTATACCCCCTCTGACGACACGACAATGATTTAAATTGACGAATTATTGTTATTCAGATGGACATGGATATTTTGCACCCCACCATGATGCGTGCCAAGTCATATTAGATTTTTGAAGTAATTTTGAAAATAAGAAATACCTCTATACCCCCTCTGACGACACGACAATGATTTAAATTGACGAATTATCGTTATTCAGATGGACATGGATATTTTGCACCCCACCATGATGCGTGCCAAGTCATATTAGATTTTTGAAGTAATTTTGATAATGAAAAATCCCTCTATACCCCCTCTGACGACCCGACAATGATTTCTGTTGACGAATTATTTTTATTCAGATGGACATGGATACTTTGCACCTCAACATGATGCGTGCCAAGTCATATTAGATTTTTGAAGATATATTGAAAATGAAAAATCCCTATATACCCCCTCTAACGACCCGACAATGATTTCTGTTGACTAATTATTGTTATTCAGATGAAAATGGATATTCTGCACCCTACCATTAAGCGTGCCAAGTCATATTAGATTTTTGAAGTCATTTTGAAAATGAAAAATCCCTCTATACCCCTTTCAACGACCCGTCAATGATTTCTGTTGCCGAATTATTGTTATTCAGATGGAAATGGATATTCTGCACCCCACCATGATGCGTGCCAAGTCATATTTGATTTTGAGGTAATTTTGAAAATGAAAAATCCCTCTATACCCCCTCTGACGACCCGACAATGATTTCTGTTGACAAATTATTGTTATTGAGATGGAAATGAATATTCTGCACCCTACCATGATGCGTGCCAAGTCATATTAGATTTTTGAAGAAATATTGAAAATGAAAAATCCCTCTATACCCCCTCTGACGACCCGACAATGATTTCTGTTGACGAATTATTGCTATTCAGATGTTCATGGATACTTTGCACCCCACCATGATGCGTGTCAAGTCATATTAGATTTTTGAAGAAATATTGAAAATGAAAAATCACTCTATACCCCCTCTATCGACCCGACAATGACGTCTGTTGACAAATTATTGTTATTCAGATGGAAATGGATTTTCTGCACCCCACCATGATGTGTGCCAAGTCATATTAGATTTTTGAAGAAATTTTGAAAATGAAAAATCCCTCTATACCCCTTCCAACGACCCGTCAATGATTTCTGTCGACAAATTATTGTTATTCAGATGGAAATGGATATTCTGCACCCCACTATGATGCGTGCCAAGTCATATTTGGTTTTGAGGTAATTTTGAAAATGAAAAATCCCTCTATACCCCCTCTGACGACCCGACAATGATTTCTGTTGACCAATTATTGTTATTGAGATGGAAATGGATATTCTGTACCCCTCCATGATGCGTGCCAAGTCATATTTGATTTTGAAGAAATATTGAAAATGAAAAATCCCTCTATACCCCCTTCAACGACCCGTCAATGATTTCTGTTGCCGAATTATTGTTATTCAGATGGAAATGGATATTCTGCACCCCAACATGATGCGTGCCAAGTCATATTTGATTTTGAGGTAAATTTGAAAATGAAAAATCCCTCTATACCCCCTCTGACGACCCGACAATGATTTCTGTTGACCAATTATTGTTATTGAGATGGAAATGGATATTCTGTACCACACCATGATGCGTGCCAAGTCATATTAGATTATTGAAGAAATTTTGAAAATGAAAAATCCCTCTATACCCCCTCCAACGACCCGTCAATGATTTCTGTCAACGAATTATTGTTATTCAGATGGAAGTGGATATTCTGCACCCAACATGATGCGTGCCAAGTCATATTTGATTTTGAGGTAATTTTGAAAATGAAAAATCCCTCTATACCCCCTCTGACGACACGACAATGATTTCTGTTAACCAATTATTTTTAGTTAGATATACATGAATACTTTGCACCCCACCATGATGCGTGCCAAGTCATATTAGATTTTGAGTTAATTTTGAAAATGAAAAATCTCTCTATACCCCCTCTGACGACACGATAATAATTTCTGTTAAGGAATTATTGTTATTCAGATAGATATGGATATTCTGCACCCCACCATGATGCGTGCCAAGTAATATTAGATTTTTGAAGAAATATTGAAAATGAAAAATCCCTCTATACCCCCTCTCACGACCCGACAATGATTTCTGTTGACGAATTATTGATATTTAAATATATATGGATACTTTGCACCCCACTATGATGCGTGCCAAGTCATATTAGATTTTTGAAGTAATTTTGAAAATGAGAAATACCTCTATACCCCCTCTGACGACAAGACAATGATTTAAATTGACGAATTATTGTTATTCAGATGGACATGGATACTTTGCACCCCACCATGATGCGTGCCAAGTCATATTAGATTTTTGAAGTAATTTTGAAAATGAAAAATCTCTCTATACCCCCTCTGACGACACGAAAATAATTTCTGTTAAGGAATTATTGTTATTCAGATAGATATGGATATTCTGCACCCCACCATGATGCGTGCCAAGTAATATTAGATTTTTGAAGAAATATTGAAAATGAAAAATCCCTCTATACCCCCTCTGACGACACGACAATGATTTAAATTGACGAATTATTGTTATTCAGATGGACATGGATATTTTGCACCCCACCATGATGCGTGCCAAGTCATATTAGATTTTTGAAGTAATTTTGAAAATGAAAAATCCCTCTATACCCCCTCTGACGACCCGACAATGATTTCTGTTGACGAATTATTTTTATTCAGATGGACATGGATACTCTGCACCTCAACATGAAGCGTGCCAAGTCATATTAGATTTTTGAAGATATATTGAAAATGAAAAATCCCTATATACCCCCTCTAACGACCCGACAATGATTTCTGTTGACAAATTATTGTTATTCAGATGAAAATGGATATTCTGCACCCTACCATTAAGCGTGCCAAGTCATATTAGATTTTTGAAGTCATTTTGAAAATGAAAAATCCCTCTATACCCCTTTCAACGACCCGTCAATGATTTCTGTTGCCGAATTATTGTTATTCAGATGAAAATGGATATTCTGCACCCCACCATGATGCGTGCCAAGTCATATTTGATTTTGAGGTAATTTTGAAAATGAAAAATCCCACTATACCCCCTCTGACGACCCGACAATGATTTCTGTTGACAAATTATTGTTATTGAGATGGAAATGAATATTCTGCACCCTACCATGATGCGTGCCAAGTCATATTAGATTTTTGAAGAAATATTGAAAATGAAAAATCCCTCTATACCCCCTCTGACGACCCGACAATGATTTCTGTTGACGAATTATTGCTATTCAGATGTTCATGGATACTTTGCACCCCACCATGATGCGTGCCAAGTCATATTAGATTTTTGAAGAAATATTGAAAATGAAAAATCACTCTATACCCCCTCTATCGACCCGACAATGACGTCTGTTGACAAATTATTGTTATTCAGATGGAAATGGATTTTCTGCACCCCACCATGATGTGTGCCAAGTCATATTAGATTTTTGAAGAAATTTTGAAAATGAAAAATCCCTCTATACCCCTTCCAACGACCCGTCAATGATTTCTGTCGACAAATTATTGTTATTCAGATGGAAATGGATATTCTGCACCCCACTATGATGCGTGCCAAGTCATATTTGATTTTGAGGTAATTTTGAAAATGAAAAATCCCTCTATACCCCCTCTAACGACCCGACAATGATTTCTGTAAACGAATTGTTGTTATTCAGATGAAAATAAATATTCTGCACTCCACCATGACGCGTGCCAAGTCATATTAAATTTTTGAAGAAATATTGAAAATGAAAAATCCCTCTATACCCCCTCTTACGACCCGACAATGATTTCTGTCGACGAATTGTTGTTATTCAGATGAAAATAAATATTCTGCACTCCACCATGACGCGAGCCAAGTCATATTAAATTTTTGAAGAAATATTGAAAATGAAAAATCCCTCTATACCCCCTCTTACGACCCGACAATGATTTCTGTGAACGAATTCTTGTTAATCAGATGGAAATATATATTCTGCACCCTACTATGATGCGTGCCAAGTCATATTTGATTTTTGAAGTCATTTTGATAATGAAAAATCCCTCTATACCCCCTCTGACGACCCGACAATGATTTCTGTTGACGAATTATTGTTATTTCGATGGACATGGATACTTTGCACCCCACCATGATGCGTGCCAAGTCATATTAGATATTTGAAGAAATTTTGAAAATGAGAAATCCCTCTATACCCCCTCCAACGACCCGTCATTGATTTCTGTTGACGAATTATTGTTGTTCAGATGGAAATGGATATTCTGCACCCCACCATGATGCGTGCCAAGTCATATTGGATTTTTGAAGAAATATTGAAAATGAAAAATCCCTCTATACCGCCTCTAACGACCCGACAATGATTTCTGTTGACGAATTATCGTTATTCAGATGGAAATGGAAATTCTGCACACCACCATGATGCGTGCCAAGTCATATTTGATTTTGAGGTAATTTTGAAAAAGAAAAATCCCTCTATACCCCCTCTGACGACCCGACAATGATTTCTGTTGACAATTATAGTTATTGAGATGGAAATGGATATTCTGTACCACACCATGATGCGTGCCAAGTCATATTAGATTATTGAAGAAATTTTGAAAATGAAAAATCCCTCTATACCCCCTCCAACGACCCGTCAATGTTTTCTGTTGACGAGTTATTGTTATTTAGATGGAAATGGCTATTCTGCACCCCACCATGATGCGTGCCAAGTCATATTTGATTTTGAGGTAATTTTGAAAATGAGAAATCCCTCTATACCCCCTCTGACGACCCGACAATGATTTTTGTCGACGAATTGTTGTTATTCAGATGAAAATAAATATTCGGCACTCCACCATAATGCGTGCCAAGTCATATTAAATTTTTGAAGAAATATTGAAAATGAAAAATCCCTCTATACCCCCTCTAACGAACCGACAATGAGTTCTGTTTACAAATTATTGTTATTGAGATAGAAATGGATATTCTGTACCCCACTATGATGCGTGCCAAGTCATATTTGATTTTTGAAGTCATTTTGAAAATGAAAAATCCCTCTATACCCCCTCTGACGACCCGACAATGATTTCAGTTGAAGAATTATTGTTATTCAGATGGAAATGGATATTCTGCACCCCACCATGATGCGTGCCAAGTCATATTTGATTTTTGAAGTCATTTTGAAAATGAAATATCCCTCTATACCCCCTCTGACTACCCGACAATGATTTCAGTTGAAGAATTATTGTTATTCAGATGAAAATGGATATTCTGCACCCCACCATGATGCGTGACAAGTCATATTGGATTTTTGAAGAAAAATTGAAAATGAAAAATCCCTCTTTACCCCCTCTAACGACCCGACAATGATTTCTGTTGACGAATTATTGTTATCCAGATGGATATGAATATTCTGCACCCCACCATGTTGCGTGCCAAGTCATATTTGATTTTGAGGTAAATTTGAAAATGAAAAATCCCTCTATACCCCCTCTAACGAACCGACAATGAGTTCTGTTGACGAATTATTGTTATTCATATGGAAATGGATATTCTGCACCACACCATGATGTGTGCCAAGTCATATTAGATTATTGAAGAAATTTTGAAAATGAAAAATCCCTCTATACCCCCTCTGACGACCCGACAATGATTTCAGTTGAAGAATTATTGTTATTCAGATGGAAATGGATATTCTGCACCCCACCATGATGCGTGCCAAGTCATATTGGATTTTTGAAGAAATATTGAAAATGAAAAATCCCTCTATACCGCCTCTAACGACCCGACAATGATTTCTGTTGACGAATTATCGTTATTCAGATGGAAATAGATATTCTGCACCCCACCATGATGCGTGCCAAGTCATATTAGATTTTTGAAGAAATATTGAAAATGATAAATCCCTCTATACCCACTCTAACGACCCGACAATGAGTTCTGTTGACGAATTACTGTTATTCAGATGGAAATGGATATTCTGCACCCCACCATGATGCGTGCCAAGTCATATTGAATTTTTTAAGAAATATTGAAAATGAAAAATCCCTCTATACCCCCTCTAACGACCCGACATTGATTTCAGTTGAAGAATTACTGTTATTCAGATGGAAATGGATATTCTGCACCCCACCATGATGCGTGCCAAGTCATATTGGATTTTTGAAGAAATATTGAAAATGAAAAATCCCTCTATACCCCCTCTAACGACCCGACAATGATTTTTGTCGACGAATTGTTGTTATTCAGATGAAAATAAATATTCTGCACTCCACCATTATTTCTGTTGACAAATTATTGTTATTGAGATGGAAATGGATATTCTGTACCCCACCATGATGCGTGCCAAGTCATATTTGATTATTGAAGTCATTTTGAAAATGAGAAATCCCTCTATATCCCCTCTGACGACCCGACAATGATTTCTGTTGACAAATTATTGTTATTCAGATGAAAATGGATATTCTGCACCCTACCATGAAGCGTGCCAAGTCATATTAGATTTTTGAAGTCATTTTGAATATGAAAAATCCCTCTATACCCCCTTCAACGAACCGTCAATGATTTCTGTTGCCGAATTATTGTTATTCAGATGGAAATGGATATTCTGCACCCCACCATGATGCGTGCCAAGTCATATTAGATTTTTGAAGAAATATTGAAAATGAAAATTCCCTCTATACCCCCTCTGACGACCCGACAATAATTTCTGTTGACGAATTATTGCTATTCAGATGTTCATGGATACTTTGCACCCCACCATGATGCGTGCCAAGTCATATTAGATTTTTGAAGAAATATTGAAAATGAAAAATCCCTCTATACCCCCTCTATCGACCCGACAATAACATCTGTTGACAAATTATTGTTATTCAGATGGAAATGGATTTTCTGCACCCCACCATGATGTGTGCCAAGTCATATTAGATTTTTGAAGAAATTTTGAAAATGAAAAATCCCTCTATACCCCCTCCAACGACCCGTCAATGATTTCTGTCGACAAATTATTGTTATTGAGATGGAAATGGATATTCTGTACCCCACCATGTTGCGTGCCAAGTCATATTTGATTTAGAGGTAATTTTGAAAATGAAAAATCCCTCTATACCCCCTCTGACGTCCCGACAATGATTTCTGTTGACCAATTATTGATATTGAGATGGAAATGGATATTCTGAACCCCACCATGATGCGTGCCAAGTCATATTTGATTTTTGAAGTCAATTTGAAAATGAAAAATCCCTCTTTACCCCCTCTGACGACCCGACAATGATTTCTGTAGACGAATTATTGTTATTCAGAAGGACATGGATACTTTGCACCCCACTATGATGCGTGCCAAGTCATATTAGATTTTTGAAGAAATATTGAAAATGAAAAATCCCTCTATACCGCTTCTATCGACCCGACAATGACTTCTGTTGACAAATTATTGTTATTCAGATGGAAATGGATATTCTGCACCCCACCATGATGTGTGCCAAGTCATATTAGATTTTTGAAGAAATATTGAAAATGAGAAATCCCTCTATACCCCCTCCAACGACCCGTCAATGATTTCTGTCGACAAATTGTTGTTATTCAGATGGTAATAGATATTCTGCACTCCACTATGATGCGTGCCAAGTCATATTTGATTTTGAGGTAATTTTGAAAATGAAAAATACCTTTATACCCCCTCTGACGCCACGACAATGATTTTAATTGAAGAATTATGTAATTCAGATGGACATGGATACTTTGCACCCCACCATGATGCGTGCCAAGTCATTTTTGATTTTGAGGTAATTTTGAAAATGAAAAATCCCTCTATACCCCCTCTGACGACCCGACAACGATTTCTGTTGACAAATTATTGTTATTGAGATGGAAATGGATATTCTGTACCACACCATGATGCGTGCCAAGTCATATTAGATTATTGAAGAAATTTTGAAAATGAAAAATCCCTCTATACCCCCTCCAACGACCCGTCAATGATTTCTGTCAACGAATTATTGTTATTCAGATGGGAGTGGATATTCTGCACCCAACATGATGCGTGCCAAGTCATATTTGATTTTGAGGTAATTTTGAAAATGAAAAATCCCTCTATACCCCCTCTGACGACACGACAATGATTTCTGTTAACCAATTATTTTTAGTTAGATATACATGAATACTTTGCACCCCACCATGATGCGTGCCAAGTCATATTAGATTTTGAGGTAATTTTGAAAATGAAAAATCTCTCTATACCCCCTCTGACGACACGATAATAATTTCTGTTAAGGAATTATTGTTATTCAGATAGATATGGATATTCTGCACCCCACCATGATGCGTGCCAAGTAATATTAGATTTTTGAAGAAATATTGAAAATGAAAAATCGCTCTATACCCCCTCTCACGACCCGACAATGATTTCTGTTGACGAATTATTGATATTTAAATATATATGGATACTTTGCACCCCACTATGATGCGTGCCAAGTCATATTAGATTTTTGAAGTAATTTTGAAAATGAGAAATACCTCTATACCCCCTCTGACGACAAGACAATGATTTAAATTGACGAATTATTGTTATTCAGATGGACATGGATACTTTGCACCCCACCATGATGCGTGCCAAGTCATATTAGATTTTTGAAGTAATTTTGAAAATGAAAAATCTCTCTATACCCCCTCTGACGACACGAAAATAATTTCTGTTAAGGAATTATTGTTATTCAGATAGATATGGATATTCTGCACCCCACCATGATGCGTGCCAATTAATATTTGATTTTTGAAGTCATTTTGAAAATGAAAAATCCCTCTATACCCCCTCTGACGACCCGACAATGATTTCAGATGAAGAATTATTGTTATTCAGATGGAAATGGATATTCTGCACCCAACCATGATGCGTGCCAAGTCATATTTGATTTTTGAAGTCATTTTGAAAATGAAAAATCCCTCTATACCCCCTCTGACGACCCGACAATGATTTCAGTTGAAGAATTATTGTTATTCAGATGGAAATGGATATTCTGCACCCCACCATGATGCGTGCCAATTAATATTTGATTTTTGAAGTCATTTTGAAAATGAAATATCCCTCTATACCCCCTCTGACGACCCGACAATGATTTCAGATGAAGAATTATTGTTATTCAGATGGAAATGGATATTCTGCACCCAACCATGATGCGTGCCAAGTCATATTTGATTTTTGAAGTCATTTTGAAAATGAAAAATCCCTCTATACCCCCTCTGACGACCCGACAATGATTTCAGTTGAAGAATTATTGTTATTCAGATGGAAATGGATATTCTGCACCCCACTATGATGCGTGACAAGTCATATTTGATTTTGAGGTGAATTTGAAAATGAAAAATCCCTCTATACCCCCTCTAACGAACCGACAATGATTTCTGTTGACGAATTATCGTTATTCAGATGGAAATAGATATTCTCCACCCCACCATGATGCGTGCCAAGTCATATTAGATTTTTGAAGAAGTATTGAAAATGAAAAATCCCTCTATACACACTCTAACGACCCGACAATGAGTTCTGTTGACGAATTACTGTTAGTCAGATGGAAATGGATATTCTGCACCCCACCATGATGCGTGCCAAGTCATATTGAATTTTTTAAGAAATATTGAAAATGAAAAATCCCTCTATACCCCCTCTAACGACCCGACATTTATTTCAGTTGAAAAATTACTGTTATTCAGATGGAAATGTATATTCTGCACCCCACCATGATGCGTGCCAAGTCATATTGGATTTTTGAAGAAATATTGGAAATGAAAAATCCCTCTATACCCCCTCTAACGACCCGACAATGATTTTTGTCGACGAATTGTTGTTATTTAGATGAAAATAAATATTCTGCACTCCACCATGATGCGTGCCAAGTCATATTGAATTTTTGAAGAAATATTGAAATTGAAAAATCCCTCTATACCCCCTCTAACGACCCGACAATGATTTCTGTAAACGAATTGTTGTTATTCAGATGAAAATAAATATTCTGCACTCCACCATGACGCGTGCCAAGTCATATTAAATTTTTGAAGAAATATTGAAAATGAAAAATCCCTCTATACCCCCTCTTACGACCCGACAATGATTTCTGTCGACGAATTGTTGTTATTCAGATGAAAATAAATATTCTGCACTCCACCATGACGCGAGCCAAGTCATATTAAATTTTTGAAGAAATATTGAAAATGAAAAATCCCTCTATACCCCCTCTTACGACCCGACAATGATTTCTGTGAACGAATTCTTGTTATTCAGATGGAAATATATATTCTGCACCCTACTATGATGCGTGCCAAGTCATATTTGATTTTTGAAGTCATTTTGATAATGAAAAATCCCTCTATACCCCCTCTGACGACCCGACAATGATTTCTGTTGACGAATTATTGTTATTTCGATGGACATGGATACTTTGCACCCCACCATGATGCGTGCCAAGTCATATTAGATATTTGAAGAAATTTTGAAAATGAGAAATCCCTCTATACCCCCTCCAACGACCCGTCATTGATTTCTGTTGACGAATTATTGTTGTTCAGATGGAAATGGATATTCTGCACCCCACCATGATGCGTGCCAAGTCATATTGGATTTTTGAAGAAATATTGAAAATGAAAAATCCCTCTATACCGCCTCTAACGACCCGACAATGATTTCTGTTGACGAATTATCGTTATTCAGATGGAAATGGAAATTCTGCACACCACCATGATGCGTGCCAAGTCATATTTGATTTTGAGGTAATTTTGAAAAAGAAAAATCCCTCTATACCCCCTCTGACGACCCGACAATGATTTCTGTTGACAATTATTGTTATTGAGATGGAAATGGATATTCTGTACCACACCATGATGCGTGCCAAGTCATATTAGATTATTGAAGAAATTTTGAAAATGAAAAATCCCTCTATACCCCCTCCAACGACCCGTCAATGTTTTCTGTTGACGAGTTATTGTTATTTAGATGGAAATGGCTATTCTGCACCCCACCATGATGCGTGCCAAGTCATATTTGATTTTGAGGTAATTTTGAAAATGAAAAATCCCTCTATACCCCCTCTGACGACCCGACAATGATTTTTGTCGACGAATTGTTGTTATTCAGATGAAAATAAATATTCGGCACTCCACCATAATGCGTGCCAAGTCATATTAAATTTTTGAAGAAATATTGAAAATGAAAAATCCCTCTATACCCCCTCTAACGAACCGACAATGAGTTCTGTTTACAAATTATTGTTATTGAGATAGAAATGGATATTCTGTACCCCACTATGATGCGTGCCAAGTCATATTTGATTTTTGAAGTCATTTTGAAAATGAAAAATCCCTCTATACCCCCTCTGACGACCCGACAATGATTTCAGTTGAAGAATTATTGTTATTCAGATGGAAATGGATATTCTGCACCCCACCATGATGCGTGCCAAGTCATATTTGATTTTTGAAGTCATTTTGAAAATGAAATATCCCTCTATACCCCCTCTGACTACCCGACAATGATTTCAGTTGAAGAATTATTGTTATTCAGATGAAAATGGATATTCTGCACCCCACCATGATGCGTGACAAGTCATATTGGATTTTTGAAGAAAAATTGAAAATGAAAAATCCCTCTTTACCCCCTCTAACGACCCGACAATGATTTCTGTTGACGAATTATTGTTATCCAGATGGATATGAATATTCTGCACCCCACCATGTTGCGTGCCAAGTCATATTTGATTTTGAGGTAAATTTGAAAATGAAAAATCCCTCTATACCCCCTCTAACGAACCGACAATGAGTTCTGTTGACGAATTATTGTTATTCATATGGAAATGGATATTCTGCACCACACCATGATGCGTGCCAAGTCATATTAGATTATTGAAGAAATTTTGAAAATGAAAAATCCCTCTATACCCCCTCTGACGACCCGACAATGATTTCAGTTGAAGAATTATTGTTATTCAGATGGAAATGGATATTCTGCACCCCACCATGATGCGTGCCAAGTCATATTGGATTTTTGAAGAAATATTGAAAATGAAAAATCCCTCTATACCGCCTCTAACGACCCGACAATGATTTCTGTTGACGAATTATCGTTATTCAGATGGAAATAGATATTCTGCACCCCACCATGATGCGTGCCAAGTCATATTAGATTTTTGAAGAAATATTGAAAATGATAAATCCCTCTATACCCACTCTAACGACCCGACAATGAGTTCTGTTGACGAATTACTGTTATTCAGATGGAAATGGATATTCTGCACCCCACCATGATGCGTGCCAAGTCATATTGAATTTTTTAAGAAATATTGAAAATGAAAAATCCCTCTATACCCCCTCTAACGACCCGACATTGATTTCAGTTGAAGAATTACTGTTATTCAGATGGAAATGGATATTCTGCACCCCACCATGATGCGTGCCAAGTCATATTGGATTTTTGAAGAAATATTGAAAATGAAAAATCCCTCTATACCCCCTCTAACGACCCGACAATGATTTTTGTCGACGAATTGTTGTTATTCAGATGAAAATAAATATTCTGCACTCCACCATTATTTCTGTTGACAAATTATTGTTATTGAGATGGAAATGGATATTCTGTACCCCACCATGATGCGTGCCAAGTCATATTTGATTATTGAAGTCATTTTGAAAATGAGAAATCCCTCTATATCCCCTCTGACGACCCGACAATGATTTCTGTTGACAAATTATTGTTATTCAGATGAAAATGGATATTCTGCACCCTACCATGAAGCGTGCCAAGTCATATTAGATTTTTGAAGTCATTTTGAAAATGAAAAATCCCTCTATACCCCCTTCAACGAACCGTCAATGATTTCTGTTGCCGAATTATTGTTATTCAGATGGAAATGGATATTCTGCACCCCACCATGATGCGTGCCAAGTCATATTAGATTTTTGAAGAAATATTGAAAATGAAAATTCCCTCTATACCCCCTCTGACGACCCGACAATAATTTCTGTTGACGAATTATTGCTATTCAGATGTTCATGGATACTTTGCACCCCACCATGATGCGTGCCAAGTCATATTAGATTTTTGAAGAAATATTGAAAATGAAAAATCCCTCTATACCCCCTCTATCGACCCGACAATAACATCTGTTGACAAATTATTGTTATTCAGATGGAAATGGATTTTCTGCACCCCACCATGATGTGTGCCAAGTCATATTAGATTTTTGAAGAAATTTTGAAAATGAAAAATCCCTCTATACCCCCTCCAACGACCCGTCAATGATTTCTGTCGACAAATTATTGTTATTGAGATGGAAATGGATATTCTGTACCCCACCATGTTGCGTGCCAAGTCATATTTGATTTAGAGGTAATTTTGAAAATGAAAAATCCCTCTATACCCCCTCTGACGTCCCGACAATGATTTCTGTTGACCAATTATTGATATTGAGATGGAAATGGATATTCTGAACCCCACCATGATGCGTGCCACGTCATATTTGATTTTTGAAGTCAATTTGAAAATGAAAAATCCCTCTTTACCCCCTCTGACGACCCGACAATGATTTCTGTAGACGAATTATTGTTATTCAGAAGGACATGGATACTTTGCACCCCACTATGATGCGTGCCAAGTCATATTAGATTTTTGAAGAAATATTGAAAATGAAAAATCCCTCTATACCGCTTCTATCGACCCGACAATGACTTCTGTTGACAAATTATTGTTATTCAGATGGAAATGGATATTCTGCACCCCACCATGATGTGTGCCAAGTCATATTAGATTTTTGAAGAAATATTGAAAATGAGAAATCCCTCTATACCCCCTCCAACGACCCGTCAATGATTTCTGTCGACAAATTGTTGTTATTCAGATGGTAATAGATATTCTGCACTCCACTATGATGCGTGCCAAGTCATATTTGATTTTGAGGTAATTTTGAAAATGAAAAATACCTTTATACCCCCTCTGACGCCACGACAATGATTTTAATTGAAGAATTATGTAATTCAGATGGACATGGATACTTTGCACCCCACCATGATGCGTGCCAAGTCATTTTTGATTTTGAGGTAATTTTGAAAATGAAAAATCCCTCTATACCCCCTCTGACGACCCGACAACGATTTCTGTTGACAAATTATTGTTATTGAGATGGAAATGGATATTCTGTACCTCACCATGATGCGTGCCAAGTCATATTAGATTATTGAAGAAATTTTGAAAATGAAAAATCCCTCTATACCCCCTCCAACGACCCGTCAATGATTTCTGTCAACGAATTATTGTTATTCAGATGGGAGTGGATATTCTGCACCCAACATGATGCGTGCCAAGTCATATTTGATTTTGAGGTAATTTTGAAAATGAAAAATCCCTCTATACCCCCTCTGACGACACGACAATGATTTCTGTTAACCAATTATTTTTAGTTAGATATACATGAATACTTTGCACCCCACCATGATGCGTGCCAAGTCATATTAGATTTTGAGGTAATTTTGAAAATGAAAAATCTCTCTATACCCCCTCTGACGACACGATAATAATTTCTGTTAAGGAATTATTGTTATTCAGATAGATATGGATATTCTGCACCCCACCATGATGCGTGCCAAGTAATATTAGATTTTTGAAGAAATATTGAAAATGAAAAATCCCTCTATACCCCCTCTCACGACCCGACAATGATTTCTGTTGACGAATTATTGATATTTAAATATATATGGATACTTTGCACCCCACTATGATGCGTGCCAAGTCATATTAGATTTTTGAAGTAATTTTGAAAATGAGAAATACCTCTATACCCCCTCTGACGACAAGACAATGATTTCTGTTAACCAATTATTTTTAGTTAGATATACATGAATACTTTGCACCCCACCATGATGCGTGCCAAGTAATATTAGATTTTTGAAGAAATATTGAAAATGAAAAATCCCTCTATACCCCCTCTGACGACACGACAATGATTTAAATTGACGAATTATTGTTATTCAGATGGACATGGATATTTTGCACCCCACCATGATGCGTGCCAAGTCATATTAGATTTTTGAAGTAATTTTGAAAATGAAAAATCCCTCTATACCCCCTCTGACGACCCGACAATGATTTCTGTTGACGAATTATTTTTATTCAGATGGACATGGATACTCTGCACCTCAACATGAAGCGTGCCAAGTCATATTAGATTTTTGAAGATATATTGAAAATGAAAAATCCCTATATACCCCCTCTAACGACCCGACAATGATTTCTGTTGACAAATTATTGTTATTCAGATGAAAATGGATATTCTGCACCCTACCATTAAGCGTGCCAAGTCATATTAGATTTTTGAAGTCATTTTGAAAATGAAAAATCCCTCTATACCCCTTTCAACGACCCGTCAATGATTTCTGTTGCCGAATTATTGTTATTCAGATGAAAATGGATATTCTGCACCCCACCATGATGCGTGCCAAGTCATATTTGATTTTGAGGTAATTTTGAAAATGAAAAATCCCACTATACCCCCTCTGACGACCCGACAATGATTTCTGTTGACAAATTATTGTTATTGAGATGGAAATGAATATTCTGCACCCTACCATGATGCGTGCCAAGTCATATTAGATTTTTGAAGAAATATTGAAAATGAAAAATCCCTCTATACCCCCTCTGACGACCCGACAATGATTTCTGTTGACGAATTATTGCTATTCAGATGTTCATGGATACTTTGCACCCCACCATGATGCGTGCCAAGTCATATTAGATTTTTGAAGAAATATTGAAAATGAAAAATCACTCTATACCCCCTCTATCGACCCGACAATGACGTCTGTTGACAAATTATTGTTATTCAGATGGAAATGGATTTTCTGCACCCCACCATGATGTGTGCCAAGTCATATTAGATTTTTGAAGAAATTTTGAAAATGAAAAATCCCTCTATACCCCTTCCAACGACCCGTCAATGATTTCTGTCGACAAATTATTGTTATTCAGATGGAAATGGATATTCTGCACCCCACTATGATGCGTGCCAAGTCATATTTGATTTTGAGGTAATTTTGAAAATGAAAAATCCCTCTATACCCCCTCTAACGACCCGACAATGATTTCTGTAAACGAATTGTTGTTATTCAGATGAAAATAAATATTCTGCACTCCACCATGACGCGTGCCAAGTCATATTAAATTTTTGAAGAAATATTGAAAATGAAAAATCCCTCTATACCCCCTCTTACGACCCGACAATGATTTCTGTCGACGAATTGTTGTTATTCAGATGAAAATAAATATTCTGCACTCCACCATGACGCGAGCCAAGTCATATTAAATTTTTGAAGAAATATTGAAAATGAAAAATCCCTCTATACGACCCGACAATGATTTCTGTGAACGAATTCTTGTTATTCAGATGGAAATATATATTCTGCACCCTACTATGATGCGTGCCAAGTCATATTTGATTTTTGAAGTCATTTTGATAATGAAAAATCCCTCTATACCCCCTCTGACGACCCGACAATGATTTCTGTTGACGAATTATTGTTATTTCGATGGACATGGATACTTTGCACCCCACCATGATGCGTGCCAAGTCATATTAGATATTTGAAGAAATTTTGAAAATGAGAAATCCCTCTATACCCCCTCCAACGACCCGTCATTGATTTCTGTTGACGAATTAATGTTGTTCAGATGGAAATGGATATTCTGCACCCCACCATGATGCGTGCCAAGTCATATTGGATTTTTGAAGAAATATTGAAAATGAAAAATCCCTCTATACCGCCTCTAACGACCCGACAATGATTTCTGTTGACGAATTATCGTTATTCAGATGGAAATGGAAATTCTGCACACCACCATGATGCGTGCCAAGTCATATTTGATTTTGAGGTAATTTTGAAAAAGAAAAATCCCTCTATACCCCCTCTGACGACCCGACAATGATTTCTGTTGACAATTATTGTTATTGAGATGGAAATGGATATTCTGTACCACACCATGATGCGTGCCAAGTCATATTAGATTATTGAAGAAATTTTGAAAATGAAAAATCCCTCTATACCCCCTCCAACGACCCGTCAATGTTTTCTGTTGACGAGTTATTGTTATTTAGATGGAAATGGCTATTCTGCACCCCACCATGATGCGTGCCAAGTCATATTTGATTTTGAGGTAATTTTGAAAATGAAAAATCCCTCTATACCCCCTCTGACGACCCGACAATGATTTTTGTCGACGAATTGTTGTTATTCAGATGAAAATAAATATTCGGCACTCCACCATAATGCGTGCCAAGTCATATTAAATTTTTGAAGAAATATTGAAAATGAAAAATCCCTCTTTACCCCCTCTAACGACCCGACAATGATTTCTGTTGACGAATTATTGTTATCCAGATGGATATGAATATTCTGCACCCCACCATGTTGCGTGCCAAGTCATATTTGATTTTGAGGTAAATTTGAAAATGAAAAATCCCTCTATACCCCCTCTAACGAACCGACAATGAGTTCTGTTGACGAATTATTGTTATTCATATGGAAATGGATATTCTGCACCACACCATGATGTGTGCCAAGTCATATTAGATTATTGAAGAAATTTTGAAAATGAAAAATCCCTCTATACCCCCTCTGACGACCCGACAATGATTTCAGTTGAAGAATTATTGTTATTCAGATGGAAATGGATATTCTGCACCCCACCATGATGCGTGCCAAGTCATATTGGATTTTTGAAGAAATATTGAAAATGAAAAATCCCTCTATACCGCCTCTAACGACCCGACAATGATTTCTGTTGACGAATTATCGTTATTCAGATGGAAATAGATATTCTGCACCCCACCATGATGCGTGCCAAGTCATATTAGATTTTTGAAGAAATATTGAAAATGATAAATCCCTCTATACCCACTCTAACGACCCGACAATGAGTTCTGTTGACGAATTACTGTTATTCAGATGGAAATGGATATTCTGCACCCCACCATGATGCGTGCCAAGTCATATTGAATTTTTTAAGAAATATTGAAAATGAAAAATCCCTCTATACCCCCTCTAACGACCCGACATTGATTTCAGTTGAAGAATTACTGTTATTCAGATGGAAATGGATATTCTGCACCCCACCATGATGCGTGCCAAGTCATATTGGATTTTTGAAGAAATATTGAAAATGAAAAATCCCTCTATACCCCCTCTAACGACCCGACAATGATTTTTGTCGACGAATTGTTGTTATTCAGAAGAAAATAAATATTCTGCACTCCACCATTATTTCTGTTGACAAATTATTGTTATTGAGATGGAAATGGATATTCTGTACCCCACCATGATGCGTGCCAAGTCATATTTGATTATTGAAGTCATTTTGAAAATGAGAAATCCCTCTATATCCCCTCTGACGACCCGACAATGATTTCTGTTGACAAATTATTGTTATTCAGATGAAAATGGATATTCTGCACCCTACCATGAAGCGTGCCAAGTCATATTAGATTTTTGAAGTCATTTTGAATATGAAAAATCCCTCTATACCCCCTTCAACGAACCGTCAATGATTTCTGTTGCCGAATTATTGTTATTCAGATGGAAATGGATATTCTGCACCCCACCATGATGCGTGCCAAGTCATATTAGATTTTTGAAGAAATATTGAAAATGAAAATTCCCTCTATACCCCCTCTGACGACCCGACAATAATTTCTGTTGACGAATTATTGCTATTCAGATGTTCATGGATACTTTGCACCCCACCATGATGCGTGCCAAGTCATATTAGATTTTTGAAGAAATATTGAAAATGAAAAATCCCTCTATACCCCCTCTATCGACCCGACAATAACATCTGTTGACAAATTATTGTTATTCAGATGGAAATGGATTTTCTGCACCCCACCATGATGTGTGCCAAGTCATATTAGATTTTTGAAGAAATTTTGAAAATGAAAAATCCCTCTATACCCCCTCCAACGACCCGTCAATGATTTCTGTCGACAAATTATTGTTATTGAGATGGAAATGGATATTCTGTACCCCACCATGTTGCGTGCCAAGTCATATTTGATTTAGAGGTAATTTTGAAAATGAAAAATCCCTCTATACCCCCTCTGACGTCCCGACAATGATTTCTGTTGACCAATTATTGATATTGAGATGGAAATGGATATTCTGAACCCCACCATGATGCGTGCCAAGTCATATTTGATTTTTGAAGTCAATTTGAAAATGAAAAATCCCTCTTTACCCCCTCTGACGACCCGACAATGATTTCTGTAGACGAATTATTGTTATTCAGAAGGACATGGATACTTTGCACCCCACTATGATGCGTGCCAAGTCATATTAGATTTTTGAAGAAATATTGAAAATGAAAAATCCCTCTATACCGCTTCTATCGACCCGACAATGACTTCTGTTGACAAATTATTGTTATTCAGATGGAAATGGATATTCTGCACCCCACCATGATGTGTGCCAAGTCATATTAGATTTTTGAAGAAATATTGAAAATGAGAAATCCCTCTATACCCCCTCCAACGACCCGTCAATGATTTCTGTCGACAAATTGTTGTTATTCAGATGGTAATAGATATTCTGCACTCCACTATGATGCGTGCCAAGTCATATTTGATTTTGAGGTAATTTTGAAAATGAAAAATACCTTTATACCCCCTCTGACGCCACGACAATGATTTTAATTGAAGAATTATGTAATTCAGATGGACATGGATACTTTGCACCCCACCATGATGCGTGCCAAGTCATTTTTGATTTTGAGGTAATTTTGAAAATGAAAAATCCCTCTATACCCCCTCTGACGACCCGACAACGATTTCTGTTGACAAATTATTGTTATTGAGATGGAAATGGATATTCTGTACCACACCATGATGCGTGCCAAGTCATATTAGATTATTGAAGAAATTTTGAAAATGAAAAATCCCTCTATACCCCCTCCAACGACCCGTCAATGATTTCTGTCAACGAATTATTGTTATTCAGATGGGAGTGGATATTCTGCACCCAACATGATGCGTGCCAAGTCATATTTGATTTTGAGGTAATTTTGAAAATGAAAAATCCCTCTATACCCCCTCTGACGACACGACAATGATTTCTGTTAACCAATTATTTTTAGTTAGATATACATGAATACTTTGCACCCCACCATGATGCGTGCCAAGTCATATTAGATTTTGAGGTAATTTTGAAAATGAAAAATCTCTCTATACCCCCTCTGACGACACGATAATAATTTCTGTTAAGGAATTATTGTTATTCAGATAGATATGGATATTCTGCACCCCACCATGATGCGTGCCAAGTAATATTAGATTTTTGAAGAAATATTGAAAATGAAAAATCGCTCTATACCCCCTCTCACGACCCGACAATGATTTCTGTTGACGAATTATTGATATTTAAATATATATGGATACTTTGCACCCCACTATGATGCGTGCCAAGTCATATTAGATTTTTGAAGTAATTTTGAAAATGAGAAATACCTCTATACCCCCTCTGACGACAAGACAATGATTTAAATTGACGAATTATTGTTATTCAGATGGACATGGATACTTTGCACCCCACCATGATGCGTGCCAAGTCATATTAGATTTTTGAAGTAATTTTGAAAATGAAAAATCTCTCTATACCCCCTCTGACGACACGAAAATAATTTCTGTTAAGGAATTATTGTTATTCAGATAGATATGGATATTCTGCACCCCACCATGATGCGTGCCAATTAATATTTGATTTTTGAAGTCATTTTGAAAATGAAAAATCCCTCTATACCCCCTCTGACGACCCGACAATGATTTCAGATGAAGAATTATTGTTATTCAGATGGAAATGGATATTCTGCACCCAACCATGATGCGTGCCAAGTCATATTTGATTTTTGAAGTCATTTTGAAAATGAAAAATCCCTCTATACCCCCTCTGACGACCCGACAATGATTTCAGTTGAAGAATTATTGTTATTCAGATGGAAATGGATATTCTGCACCCCACCATGATGCGTGCCAATTAATATTTGATTTTTGAAGTCATTTTGAAAATGAAATATCCCTCTATACCCCCTCTGACGACCCGACAATGATTTCAGATGAAGAATTATTGTTATTCAGATGGAAATGGATATTCTGCACCCAACCATGATGCGTGCCAAGTCATATTTGATTTTTGAAGTCATTTTGAAAATGAAAAATCCCTCTATACCCCCTCTGACGACCCGACAATGATTTCAGTTGAAGAATTATTGTTATTCAGATGGAAATGGATATTCTGCACCCCACTATGATGCGTGACAAGTCATATTTGATTTTGAGGTGAATTTGAAAATGAAAAATCCCTCTATACCCCCTCTAACGAACCGACAATGATTTCTGTTGACGAATTATCGTTATTCAGATGGAAATAGATATTCTCCACCCCACCATGATGCGTGCCAAGTCATATTAGATTTTTGAAGAAGTATTGAAAATGAAAAATCCCTCTATACACACTCTAACGACCCGACAATGAGTTCTGTTGACGAATTACTGTTAGTCAGATGGAAATGGATATTCTGCACCCCACCATGATGCGTGCCAAGTCATATTGAATTTTTTAAGAAATATTGAAAATGAAAAATCCCTCTATACCCCCTCTAACGACCCGACATTTATTTCAGTTGAAAAATTACTGTTATTCAGATGGAAATGTATATTCTGCACCCCACCATGATGCGTGCCAAGTCATATTGGATTTTTGAAGAAATATTGGAAATGAAAAATCCCTCTATACCCCCTCTAACGACCCGACAATGATTTTTGTCGACGAATTGTTGTTATTTAGATGAAAATAAATATTCTGCACTCCACCATGATGCGTGCCAAGTCATATTGAATTTTTGAAGAAATATTGAAATTGAAAAATCCCTCTATACCCCCTCTAACGACCCGACAATGATTTCTGTAAACGAATTGTTGTTATTCAGATGAAAATAAATATTCTGCACTCCACCATGACGCGTGCCAAGTCATATTAAATTTTTGAAGAAATATTGAAAATGAAAAATCCCTCTATACCCCCTCTTACGACCCGACAATGATTTCTGTCGACGAATTGTTGTTATTCAGATGAAAATAAATATTCTGCACTCCACCATGACGCGAGCCAAGTCATATTAAATTTTTGAAGAAATATTGAAAATGAAAAATCCCTCTATACCCCCTCTTACGACCCGACAATGATTTCTGTGAACGAATTCTTGTTATTCAGATGGAAATATATATTCTGCACCCTACTATGATGCGTGCCAAGTCATATTTGATTTTTGAAGTCATTTTGATAATGAAAAATCCCTCTATACCCCCTCTGACGACCCGACAATGATTTCTGTTGACGAATTATTGTTATTTCGATGGACATGGATACTTTGCACCCCACCATGATGCGTGCCAAGTCATATTAGATATTTGAAGAAATTTTGAAAATGAGAAATCCCTCTATACCCCCTCCAACGACCCGTCATTGATTTCTGTTGACGAATTATTGTTGTTCAGATGGAAATGGATATTCTGCACCCCACCATGATGCGTGCCAAGTCATATTGGATTTTTGAAGAAATATTGAAAATGAAAAATCCCTCTATACCGCCTCTAACGACCCGACAATGATTTCTGTTGACGAATTATCGTTATTCAGATGGAAATGGAAATTCTGCACACCACCATGATGCGTGCCAAGTCATATTTGATTTTGAGGTAATTTTGAAAAAGAAAAATCCCTCTATACCCCCTCTGACGACCCGACAATGATTTCTGTTGACAATTATTGTTATTGAGATGGAAATGGATATTCTGTACCACACCATGATGCGTGCCAAGTCATATTAGATTATTGAAGAAATTTTGAAAATGAAAAATCCCTCTATACCCCCTCCAACGACCCGTCAATGTTTTCTGTTGACGAGTTATTGTTATTTAGATGGAAATGGCTATTCTGCACCCCACCATGATGCGTGCCAAGTCATATTTGATTTTGAGGTAATTTTGAAAATGAAAAATCCCTCTATACCCCCTCTGACGACCCGACAATGATTTTTGTCGACGAATTGTTGTTATTCAGATGAAAATAAATATTCGGCACTCCACCATAATGCGTGCCAAGTCATATTAAATTTTTGAAGAAATATTGAAAATGAAAAATCCCTCTATACCCCCTCTAACGAACCGACAATGAGTTCTGTTTACAAATTATTGTTATTGAGATAGAAATGGATATTCTGTACCCCACTATGATGCGTGCCAAGTCATATTTGATTTTTGAAGTCATTTTGAAAATGAAAAATCCCTCTATACCCCCTCTGACGACCCGACAATGATTTCAGTTGAAGAATTATTGTTATTCAGATGGAAATGGATATTCTGCACCCCACCATGATGCGTGCCAAGTCATATTTGATTTTTGAAGTCATTTTGAAAATGAAATATCCCTCTATACCCCCTCTGACTACCCGACAATGATTTCAGTTGAAGAATTATTGTTATTCAGATGAAAATGGATATTCTGCACCCCACCATGATGCGTGACAAGTCATATTGGATTTTTGAAGAAAAATTGAAAATGAAAAATCCCTCTTTACCCCCTCTAACGACCCGACAATGATTTCTGTTGACGAATTATTGTTATCCAGATGGATATGAATATTCTGCACCCCACCATGTTGCGTGCCAAGTCATATTTGATTTTGAGGTAAATTTGAAAATGAAAAATCCCTCTATACCCCCTCTAACGAACCGACAATGAGTTCTGTTGACGAATTATTGTTATTCATATGGAAATGGATATTCTGCACCACACCATGATGCGTGCCAAGTCATATTAGATTATTGAAGAAATTTTGAAAATGAAAAATCCCTCTATACCCCCTCTGACGACCCGACAATGATTTCAGTTGAAGAATTATTGTTATTCAGATGGAAATGGATATTCTGCACCCCACCATGATGCGTGCCAAGTCATATTGGATTTTTGAAGAAATATTGAAAATGAAAAATCCCTCTATACCGCCTCTAACGACCCGACAATGATTTCTGTTGACGAATTATCGTTATTCAGATGGAAATAGATATTCTGCACCCCACCATGATGCGTGCCAAGTCATATTAGATTTTTGAAGAAATATTGAAAATGATAAATCCCTCTATACCCACTCTAACGACCCGACAATGAGTTCTGTTGACGAATTACTGTTATTCAGATGGAAATGGATATTCTGCACCCCACCATGATGCGTGCCAAGTCATATTGAATTTTTTAAGAAATATTGAAAATGAAAAATCCCTCTATACCCCCTCTAACGACCCGACATTGATTTCAGTTGAAGAATTACTGTTATTCAGATGGAAATGGATATTCTGCACCCCACCATGATGCGTGCCAAGTCATATTGGATTTTTGAAGAAATATTGAAAATGAAAAATCCCTCTATACCCCCTCTAACGACCCGACAATGATTTTTGTCGACGAATTGTTGTTATTCAGATGAAAATAAATATTCTGCACTCCACCATTATTTCTGTTGACAAATTATTGTTATTGAGATGGAAATGGATATTCTGTACCCCACCATGATGCGTGCCAAGTCATATTTGATTATTGAAGTCATTTTGAAAATGAGAAATCCCTCTATATCCCCTCTGACGACCCGACAATGATTTCTGTTGACAAATTATTGTTATTCAGATGAAAATGGATATTCTGCACCCTACCATGAAGCGTGCCAAGTCATATTAGATTTTTGAAGTCATTTTGAAAATGAAAAATCCCTCTATACCCCCTTCAACGAACCGTCAATGATTTCTGTTGCCGAATTATTGTTATTCAGATGGAAATGGATATTCTGCACCCCACCATGATGCGTGCCAAGTCATATTAGATTTTTGAAGAAATATTGAAAATGAAAATTCCCTCTATACCCCCTCTGACGACCCGACAATAATTTCTGTTGACGAATTATTGCTATTCAGATGTTCATGGATACTTTGCACCCCACCATGATGCGTGCCAAGTCATATTAGATTTTTGAAGAAATATTGAAAATGAAAAATCCCTCTATACCCCCTCTATCGACCCGACAATAACATCTGTTGACAAATTATTGTTATTCAGATGGAAATGGATTTTCTGCACCCCACCATGATGTGTGCCAAGTCATATTAGATTTTTGAAGAAATTTTGAAAATGAAAAATCCCTCTATACCCCCTCCAACGACCCGTCAATGATTTCTGTCGACAAATTATTGTTATTGAGATGGAAATGGATATTCTGTACCCCACCATGTTGCGTGCCAAGTCATATTTGATTTAGAGGTAATTTTGAAAATGAAAAATCCCTCTATACCCCCTCTGACGTCCCGACAATGATTTCTGTTGACCAATTATTGATATTGAGATGGAAATGGATATTCTGAACCCCACCATGATGCGTGCCACGTCATATTTGATTTTTGAAGTCAATTTGAAAATGAAAAATCCCTCTTTACCCCCTCTGACGACCCGACAATGATTTCTGTAGACGAATTATTGTTATTCAGAAGGACATGGATACTTTGCACCCCACTATGATGCGTGCCAAGTCATATTAGATTTTTGAAGAAATATTGAAAATGAAAAATCCCTCTATACCGCTTCTATCGACCCGACAATGACTTCTGTTGACAAATTATTGTTATTCAGATGGAAATGGATATTCTGCACCCCACCATGATGTGTGCCAAGTCATATTAGATTTTTGAAGAAATATTGAAAATGAGAAATCCCTCTATACCCCCTCCAACGACCCGTCAATGATTTCTGTCGACAAATTGTTGTTATTCAGATGGTAATAGATATTCTGCACTCCACTATGATGCGTGCCAAGTCATATTTGATTTTGAGGTAATTTTGAAAATGAAAAATACCTTTATACCCCCTCTGACGCCACGACAATGATTTTAATTGAAGAATTATGTAATTCAGATGGACATGGATACTTTGCACCCCACCATGATGCGTGCCAAGTCATTTTTGATTTTGAGGTAATTTTGAAAATGAAAAATCCCTCTATACCCCCTCTGACGACCCGACAACGATTTCTGTTGACAAATTATTGTTATTGAGATGGAAATGGATATTCTGTACCTCACCATGATGCGTGCCAAGTCATATTAGATTATTGAAGAAATTTTGAAAATGAAAAATCCCTCTATACCCCCTCCAACGACCCGTCAATGATTTCTGTCAACGAATTATTGTTATTCAGATGGGAGTGGATATTCTGCACCCAACATGATGCCTGCCAAGTCATATTTGATTTTGAGGTAATTTTGAAAATGAAAAATCCCTCTATACCCCCTCTGACGACACGACAATGATTTCTGTTAACCAATTATTTTTAGTTAGATATACATGAATACTTTGCACCCCACCATGATGCGTGCCAAGTCATATTAGATTTTGAGGTAATTTTGAAAATGAAAAATCTCTCTATACCCCCTCTGACGACACGATAATAATTTCTGTTAAGGAATTATTGTTATTCAGATAGATATGGATATTCTGCACCCCACCATGATGCGTGCCAAGTAATATTAGATTTTTGAAGAAATATTGAAAATGAAAAATCCCTCTATACCCCCTCTCACGACCCGACAATGATTTCTGTTGACGAATTATTGATATTTAAATATATATGGATACTTTGCACCCCACTATGATGCGTGCCAAGTCATATTAGATTTTTGAAGTAATTTTGAAAATGAGAAATACCTCTATACCCCCTCTGACGACAAGACAATGATTTCTGTTAACCAATTATTTTTAGTTAGATATACATGAATACTTTGCACCCCACCATGATGCGTGCCAAGTAATATTAGATTTTTGAAGAAATATTGAAAATGAAAAATCCCTCTATACCCCCTCTGACGACACGACAATGATTTAAATTGACGAATTATTGTTATTCAGATGGACATGGATATTTTGCACCCCACCATGATGCGTGCCAAGTCATATTAGATTTTTGAAGTAATTTTGAAAATGAAAAATCCCTCTATACCCCCTCTGACGACCCGACAATGATTTCTGTTGACGAATTATTTTTATTCAGATGGACATGGATACTCTGCACCTCAACATGAAGCGTGCCAAGTCATATTAGATTTTTGAAGATATATTGAAAATGAAAAATCCCTATATACCCCCTCTAACGACCCGACAATGATTTCTGTTGACAAATTATTGTTATTCAGATGAAAATGGATATTCTGCACCCTACCATTAAGCGTGCCAAGTCATATTAGATTTTTGAAGTCATTTTGAAAATGAAAAATCCCTCTATACCCCTTTCAACGACCCGTCAATGATTTCTGTTGCCGAATTATTGTTATTCAGATGAAAATGGATATTCTGCACCCCACCATGATGCGTGCCAAGTCATATTTGATTTTGAGGTAATTTTGAAAATGAAAAATCCCACTATACCCCCTCTGACGACCCGACAATGATTTCTGTTGACAAATTATTGTTATTGAGATGGAAATGAATATTCTGCACCCTACCATGATGCGTGCCAAGTCATATTAGATTTTTGAAGAAATATTGAAAATGAAAAATCCCTCTATACCCCCTCTGACGACCCGACAATGATTTCTGTTGACGAATTATTGCTATTCAGATGTTCATGGATACTTTGCACCCCACCATGATGCGTGCCAAGTCATATTAGATTTTTGAAGAAATATTGAAAATGAAAAATCACTCTATACCCCCTCTATCGACCCGACAATGACGTCTGTTGACAAATTATTGTTATTCAGATGGAAATGGATTTTCTGCACCCCACCATGATGTGTGCCAAGTCATATTAGATTTTTGAAGAAATTTTGAAAATGAAAAATCCCTCTATACCCCTTCCAACGACCCGTCAATGATTTCTGTCGACAAATTATTGTTATTCAGATGGAAATGGATATTCTGCACCCCACTATGATGCGTGCCAAGTCATATTTGATTTTGAGGTAATTTTGAAAATGAAAAATCCCTCTATACCCCCTCTAACGACCCGACAATGATTTCTGTAAACGAATTGTTGTTATTCAGATGAAAATAAATATTCTGCACTCCACCATGACGCGTGCCAAGTCATATTAAATTTTTGAAGAAATATTGAAAATGAAAAATCCCTCTATACCCCCTCTTACGACCCGACAATGATTTCTGTCGACGAATTGTTGTTATTCAGATGAAAATAAATATTCTGCACTCCACCATGACGCGAGCCAAGTCATATTAAATTTTTGAAGAAATATTGAAAATGAAAAATCCCTCTATACGACCCGACAATGATTTCTGTGAACGAATTCTTGTTATTCAGATGGAAATATATATTCTGCACCCTACTATGATGCGTGCCAAGTCATATTTGATTTTTGAAGTCATTTTGATAATGAAAAATCCCTCTATACCCCCTCTGACGACCCGACAATGATTTCTGTTGACGAATTATTGTTATTTCGATGGACATGGATACTTTGCACCCCACCATGATGCGTGCCAAGTCATATTAGATATTTGAAGAAATTTTGAAAATGAGAAATCCCTCTATACCCCCTCCAACGACCCGTCATTGATTTCTGTTGACGAATTAATGTTGTTCAGATGGAAATGGATATTCTGCACCCCACCATGATGCGTGCCAAGTCATATTGGATTTTTGAAGAAATATTGAAAATGAAAAATCCCTCTATACCGCCTCTAACGACCCGACAATGATTTCTGTTGACGAATTATCGTTATTCAGATGGAAATGGAAATTCTGCACACCACCATGATGCGTGCCAAGTCATATTTGATTTTGAGGTAATTTTGAAAAAGAAAAATCCCTCTATACCCCCTCTGACGACCCGACAATGATTTCTGTTGACAATTATTGTTATTGAGATGGAAATGGATATTCTGTACCACACCATGATGCGTGCCAAGTCATATTAGATTATTGAAGAAATTTTGAAAATGAAAAATCCCTCTATACCCCCTCCAACGACCCGTCAATGTTTTCTGTTGACGAGTTATTGTTATTTAGATGGAAATGGCTATTCTGCACCCCACCATGATGCGTGCCAAGTCATATTTGATTTTGAGGTAATTTTGAAAATGAAAAATCCCTCTATACCCCCTCTGACGACCCGACAATGATTTTTGTCGACGAATTGTTGTTATTCAGATGAAAATAAATATTCGGCACTCCACCATAATGCGTGCCAAGTCATATTAAATTTTTGAAGAAATATTGAAAATGAAAAATCCCTCTATACCCCCTCTAACGAACCGACAATGAGTTCTGTTTACAAATTATTGTTATTGAGATAGAAATGGATATTCTGTACCCCACTATGATGCGTGCCAAGTCATATTTGATTTTTGAAGTCATTTTGAAAATGAAAAATCCCTCTATACCCCCTCTGACGACCCGACAATGATTTCAGTTGAAGAATTATTGTTATTCAGATGGAAATGGATATTCTGCACCCCACCATGATGCGTGCCAAGTCATATTTGATTTTTGAAGTCATTTTGAAAATGAAATATCCCTCTATACCCCCTCTGACTACCCGACAATGATTTCAGTTGAAGAATTATTGTCATTCAGATGAAAATGGATATTCTGCACCCCACCATGATGCGTGACAAGTCATATTGGATTTTTGAAGAAAAATTGAAAATGAAAAATCCCTCTTTACCCCCTCTAACGACCCGACAATGATTTCTGTTGACGAATTATTGTTATCCAGATGGATATGAATATTCTGCACCCCACCATGTTGCGTGCCAAGTCATATTTGATTTTGAGGTAAATTTGAAAATGAAAAATCCCTCTATACCCCCTCTAACGAACCGACAATGAGTTCTGTTGACGAATTATTGTTATTCATATGGAAATGGATATTCTGCACCACACCATGATGCGTGCCAAGTCATATTAGATTATTGAAGAAATTTTGAAAATGAAAAATCCCTCTATACCCCCTCTGACGACCCGACAATGATTTCAGTTGAAGAATTATTGTTATTCAGATGGAAATGGATATTCTGCACCCCACCATGATGCGTGCCAAGTCATATTGGATTTTTGAAGAAATATTGAAAATGAAAAATCCCTCTATACCGCCTCTAACGACCCGACAATGATTTCTGTTGACGAATTATCGTTATTCAGATGGAAATAGATATTCTGCACCCCACCATGATGCGTGCCAAGTCATATTAGATTTTTGAAGAAATATTGAAAATGATAAATCCCTCTATACCCACTCTAACGACCCGACAATGAGTTCTGTTGACGAATTACTGTTATTCAGATGGAAATGGATATTCTGCACCCCACCATGATGCGTGCCAAGTCATATTGAATTTTTTAAGAAATATTGAAAATGAAAAATCCCTCTATACCCCCTCTAACGACCCGACATTGATTTCAGTTGAAGAATTACTGTTATTCAGATGGAAATGGATATTCTGCACCCCACCATGATGCGTGCCAAGTCATATTAGATTTTTGAAGAAATTTTGAAAATGAAAAATCCCTCTATACCCCCTCCAACGACCCGTCAATGATTTCTGTCGACAAATTATTGTTATTGAGATGGAAATGGATATTCTGTACCCCACCATCTTGCGTGCCAAGTCATATTTGATTTAGAGGTAATTTTGAAAATGAAAAATCCCTCTATACCCCCTCTGACGTCCCGACAATGATTTCTGTTGACCAATTATTGATATTGAGATGGAAATGGATATTCTGCACCCCACCATGATGCGTGCCAAGTCATATTGGATTTTTGAAGAAATATTGAAAATGAAAAATCCCTCTATACCCCCTCCAACGACCCGTCAATGATTTCTGTCGACAAATTGTTGTTATTCAGATGGTAATAGATATTCTGCACTCCACTATGATGCGTGCCAAGTCATATTTGATTTTGAGGTAATTTTGAAAATGAAAAATACCTTTATACCCCCTCTGACGCCACGACAATGATTTTAATTGAAGAATTATGTAATTCAGATGGACATGGATACTTTGCACCCCACCATGATGCGTGCCAAGTCATTTTTGATTTTGAGGTAATTTTGAAAATGAAAAATCCCTCTATACCCCCTCTGACGACCCGACTACGATTTCTGTTGACAAATTATTGTTATTGAGATGGAAATGGATATTCTGTACCACACCATGATGCGTGCCAAGTCATATTAGATTATTGAAGAAATTTTGAAAATGAAAAATCCCTCTATACCCCCTCTCACGACCCGACAATGATTTCTGTTGACGAATTATTGATATTTAAATATATATGGATACTTTGCACCCCACTATGATGCGTGCCAAGTCATATTAGATTTTTGAAGTAATTTTGAAAATGAGAAATACCTCTATACCCCCTCTGACGACAAGACAATGATTTAAATTGACGAATTATTGTTATTCAGATGGACATGGATACTTTGCACCCCACCATGATGCGTGCCAAGTCATATTAGATTTTTGAAGTAATTTTGAAAATGAAAAATCTCTCTATACCCCCTCTGACGACACGAAAATAATTTCTGTTAAGGAATTATTGTTATTCAGATAGATATGGATATTCTGCACCCCACCATGATGCGTGCCAAGTAATATTAGATTTTTGAAGAAATATTGAAAATGAAAAATCCCTCTATACCCCCTCTGACGACACGACAATGATTTAAATTGACGAATTATTGTTATTCAGATGGACATGGATATTTTGCACCCCACCATGATGCGTGCCAAGTCATATTAGATTTTTGAAGTAATTTTGAAAATAAGAAATACCTCTATACCCCCTCTGACGACACGACAATGATTTAAATTGACGAATTATCGTTATTCAGATGGACATGGATATTTTGCACCCCACCATGATGCGTGCCAAGTCATATTAGATTTTTGAAGTAATTTTGATAATGAAAAATCCCTCTATACCCCCTCTGACGACCCGACAATGATTTCTGTTGACGAATTATTTTTATTCAGATGGACATGGATACTTTGCACCTCAACATGATGCGTGCCAAGTCATATTAGATTTTTGAAGTAATTTTGATAATGATAAATCCCTATATACCCCCTCTAACGACCCGACAATGATTTCTGTTGACTAATTATTGTTATTCAGATGAAAATGGATATTCTGCACCCTACCATTAAGCGTGCCAAGTCATATTAGATTTTTGAAGTCATTTTGAAAATGAAAAATACCTCTATATCCCTTTCAACGACCCGTCAATGATTTCTGTTGCCGAATTATTGTTATTCAGATGGAAATGGATATTCTGCACCCCACCATGATGCGTGCCAAGTCATATTTGATTTTGAGGTAATTTTGAAAATGAAAAATCCCTCTATACCCCCTCTGACGACCCGACAATGATTTCTGTTGACAAATTATTGTTATTGAGATGGAAATGAATATTCTGCACCCTACCATGATGCGTGCCAAGTCATACTAGATTTTTGAAGAAATATTGAAAATGAAAAATCCCTCTATACCCCCTCTGACGACCCGACAATGATTTCTGTTGACGAATTATTGCTATTCAGATGTTCATGGATACTTTGCACCCCACCATGATGCGTGCCAAGTCATATTAGATTTTTGAAGAAATATTGAAAATGAAAAATCACTCTATACCCCCTCTATCGACCCGACAATGACGTCTGTTGACAAATTATTGTTATTCAGATGGAAATGGATTTTCTGCACCCCACCATGATGTGTGCCAAGTCATATTAGATTTTTGAAGAAATTTTGAAAATGAAAAATCCCTCTATACCCCTTCCAACGACCCGTCAATGATTTCTGTCGACAAATTATTGTTATTCAGATGGAAATGGATATTCTGCACCCCACTATGATGCGTGCCAAGTCATATTTGGTTTTGAGGTAATTTTGAAAATGAAAAATCCCTCTATACCCCCTCTGACGACCCGACAATGATTTCTGTTGACCAATTATTGTTATTGAGATGGAAATGGATATTCTGTACCCCACCATGATGCGTGCCAAGTCATATTTGATTTTGAAGAAATATTGAAAATGAAAAATCCCTCTATACCCCCTTCAACGACCCGTCAATGATTTCTGTTGCCGAATTATTGTTATTCAGATGGAAATGGATATTCTGCACCCCAACATGATGCGTGCCAAGTCATATTTGATTTTGAGGTAAATTTGAAAATGAAAAATCCCTCTATACCCCCTCTGACGACCCGACAATGATTTCTGTTGACCAATTATTGTTATTGAGATGGAAATGGATATTCTGTACCACACCATGATGCGTGCCAAGTCATATTAGATTATTGAAGAAATTTTGAAAATGAAAAATCCCTCTATACCCCCTCCAACGACCCGTCAATGATTTCTGTCAACGAATTATTGTTATTCAGATGGGAGTGGATATTCTGCACCCAACATGATGCGTGCCAAGTCATATTTGATTTTGAGGTAATTTTGAAAATGAAAAATCCCTCTATACCCCCTCTGACGACCCGACAATGATTTCTGTTGACCAATTATTGTTATTGAGATGGAAATGGATATTCTGCACCCCACCATGATGCGTGCCAAGTAATATTAGATTTTTGAAGAAATATTGAAAATGAAAAATCCCTCTATACCCCCTCTCACGACCCGACAATGATTTCTGTTGACGAATTATTGATATTTAAATATATATGGATACTTTGCACCCCACTATGATGCGTGCCAAGTCATATTAGATTTTTTAAGTAATTTTGAAAATGAGAAATACCTCTATACCCCCTCTGACGACAAGACAATGATTTAAATTGACGAATTATTGTTATTCAGATGGACATGGATACTTTGCACCCCACCATGATGCGTGCCAAGTCATATTTGATTTTTGAAGTCATTTTGAAAATGAAAAATCCCTCTATACCCCCTCTGACGACCCGACAATGATTTCAGTTGAAGAATTATTGTTATTCAGATGGAAATGGATATTCTGCACCCCACTATGATGCGTGGCAAGTCATATTTGATTTTGAGGTGAATTTGAAAATGAAAAATCCCTCTATACCCCCTCTAACGAACCGACAATGAGTTCTGTTGACAAATTATTGTTAGTCAGATGGAAATGAATATTCTGCACCACACCATGATGCGTGCCAAGTCATATTGGATTTTTGAAGGAATATTGAAAATGAAAAATCCCTCTATACCCCCTCTAACGACCCGACAATGATTTCTGTTGACGAATTATCGTTATTCAGATGGAAATAGATATTCTCCACCCCACCATGATGCGTGCCAAGTCATATTAGATTTTTGAAGAAGTATTGAAAATGAAAAATCCCTCTATACACACTCTAACGACCCGACAATGAGTTCTGTTGACGAATTACTGTTAGTCAGATGGAAATGGATATTCTGCACCCCACCATGATGCGTGCCAAGTCATATTGAATTTTTTAAGAAATATTGAAAATGAAAAATCCCTCTATACCCCCTCTAACGACCCGACATTTATTTCAGTTGAAAAATTACTGTTATTCAGATGGAAATGTATATTCTGCACCCCACCATGATGCGTGCCAAGTCATATTGGATTTTTGAAGAAATATTGAAAATGAAAAATCCCTCTATACCCCCTCTAACGACCCGACAATGATTTTTGTCGACGAATTGTTGTTATTTAGATGAAAATAAATATTCTGCACTCCACCATGATGCGTGCCAAGTCATATTGAATTTTTGAAGAAATATTGAAATTGAAAAATCCCTCTATACCCCCTCTAACGACCCGACAATGATTTCTGTAAACGAATTGTTGTTATTCAGATGAAAATAAATATTCTGCACTCCACCATGACGCGTGCCAAGTCATATTAAATTTTTGAAGAAATATTGAAAATGAAAAATCCCTCTATACCCCCTCTTACGACCCGACAATGATTTCTGTCGACGAATTGTTGTTATTCAGATGAAAATAAATATTCTGCACTCCACCATGACGCGTGCCAAGTCATATTAAATTTTTGAAGAAATATTGAAAATGAAAAATCCCTCTATACCCCCTCTTACGACCCGACAATGATTTCTGTGAACGAATTCTTGTTATTCAGATGGAAATATATATTCTGCACCCTACTATGATGCGTGCCAAGTCATATTTGATTTTTGAAGTCATTTTGATAATGAAATATCCCTCTATACCCCCTCTGACGACCCGACAATGATTTCTGTTGACGAATTATTGTTATTTCGATGGACATGGATACTTTGCACCCCACCATGATGCGTGCCAAGTCATATTAGATATTTGAAGAAATTTTGAAAATGAGAAATCCCTCTATACCCCCTCCAACGACCCGTCATTGATTTCTGTTGACGAATTATTGTTGTTCAGATGGAAATGGATATTCTGCACCCCACCATGATGCGTGCCAAGTCATATTGGATTTTTGAAGAAATATTGAAAATGAAAAATCCCTCTATACCGCCTCTAACGACCCGACAATGATTTCTGTTGACGAATTATCGTTATTCAGATGGAAATGGAAATTCTGCACACCACCATGATGCGTGCCAAGTCATATTTGATTTTGAGGTAATTTTGAAAAAGAAAAATCCCTCTATACCCCCTCTGACGACCCGACAATGATTTCTGTTGACAATTATTGTTATTGAGATGGAAATGGATATTCTGTACCACACCATGATGCGTGCCAAGTCATATTAGATTATTGAAGAAATTTTGAAAATGAAAAATCCCTCTATACCCCCTCCAACGACCCGTCATTGATTTCTGTTGACGAATTATTGTTGTTCAGATGGAAATGGAAATTCTGCACCCCACCATGATGCGTGCCAAGTCATATTTGATTTTGAGGTAATTTTGAAAAAGAAAAATCCCTATATACCCCCTCTGACGACCCGACAATGATTTCTGTTGACAATTATTGTTATTGAGATGGAAATGGATATTCTGTACCACACCATGATGCGTGCCAAGTCATATTAGATTATTGAAGAAATTTTGAAAATGAAAAATCCCTCTATACCCCCTCCAACGACCCGTCAATGTTTTCTGTTGACGAGTTATTGTTATTTAGATGGAAATGGCTATTCTGCACCCCACCATGATGCGTGCCAAGTCATATTTGATTTTGAGGTAATTTTGAAAATGAAAAATCCCTCTATACCCCCTCTGACGACCCGACAATGATTTTTGTCGACGAATTGTTGTTATTCAGATGAAAATAAATATTCTGCACTCCACCATGATGCGTGCCAAGTCATATTAAATTTTTGAAGAAATATTGAAAATGAAAAATCCCTCTATACCCCCTCTAACGAACCGACAATGAGTTCTGTTTACAAATTATTGTTATTGAGATAGAAATGGATATTCTGTACCCCACTATGATGCGTGCCAAGTCATATTTGATTTTTGAAGTCATTTTGAAAATGAAAAATCCCTCTATACCCCCTCTGACGACCCGACAATGATTTCAGTTGACGAATTATTGTTATTCAGATGGAAATGGATATTCTGCACCCCACCATGATGCGTGCCAAGTCATATTTGATTTTTGAAGTCATTTTGAAAATGAAAAATCCCTCTATACCCCCTCTGACTACCCGACAATGATTTCAGTTGAAGAATTATTGTTATTCAGATGAAAATGGATATTCTGCACCCCACCATGATGCGTGACAAGTCATATTGGATTTTTGAAGAAAAATTGAAAATGAAAAATCCCTCTTTACCCCCTCTAACGACCCGACAATGATTTCTGTTGACGAATTATTGTTATCCAGATGGAAATGAATATTCTGCACCCCACCATGTTGCGTGCCAAGTCATATTTGATTTTGAGGTAAATTTGAAAATGAAAAATCCCTCTATACCCCCTCTAACGAACCGACAATGAGTTCTGTTGACGAATTATTGTTATTCAGATGGAAATGGATATTCTGCACCACACCATGATGCGTGCCAAGTCATATTAGATTATTGAAGAAATTTTGAAAATGAAAAATCCCTCTATACCCCCTCTGACGACCCGACAATGATTTCAGTTGAAGAATTATTGTTATTCAGATGGAAATGGATATTCTGCACCCCACCATGATGCGTGCCAAGTCATATTGGATTTTTGAAGAAATATTGAAAATGAAAAATCCCTCTATACCGCCTCTTACGACCCGACAATGATTTCTGTTGACGAATTATCGTTATTCAGATGGAAATAGATATTCTGCACCCCACCATGATGCGTGCCAAGTCATATTAGAATTTTGAAGAAATATTGAAAATGAAAAATCCCTCTATACCCACTCTAACGACCCGACAATGAGTTCTGTTGACGAATTACTGTTATTCAGATGGAAATGGATATTCTGCACCCCACCATGATGCGTGCCAAGTCATATTGAATTTTTTAAGAAATATTGAAAATGAAAAATCCCTCTATACCCCCTCTAACGACCCGACATTGATTTCAGTTGAAGAATTACTGTTATTCAGATGGAAATGGATATTCTGCACCCCACCATGATGCGTGCCAAGTCATATTGGATTTTTGAAGAAATATTGAAAATGAATAATCCCTCTATACCCCCTCTAACGACCCGACAATGATTTTTGTCGACGAATTGTTGTTATTCAGATGAAAATAAATATTCTGCACTCCACCATGATGCGTGCCAAGTAATATTAAATTTTTGAAGAAATATTGAAAATGAAAAAGCCCTCTATACCCCCTCTTACGACCCGACAATGATTTCTGTAAACGAATTCTTGTTATTCAGATGGAAATATATATTCTGCACCCTACTATGATGCGTGCCAAGTCATATTTGATTTTTGAAGTCATTTTGATAATGAAAAATCCCTCTATACCCCCTCTGATGACCCGACAATGATTTCTGTTGACGAATTATTGTTATTTCGATGGACATGGATACTTTGCACCCCACCATGATGCGTGCCAAGTCATATTAGATTTTTGAAGATATATTGAAAATGAAAAATACCTCTATACCCCCTCTAACGACCCGACAATGATTTCTGGTAACGAATTATTGTTGTTCAGATGGAAATGGATATTCTGCACCCCTCCATGATGCGTGCCAAGTCATATTAGATATTTGAAGAAATTTTGAAAATGAGAAATCCCTCTATACCCCCTCCAACGACCCGTCATTGATTTCTGTTGACGAATTATTGTTGTTCAGATGGAAATGGAAATTCTGCACCCCACCATGATGCGTGCCAAGTCATATTTGATTTTGAGGTAATTTTGAAAAAGAAAAATCCCTATATACCCCCTCTGACGACCCGACAATGATTTCTGTTGACAATTATTGTTATTGAGATGGAAATGGATATTCTGTACCACACCATGATGCGTGCCAAGTCATATTAGATTATTGAAGAAATTTAGAAAATGAAAAATCCCTCTATACCCCCTCCAACGACCCGTCAATGTTTTCTGTTGACGAGTTATTGTTATTTAGATGGAAATGGATATTCTGCACCCCACCATGATGCGTGCCAAGTCATATTTGATTTTGAGGTAATTTTGAAAATGAAAAATCCCTCTATACCCCCTCTGACGACCCGACAATGATTTTTGTCGACGAACTGTTGTTATTCAGATGAAAATAAATATTCTGCACTCCACCATGATGCGTGCCAAGTCATATTAAATTTTTGAAGAAATATTGAAAATGAAAATTCCCTCTATACCCCCTCTAACGAACCGACAATGAGTTCTGTTGACAAATTATTGTTATTGAGATAGAAATGGATATTCTGTACCCCACTATGATGCGTGCCAAGTCATATTTGATTTTTGAAGTCATTTTGAAAATGAAAAATCCCTCTATACCCCCTCTGACGACCCCACAATGATTTCAGTTGAAGAATTATTGTTATTCAGATGGAAATGGATATTCTGCACCCCACCATGATGCGTGCCAAGTCATATTTGATTTTTGAAGTCATTTTGAAAATAAAAAATCCCTCTATACCCCCTCTGACTACCCGACAATGATTTCAGTTGAAGAATTATTGTTATTCAGATGAAAATGGATATTCTGTACCCCACCATGATGCGTGACAAGTCATATTGCATTTTTGAAGAAAAATTGAAAATGAAAAATCCCTCTATACCCCCTCTAACGACCCGACAATGATTTCTGCTGACGAAATATTGTTATCCAGATGGAAAAGAATATTCTGCACCCCACCATGTTACGTGCCAAGTCATATTTGATTTTGAGGTAAATTTGAAAATGAAAAATCCCTCTATACCCCCTCTAACGAACCGACAATGAGTTCTGTTGACGAATTATTGTTATTCAGATGGAAATGGATATTCTGCACCACACCATGATGCGTGCCAAGTCATATTGGATTTTTGAAGAAATATTGAAAATGAAAAATCCCTCTATACCCCCTCTAACGAACCGACAATGAGTTCTGTTGACGAATTATTGTTATTCAGATGGAAATGGATATTCTGCACCCCACCATGATGCGTGCCAAGTCATATTGGATTTTTTAAGAAATATTGAAAATGAAAAATCCCTCTATACCCCCTCCAACGACCCGTCAATGATTTCTGTTGACGAGTTATTGTTATTTAGATGGAAATGGATATTCTGCACCCCACCATGATGCGTGCCAAGTCATATTTGATTTTGAGGTAATTTTGAAAATGAGAAATCCCTCTATACCCCCTCCAACGACCCGTCATTGATTTCTGTTGACGAATTATTGTTGTTCACCATGATGCGTGCCAAGTCATATTTGATTTTGAGGTAATTTTGAAAATGAAAAATCCCTCTATACCCCCTCTGACGACCCGACAATGATTTTTGTCGACGAATTGTTGTTATTCAGATGAAAATAAATATTCTGCACTCCACCATGACGCGTGCCAAGTCATATTAAATTTTTGAAGAAATATTGAAAATGAAAAATCCCTCTATACCCCCTCTTACGACCCGACAATGATTTCTGTCGACGAATTGTTTTTATTCAGATGAAAATAAATATTCTGCACTCCACCATGACGCGTGCCAAGTCATATTAAATTTTTGAAGAAATATTGAAAATGAAAAATCCCTCTATACCCCCTCTTACGACCCGACAATGATTTCTGTGAACGAATTCTTGTTATTCAGATGGAAATATATATTCTGCACCCTACTATGATGCGTGCCAAGTCATATTTGATTTTTGAAGTCATTTTGATAATGAAAAATCCCTCTATACCCCCTCTGACGACCCGACAATGATTTCTGTTGACGAATTATTGTTATTTCGATGGACATGGATACTTTGCACCACACCATGATGCGTGCCAAGTCATATTAGATATTTGAAGAAATTTTGAAAATGAGAAATCCCTCTATACCCCCTCCAACGACCCGTCATTGATTTCTGTTGACGAATTATTGTTGTTCAGATGGAAATGGATATTCTGCACCCCACCATGATGCGTGCCAAGTCATATTGGATTTTTGAAGAAATATTGAAAATGAAAAATCCCTCTATACCGCCTCTAACGACCCGACAATGATTTCTGTTGACGAGTTATCGTTATTCAGATGGAAATGGAAATTCTGCACACCACCATGATGCGTGCCAAGTCATATTTGATTTTGAGGTAATTTTGAAAAAGAAAAATCCCTCTATACCCCCTCTGACGACCCGACAATGATTTCTGTTGACAATTATTGTTATTGAGATGGAAATGGATATTCTGTACCACACCATGATGCGTGCCAAGTCATATTAGATTATTGAAGAAATTTTGAAAATGAAAAATCCCTCTATACCCCCTCCAACGACCCGTCATTGATTTCTGTTGACGAATTATTGTTGTTCAGATGGAAATGGAAATTCTGCACCCCACCATGATGCGTGCCAAGTCATATTTGATTTTGAGGTAATTTTGAAAAAGAAAAATCCCTATATACCCCCTCTGACGACCCGACAATGATTTCTGTTGACAATTATTGTTATTGAGATGGAAATGGATATTCTGTACCACACCATGATGCGTGCCAAGTCATATTAGATTATTGAAGAAATTTTGAAAATGAAAAATCCCTCTATACCCCCTCCAACGACCCGTCAATGTTTTCTGTTGACGAGTTATTGTTATTTAGATGGAAATGGCTATTCTGCACCCCACCATGATGCGTGCCAAGTCATATTTGATTTTGAGGTAATTTTGAAAATGAAAAATCCCTCTATACCCCCTCTGACGACCCGACAATGATTTTTGTCGACGAATTGTTGTTATTCAGATGAAAATAAATATTCTGCACTCCACCATGATGCGTGCCAAGTCATATTAAATTTTTGAAGAAATATTGTAAATGAAAAATTCCTCTATACCCCCTCTAACGAACCGACAATGAGTTCTGTTTACAAATTATTGTTATTGAGATAGAAATGGATATTCTGTACCCCACTATGATGCGTGCCAAGTCATATTTGATTTTTGAAGTCATTTTGAAAATGAAAAATCCCTCTATACCCCCTCTGACGACCCGACAATGATTTCAGTTGAAGAATTATTGTTATTCAGATGGAAATGGATATTCTGCACCCCACCATGATGCGTGCCAAGTCATATTTGATTTTTGAAGTCATTTTGAAAATGAAAAATCCCTCTATACCCCCTCTGACTACCCGACAATGATTTCAGTTGAAGAATTATTGTTATTCAGATGAAAATGGATATTCTGTACCCCACCATGATGCGTGACAAGTCATATTGGATTTTTGAAGAAAAATTGAAAATGAAAAATCCCTCTTTACCCCCTCTAACGACCCGACAATGATTTCTGTTGACGAATTATTGTTATCCAGATGGAAATGAATATTCTGCACCCCACCATGTTGCGTGCCAAGTCATATTTGATTTTGAGGTAAATTAGAAAATGAAAAATCCCTCTATACCCCCTCTAACGAACCGACAATGAGTTCTGTTAACGAATTATTGTTATTCAGATGGAAATGGATATTCTGCACCACACCATGATGCGTGCCAAGTCATATTAGATTATTGAAGAAATTTTGAAAATGAAAAATCCCTCTATACCCCCTCTGACGACCCGACAATGATTTCAGTTGGAGAATTATTGTTATTCAGATGGAAATGGATATTCTGCACCCCACCATGATGCGTGCCAAGTCATATTGGATTTTTGAAGAAATATTGAAAATGAAAAATCCCTCTATACCGCCTCTAACGACCCGACAATGATTTCTGTTGACGAATTATCGTTATTCAGATGGAAATAGATATTCTGCACCCCACCATGATGCGTGCCAAGTCATATTAGATTTTTGAAGAAATATTGAAAATGAAAAATCCCTCTATACCCACTCTAACGACCCGACAATGAGTTCTGTTGACGAATTACTGTTATTCAGATGGAAATGGATATTCTGCACCCCACCATGATGCGTGCCAAGTCATATTGAATTTTTTAAGAAATATTGAAAATGAAAAATCCCTCTATACCCCCTCTAACGACCCGACATTGATTTCAGTTGAAGAATTACTGTTATTCAGATGGAAATGGATATTCTGCACCCCACCATGATGCGTGCCAAGTCATATTGGATTTTTGAAGAAATATTGAAAATGAAAAATCCCTCTATACCCCCTCTAACGACCCGACAATGATTTTTGTCGACGAATTGTTGTTATTCAGATGAAAATAAATATTCTGCACTCCACCATGATGCGTGCCAAGTCATATTAAATTTTTGAAGAAATATTGAAAATGAAAAAGCCCTCTATACACCCTCTTACGACCCGACAATGATTTCTGTAAACGAATTCTTGTTATTCAGATGGAAATATATATTCTGCACCCTACTATGATGCTTGCCAAGTCATATTTGATTTTTGAAGTCATTTTGATAATGAAAAATCCCTCTATACCCCCTCTGATGACCCGACAATGATTTCTGTTGACGAATTATTGTTATTTCGATGGACATGGATACTTTGCACCCCACCATGATGCGTGCCAAGTCATATTAGATTTTTGAAGATATATTGATAATGAAAAATACCTCTATACCCCCTCTAACGACCCGACAATGATTTCTGGTAACGAATTATTGTTGTTCAGATGGAAATGGATATTCTGCACCCCACCATGATGCGTGCCAAGTCATATTAGATATTTGAAGAAATTTTGAAAATGAGAAATCCCTCTATACCCCCTCCAACGACCCGTCATTGATTTCTGTTGACGAATTATTGTTGTTCAGATGGAAATGGAAATTCTGCACCCCACCATGATGCGTGCCAAGTCATATTTGATTTTGAGGTAATTTTGAAAAAGAAAAATCCCTATATACCCCCTCTGACGACCCGACAATGATTTCTGTTGACAATTATTGTTATTGAGATGGAAATGGATATTCTGTACCACACCATGATGCGTGCCAAGTCATATTAGATTATTGAAGAAATTTAGAAAATGAAAAATCCCTCTATACCCCCTCCAACGACCCGTCAATGTTTTCTGTTGACGAGTTATTGTTATTTAGATGGAAATGGATATTCTGCACCCCACCATGATGCGTGCCAAGTCATATTTGATTTTGAGGTAATTTTGAAAATGAAAAATCCCTATATACCCCCTCTGACGACCCGACAATGATTTCTGTTGACAATTATTGTTATTGAGATGGAAATGGATATTCTGTACCACACCATGATGCGTGCCAAGTCATATTAGATTATTGAAGAAATTTAGAAAATGAAAAATCCCTCTATACCCCCTCTGACGACCCGACAATGATTTCAGTTGAAGAATTATTGTTATTCAGATGGAAATGGATATTCTGCACCCCACCATGATGCGTGCCAAGTCATATTTGATTTTTGAAGTCATTTTGAAAATGAAAAATCCCTCTATACCCCCTCTGACTACCCGACAATGATTTCAGTTGAAGAATTATTGTTATTCAGATGAAAATGGATATTCTGTACCCCACCATGATGCGTGACAAGTCATATTGGATTTTTGAAGAAAAATTGAAAATGAAAAATCCCTCTATACCCCCTCTAACGACCCGACAATGATTTCTGCTGACGAATTATTGTTATCCAGATGGAAATGAATATTCTGCACCCCACCATGTTACGTGCCAAGTCATATTTGATTTTGAGGTAAATTTGAAAATGAAAGATCCCTCTATACCCCCTCTAACGAACCGACAATGAGTTCTGTTGACGAATTATTGTTATTCAGATGGAAATGGATATTCTGCACCACACCATGATGCGTGCCAAGTCATATTGGATTTTTGAAGAAGTATTGAAAATGAAAAATCCCTCTATACCCCCTCTAACGAACCGACAATGAGTTCTGTTGACGAATTATTGTTATTCAGATGGAAATGGATATTCTGCACCCCACCATGATGCGTGCCAAGTCATATTGGATTTTTTAAGAAATATTGAAAATGAAAAATCCCTCTATACCCCCTCCAACGACCCGTCAATGATTTCTGTTGACGAGTTATTGTTATTTAGATGGAAATGGATATTCTGCACCCCACCATGATGCGTGCCAAGTCATATTTGATTTTGAGGTAATTTTGAAAATGAGAAATCCCTCTATACCCCCTCCAACGACCCGTCATTGATTTCTGTTGACGAATTATTGTTGTTCACTATGATGCGTGCCAAGTCATATTTGATTTTGAGGTAATTTTGAAAATGAAAAATCCCTCTATACCCCCTCTGACGACCCGACAATGATTTTTGTCGACGAATTGTTGTTATTCAGATGAAAATAAATATTCTGCACTCCACCATGATGCGTGCCAAGTCATATTAAATTTTTGAAGAAATATTGAAAATGAAAAATCCCTCTATACCCCCTCTAACGAACCGACAATGAGTTCTGTTGACAAATTATTGTTATTGAGATAGAAATGGATATTCTGTACCCCACTATGATGCGTGCCAAGTCATATTTGATTTTTGAAGTCATTTTGAAAATGAAAAATCCCTCTATACCCCCTCTGACGACCCGACAATGATTTTAGTTGAAGAATTATTGTTATTCAGATGGAAATGGATATTCTGCACCCCACCATGATGCGTGCCAAGTCATATTTGATTTTGAGGTAATTTTGAAAATGAGAAATCCCTCTATACCCCCTCTGACGACCCGACAATGATTTCTGTTGACAAATTATTATTATTGAGATAGAAATGGATATTCTGTACCCCACTATGATGCATGCCAAGTCATATTTGATTTTTGAAGTCATTTTGAAAATGAAAAATCCCTCTATACCCCCTCTGACGACCCGACAATGATTTCAGTTGAAGAATTATTGTTATTCAGATGGAAATGGATATTCTGCACCCCACCATGATGCGTGACAAGTCATATTGGATTTTTGAAGAAATATTGAAAATGAAAAATCCCTCTATACCCCCTCTAACGACCCGACAATGATTTCTGTTGACGAATTATTGTTATCCAGATGGAAATGAATATTCTGCACCCCACCATGTTGCGTGCCCTCTGCACCCCACCATGATGCGTGCCAAGTCATATTTGATTTTGAGGTAATTTTGAAAATGAGAAATCCCTCTATACCCCCTCTGACGACCCGACAATGATTTCAGTTGAAGAATTATTGTTATTCAGATGGAAATGGATATTCTGCACCCCACCATGATGCGTGCAATTTAATATTTGATTTTCGAAGTCATTTTGAAAATGAAAAATCCCTCTATACCTCCTCTGACGACCCGACAATGATTTCAGTTGAAGAATTATTGTTATTCAGATGGAAATGGATATTCTGCACCCCACCATGATGCGTGACAAGTCATATTGGATTTTTGAAGAAAAATTGAAAATGAAAAATCCCTCTATACCCCCTCTAACGACCCGACAATGATTTCTGTTGACGAATTATTGTTATCCAGATGGAAATGAATATTCTGCACCCCACCATGTTGCGTGCCAAGTCATATTTGATTTTGAGGTAAATTTGAAAATGAAAAATCCCTCTATACCCCCTCTAACGAACCGACAATGAGTTCTGTTGACAAATTATTGTTATTGAGATAGAAATGGATATTCTGTACCCCACTATGATGCGTGCCAAGTCATATTTGATTTTTGAAGTCATTTTGAAAATGAAAAATCCCTCTATACCCCCTCTGACGACCCGACAATGATTTCAGTTGAAGAATTAATGTTATTCAGATGGAAATGGATATTCTGCACCCCACTATGATGCGTGACAAGTCATATTGGATTTTTGAAGAAAAATTGAAAATGAAAAATCCCTCTATACCCCCTCTAACGACCCGACAATGATTTCTGTTGACGAATTATTATTATCCAGATGGAAATGAATATTCTGCACCCCACCATGTTGCGTGCCAAGTCATATTTGATTTTGAGGTAAATTTGAGAATGAAAAATCCCTCTATACCCCCTCTAACGAACCGACAATGAGTTCTGTTGACAAATTATTGTTAGTCAGATGGAAATGAATATTCTGCACCACACCATGATGCGTGCCAAGTCATATTGGATTTTTGAAGGAATATTGAAAATGAAAAATCCCTCTATACCCCCTCTAACGACCCGACAATGATTTCTGTTGACGAATTATCGTTATTCAGATGGAAATAGATATTCTGCACCCCACCATGATGCGTGCCAAGTCATATTAGATTTTTGAAGAAGTATTGAAAATGAAAAATCCCTCTATACCCACTCTAACGACCCGACAATGAGTTCTGTTGACGAATTACTGTTAGTCAGATGGAAATGGATATTCTGCACCCCACCATGATGCGTGCCAAGTCATATTGAATTTTTTAAGAAATATTGAAAATGAAAAATCCCTCTATACCCCCTCTAACGACCCGACATTGATTTCAGTTGAAGAATTACTGTTATTCAGATGGAAATGGATATTCTGCACCCCACCATGATGCGTGCCAAGTCATATTGGATTTTTGAAGAAATATTGAAAATGAAAAATCCCTCTATACCCCCTCTAACGACCCGACAATGATTTTTGTCGACGAATTGTTGTTATTTAGATGAAATTAAATATTCTGCACTCCACCATGATGCGTGCCAAGTCATATTAAATTTTTGAAGAAATATTGAAATTGAAAAATCCCTCTATACCCCCTCTAACGACCCGACAATGATTTCTGTAAACGAATTGTTGTTATTCAGATGAAAATAAATATTCTGCACTCCACCATGACGCGTGCCAAGTCATATTAAATTTTTGAAGAAATATTGAAAATGAAAAATCCCTCTATACCCCCTCTTACGACCCGACAATGATTTCTGTGAACGAATTCTTGTTATTCAGATGAAAATATATATTCTGCACCCTACTATGATGCGTGCCAAGTCATATTTGATTTTTGAAGTCATTTTGATAATGAAAAATCCCTCTATACCCCCTCTGACGACCCGACAATGATTTCTGTTGACGAATTATTGTTATTTCGATGAACATGGATACTTTGCACCCCGCCATGATGCGTGCCAAGTCATATTAGATTTTTGAAGATATATTGAAAATGAAAAATCCCTCTATACCCCCTCTAACGACCCGACAATGATTTCTGGTGACGAATTATTGTTGTTCAGATTCAAATGGATATTCTGCACCCCACCATGATGCGTGCCAAGTCATATTAGATATTTGAAGAAATTTTGAAAATGAGAAATCCCTCTATACCCCCTCCAACGACCCGTCAATGATTTCTGTTGACGAGTTATTGTTATTTAGATGGAAATGGATATTCTGCACCCCACCATGATGCGTGCCAAGTCATATTTGATTTTGAGGTAATTTTGAAAATGAAAAATCCCTCTATACTCCCTCTGACGACCCGACAATGATTTCTGTTGACAAATTATTGAGATAGAAATGGATATTCTGTACCCCACTATGATTCGTGCCAAGTCATATTTGATTTTTGAAGTCATTTTGAAAATGAAAAATCCCTCTATACCCCCTCTGACGACCCGACAATGATTTCAGTTGAAGAATTATTGTTATTCAGATGGAAATGGATATTCTGCACCCCACCATGATGCGTGACAAGTCATATTGGATTTTTGAAGAAATATTGAAAATGAAAAATCCCTCTATACCCCCTCCAACGACCCGTCAATGATTTCTGTTGACGAGTTATTGTTATTTAGATGGAAATGGATATTCTGCACCCCACCATGATGCGTGCCAAGTCATATTGGATTTTTGAAGAAATATTGAAAATGAAAAATCCCTCTATACCCCCTCCAACGACCCGTCAATGATTTCTGTTGACGAGTTATTGTTATTTAGATGGAAATGGATATTCTGCACCCCACCATGATGCGTGCCAAGTCATATTTGATTTTGAGGTAATTTTGAAAAAGAAAAATCCCTCTATACCCCCTCTGACGACCCGACAATGATTTCTGTTGACAATTATTGTTATTGAGATGGAAATGGATATTCTGTACCACACCATGATGCGTGCCAAGTCATATTAGATTATTGAAGAAATTTTGAAAATGAAAAATCCCTCTATACCCCCTCCAACGACCCGTCAATGATTTCTGTTGACGAGTTATTGTTATTTAGATGGAAATGGATATTCTGCACCCCACCATGATGCGTGCCAAGTCATATTTGATTTTGAGGTAATTTTGAAAATGAAAAATCCCTCTATACTCCCTCTGACGACCCGACAATGATTTCTGTTGACAAATTATTGAGATAGAAATGGATATTCTGTACCCCACTATGATTCGTGCCAAGTCATATTTGATTTTTGAAGTCATTTTGAAAATGAAAAATCCCTCTATACCCCCTCTGACGACCCGACAATGATTTCAGTTGAAGAATTATTGTTATTCAGATGGAAATGGATATTCTGCACCCCACCATGATGCGTGACAAGTCATATTGGATTTTTGAAGAAATATTGAAAATGAAAAATCCCTCTATACCCCCTCCAACGACCCGTCAATGATTTCTGTTGACGAGTTATTGTTATTTAGATGGAAATGGATATTCTGCACCCCACCAAGATGCGTGCCAAGTCATATTTGATTTTGAGGTAATTTTGAAAATGAGAAATCCCTCTATACCCCCTCTGACGACCCGACAATGATTTCAGTTGAAGAATTATTGTTATTCAGATGGAAATGGATATTCTGCACCCCACCATGATGCGTGCCAATTAATATTTGATTTTTGAAGTCATTTTGAAAATGAAAAATCCCTCTATACCCCCTCTGACGACCCGACAATGATTTCAGTTGAAGAATTATTGTTATTCAGATGGAAATGGATATTCTGCACCCCACCATGATGCGTGCCAAGTCATATTTGATATTTGAAGTCATTTTGAAAATGAAAAATCCCTCTATACCCCCTCTAACGACCCGACATTGATTTCAGTTGAAGAATTACTGTTATTCAGATGGAAATGGATATTCTGCACCCCACCATGATGCGTGCCAAGTCATATTTGATTTTTGAAGTCATTTTGAAAATGAAAAATCCCTCTATACCCCCTCCAACGACCCGACATTGATTTCAGTTGAAGAATTACTGTTATTCAGATGGAATAAATATTCTGCACCCCACCATGATGCGTGCCAAGTCATATTGGATTTTTGAAGAAATATTGAAAATGAAAAATCCCTCTATACCCCCTCCAACGACCCGTCAATGATTTCTGTTGACAATTATTGTTATTGAGATGGAAATGGATATTCTGTACCACACCATGATGCGTGCCAAGTCATATTAGATTATTGAAGAAATTTTGAAAATGAAAAATCCCTCTATACCCCCTCCAACGACCCGTCAATGATTTCTGTTGACAATTATTGTTATTTAGATGGAAATGGATATTCTGCACCCCACCATGATGCGTGCCAAGTCATATTTGATTTTGAGGTAATTTTGAAAAAGAAAAATCCCTCTATACCCCCTCTGACGACCCGACAATGATTTCTGTTGACAATTATTGTTATTGAGATGGAAATGGATATTCTGTACCACACCATGATGCGTGCCAAGTCATATTAGATTATTGAAGAAATTTTGAAAATGAAAAATCCCTCTATACCCCCTCCAACGACCCGTCAATGATTTCTGTTGACGAGTTATTGTTATTTAGATGGAAATGGATATTCTGCACCCCACCATGATGCGTGCCAAGTCATATTTGATTTTGAGGTAATTTTGAAAATGAAAAATCCCTCTATACTCCCTCTGACGACCCGACAATGATTTCTGTTGACAAATTATTGAGATAGAAATGGATATTCTGTACCCCACTATGATTCGTGCCAAGTCATATTTGATTTTTGAAGTCATTTTGAAAATGAAAAATCCCTCTATACCCCCTCTGACGACCCGACAATGATTTCAGTTGAAGAATTATTGTTATTCAGATGGAAATGGATATTCTGCACCCCACCATGATGCGTGACAAGTCATATTGGATTTTTGAAGAAATATTGAAAATGAAAAATCCCTCTATACCCCCTCCAACGACCCGTCAATGATTTCTGTTGACGAGTTATTGTTATTTAGATGGAAATGGATATTCTGCACCCCACCATGATGCGTGCCAAGTCATATTTGATTTTGAGGTAATTTTGAAAATGAGAAATCCCTCTATACCCCCTCTGACGACCCGACAATGATTTCAGTTGAAGAATTATTGTTATTCAGATGGAAATGGATATTCTGCACCCCACCATGATGCGTGCCAATTAATATTTGATTTTTGAAGTCATTTTGAAAATGAAAAATCCCTCTATACCCCCTCTGACGACCCGACAATGATTTCAGTTGAAGAATTATTGTTATTCAGATGGAAATGGATATTCTGCACCCCACCATGATGCGTGACAAGTCATATTGGATTTTTGAAGAAAAATTGAAAATGAAAAATCCCTCTATACCCCTTCTAACGACCCGACAATGATTTCTGTTGACGAATTATTGTTATCCAGATGGAAATGAATATTCTGCACCCCACCATGTTGCGTGCCAAGTCATATTTGATTTTGAGGTAAATTTGAAAATGAAAAATCCCTCTATACCCCCTCTAACGAACCGACAATGAGTTCTGTTGACAAATTATTGTTATTGAGATAGAAATGGATATTCTGTACCCCACTATGATGCGTGCCAAGTCATATTTGATTTTTGAAGTCATTTTGAAAATGAAAAATCCCTCTATACCCCCTCTGACGACCCGACAATGATTTCAGTTGAAGAATTATTGTTATTCAGATGGAAATGGATATTCTGCACCCCACCATGATGCGTGCCAAGTCATATTTGATTTTTGAAGTCATTTTGAAAATGAAAAATCCCTCTATACCCCCTCTAACGACCCGACATTGATTTCAGTTGAAGAATTACTGTTATTCAGATGGAAATGGATATTCTGCACCCCACCATGATGCGTGCCAAGTCATATTGGATTTTTGAAGAAATATTGAAAATGAAAAATCCCTCTATACCCCCTCCAACGACCCGTCAATGATTTCTGTTGACGAGTTATTGTTATTTAGATGGAAATGGATATTCTGCACCCCACCATGATGCGTGCCAAGTCATATTTGATTTTGAGGTAATTTTGAAAATGAGAAATCCCTCTATACCCCCTCTGACGACCCGACAATGATTTCAGTTGAAGAATTATTGTTATTCAGATGGAAATGGATATTCTGCACCCCACCATGATGCGTGACAAGTCATATTGGATTTTTGAAGAAATATTGAAAATGAAAAATCCCTCTATACCCCCTCCAACGACCCGTCAATGATTTCTGTTGACGAGTTATTGTTATTTAGATGGAAATGGATATTCTGCACTCCACCATGATGCGTGCCAAGTCATATTTGATTTTGAGGTAATTTTGAAAATGAGAAATCCCTCTATACCCCCTCTGACGACCCGACAATGATTTCAGTTGAAGAATTATTGTTATTCAGATGGAAATGGATATTCTGCACCCCACCATGATGCGTGCCAATTAATATTTGATTTTTGAAGTCATTTTGAAAATGAAAAATCCCTCTATACCCCCTCTGACGACCCGACAATGATTTCAGTTGAAGAATTATTGTTATTCAGATGGAAATGGATATTCTGCACCCCACCATGATGCGTGACAAGTCATATTGGATTTTTGAAGAAAAATTGAAAATGAAAAATCCCTCTATACCCCTTCTAACGACCCGACAATGATTTCTGTTGACGAATTATTGTTATCCAGATGGAAATGAATATTCTGCACCCCACCATGTTGCGTGCCAAGTCATATTTGATTTTGAGGTAAATTTGAAAATGAAAAATCCCTCTATACCCCCTCTAACGAACCGACAATGAGTTCTGTTGACAAATTATTGTTATTGAGATAGAAATGGATATTCTGTACCCCACTATGATGCGTGCCAAGTCATATTTGATTTTTGAAGTCATTTTGAAAATGAAAAATCCCTCTATACCCCCTCTGACGACCCGACAATGATTTCAGTTGAAGAATTATTGTTATTCAGATGGAAATGGATATTCTGCACCCCACCATGATGCGTGCCAAGTCATATTTGATTTTTGAAGTCATTTTGAAAATGAAAAATCCCTCTATACCCCCTCTAACGACCCGACATTGATTTCAGTTGAAGAATTACTGTTATTCAGATGGAAATGGATATTCTGCACCCCACCATGATGCGTGCCAAGTCATATTGGATTTTTGAAGAAATATTGAAAATGAAAAATCCCTCTATACCCCCTCCAACGACCCGTCAATGATTTCTGTTGACGAGTTATTGTTATTTAGATGGAAATGGATATTCTGCACCCCACCATGATGTGTGCCAAGTCATATTAGATTTTTGAAGAAATTTTGAAAATGAAAAATCCCTTTATACCCCCTCCAACGACCCGTCAATGATTTATGTCGACAAATTATTGTTATTCAGATGGAAATGGATATTCTGCACCTTACTATGATGCGTGCCAAGTCATATTTGTTTTTGAAGAAATATTGAAAATGAAAAATCCCTCTATACCCCCTCTGATGACTTGACAATGATTTCTGTTGACGAATTATTGTTATACAGATGTTCATGGATACTTTGCACCCCACCATGATGCGTGCCAAGTCATATTCGATTTTTGAAGAAATATTGAGAATGAAAAATCCCTCTATACCCCCTCTATCGACCCGACAATGACATCTGTTGACAAATTATTGTTATTCAAATGGAAATGGATATTCTGCACCCCACCATGATGTGTGCCAAGTCATATTAGATTATTGAAGAAATTTTGAAAATGAAAAATCCCTCTATACCCCCTCCAGCGACCCGTCAATGATTTCTGTCGACAAATTATTGTTATTCAGATGGAAATAGATATTCTGCACCCCACCATGATGTGTGCCAAGTCATATTAGATTTTTGAAGAAATTTTGAAAATGAAAAATCCCTCTATACCCCCTCCAACGACCCGTCAATGATTTCTGTCGAAAAATTATTGTTATTCAGTTGGTAATAGATATTCTGCACCCCACCATGATGCGTGCCAAGTCATATTTGATTTTGAGGTAATTTTGAAAAAGAAAAATCCCTCTATACCCCCTCTGACGACCCGACAATGATTTCTGTTGACAATTATTGTTATTGAGATGGAAATGGATATTCTGTACCACACCATGATGCGTGCCAAGTCATATTAGATTATTGAAGAAATTTTGAAAATGAAAAATCCCTCTATACCCCCTCCAACGACCCGTCAATGATTTCTGTTGACGAGTTATTGTTATTTAGATGGAAATGGATATTCTGCACCCCACCATGATGCGTGCCAAGTCATATTTGATTTTGAGGTAATTTTGAAAATGAAAAATCCCTCTATACTCCCTCTGACGACCCGACAATGATTTCTGTTGACAAATTATTGAGATAGAAATGGATATTCTGTACCCCACTATGATTCGTGCCAAGTCATATTTGATTTTTGAAGTCATTTTGAAAATGAAAAATCCCTCTATACCCCCTCTGACGACCCGACAATGATTTCAGTTGAAGAATTATTGTTATTCAGATGGAAATGGATATTCTGCACCCCACCATGATGCGTGACAAGTCATATTGGATTTTTGAAGAAATATTGAAAATGAAAAATCCCTCTATACCCCCTCCAACGACCCGTCAATGATTTCTGTTGACGAGTTATTGTTATTTAGATCGAAATGGATATTCTGCACCCCACCAAGATGCGTGCCAAGTCATATTTGATTTTGAGGTAATTTTGAAAATGAGAAATCCCTCTATACCCCCTCTGACGACCCGACAATGATTTCAGTTGAAGAATTATTGTTATTCAGATGGAAATGGATATTCTGCACCCCACCATGATGCGTGCCAATTAATATTTGATTTTTGAAGTCATTTTGAAAATGAAAAATCCCTCTATACCCCCTCTGACGACCCGACAATGATTTCAGTTGAAGAATTATTGTTATTCAGATGGAAATGGATATTCTGCACCCCACCATGATGCGTGCCAAGTCATATTTGATATTTGAAGTCATTTTGAAAATGAAAAATCCCTCTATACCCCCTCTAACGACCCGACATTGATTTCAGTTGAAGAATTACTGTTATTCAGATGGAAATGGATATTCTGCACCCCACCATGATGCGTGCCAAGTCATATTTGATTTTTGAAGTCATTTTGAAAATGAAAAATCCCTCTATACCCCCTCCAACGACCCGACATTGATTTCAGTTGAAGAATTACTGTTATTCAGATGGAATAAATATTCTGCACCCCACCATGATGCGTGCCAAGTCATATTGGATTTTTGAAGAAATATTGAAAATGAAAAATCCCTCTATACCCCCTCCAACGACCCGTCAATGATTTCTGTTGACAATTATTGTTATTGAGATGGAAATGGATATTCTGTACCACACCATGATGCGTGCCAAGTCATATTAGATTATTGAAGAAATTTTGAAAATGAAAAATCCCTCTATACCCCCTCCAACGACCCGTCAATGATTTCTGTTGACAATTATTGTTATTTAGATGGAAATGGATATTCTGCACCCCACCATGATGCGTGCCAAGTCATATTTGATTTTGAGGTAATTTTGAAAAAAGAAAAATCCCTCTATACCCCCTCTGACGACCCGACAATGATTTCTGTTGACAATTATTGTTATTGAGATGGAAATGGATATTCTGTACCACACCATGATGCGTGCCAAGTCATATTAGATTATTGAAGAAATTTTGAAAATGAAAAATCCCTCTATACCCCCTCCAACGACCCGTCAATGATTTCTGTTGACGAGTTATTGTTATTTAGATGGAAATGGATATTCTGCACCCCACCATGATGCGTGCCAAGTCATATTTGATTTTGAGGTAATTTTGAAAATGAAAAATCCCTCTATACTCCCTCTGACGACCCGACAATGATTTCTGTTGACAAATTATTGAGATAGAAATGGATATTCTGTACCCCACTATGATTCGTGCCAAGTCATATTTGATTTTTGAAGTCATTTTGAAAATGAAAAATCCCTCTATACCCCCTCTGACGACCCGACAATGATTTCAGTTGAAGAATTATTGTTATTCAGATGGAAATGGATATTCTGCACCCCACCATGATGCGTGACAAGTCATATTGGATTTTTGAAGAAATATTGAAAATGAAAAATCCCTCTATACCCCCTCCAACGACCCGTCAATGATTTCTGTTGACGAGTTATTGTTATTTAGATGGAAATGGATATTCTGCACCCCACCATGATGCGTGCCAAGTCATATTTGATTTTGAGGTAATTTTGAAAATGAGAAATCCCTCTATACCCCCTCTGACGACCCGACAATGATTTCAGTTGAAGAATTATTGTTATTCAGATGGAAATGGATATTCTGCACCCCACCATGATGCGTGCCAATTAATATTTGATTTTTGAAGTCATTTTGAAAATGAAAAATCCCTCTATACCCCCTCTGACGACCCGACAATGATTTCAGTTGAAGAATTATTGTTATTCAGATGGAAATGGATATTCTGCACCCCACCATGATGCGTGACAAGTCATATTGGATTTTTGAAGAAAAATTGAAAATGAAAAATCCCTCTATACCCCTTCTAACGACCCGACAATGATTTCTGTTGACGAATTATTGTTATCCAGATGGAAATGAATATTCTGCACCCCACCATGTTGCGTGCCAAGTCATATTTGATTTTGAGGTAAATTTGAAAATGAAAAATCCCTCTATACCCCCTCTAACGAACCGACAATGAGTTCTGTTGACAAATTATTGTTATTGAGATAGAAATGGATATTCTGTACCCCACTATGATGCGTGCCAAGTCATATTTGATTTTTGAAGTCATTTTGAAAATGAAAAATCCCTCTATACCCCCTCTGACGACCCGACAATGATTTCAGTTGAAGAATTATTGTTATTCAGATGGAAATGGATATTCTGCACCCCACCATGATGCGTGCCAAGTCATATTTGATTTTTGAAGTCATTTTGAAAATGAAAAATCCCTCTATACCCCCTCTAACGACCCGACATTGATTTCAGTTGAAGAATTACTGTTATTCAGATGGAAATGGATATTCTGCACCCCACCATGATGCGTGCCAAGTCATATTGGATTTTTGAAGAAATATTGAAAATGAAAAATCCCTCTATACCCCCTCCAACGACCCGTCAATGATTTCTGTTGACGAGTTATTGTTATTTAGATGGAAATGGATATTCTGCACCCCACCATGATGCGTGCCAAGTCATATTTGATTTTGAGGTAATTTTGAAAATGAGAAATCCCTCTATACCCCCTCTGACGACCCGACAATGATTTCAGTTGAAGAATTATTGTTATTCAGATGGAAATGGATATTCTGCACCCCACCATGATGCGTGACAAGTCATATTGGATTTTTGAAGAAATATTGAAAATGAAAAATCCCTCTATACCCCCTCCAACGACCCGTCAATGATTTCTGTTGACGAGTTATTGTTATTTAGATGGAAATGGATATTCTGCACTCCACCATGATGCGTGCCAAGTCATATTTGATTTTGAGGTAATTTTGAAAATGAGAAATCCCTCTATACCCCCTCTGACGACCCGACAATGATTTCAGTTGAAGAATTATTGTTATTCAGATGGAAATGGATATTCTGCACCCCACCATGATGCGTGCCAATTAATATTTGATTTTTGAAGTCATTTTGAAAATGAAAAATCCCTCTATACCCCCTCTGACGACCCGACAATGATTTCAGTTGAAGAATTATTGTTATTCAGATGGAAATGGATATTCTGCACCCCACCATGATGCGTGACAAGTCATATTGGATTTTTGAAGAAAAATTGAAAATGAAAAATCCCTCTATACCCCTTCTAACGACCCGACAATGATTTCTGTTGACGAATTATTGTTATCCAGATGGAAATGAATATTCTGCACCCCACCATGTTGCGTGCCAAGTCATATTTGATTTTGAGGTAAATTTGAAAATGAAAAATCCCTCTATACCCCCTCTAACGAACCGACAATGAGTTCTGTTGACAAATTATTGTTATTGAGATAGAAATGGATATTCTGTACCCCACTATGATGCGTGCCAAGTCATATTTGATTTTTGAAGTCATTTTGAAAATGAAAAATCCCTCTATACCCCCTCTGACGACCCGACAATGATTTCAGTTGAAGAATTATTGTTATTCAGATGGAAATGGATATTCTGCACCCCACCATGATGCGTGCCAAGTCATATTTGATTTTTGAAGTCATTTTGAAAATGAAAAATCCCTCTATACCCCCTCTAACGACCCGACATTGATTTCAGTTGAAGAATTACTGTTATTCAGATGGAAATGGATATTCTGCACCCCACCATGATGCGTGCCAAGTCATATTGGATTTTTGAAGAAATATTGAAAATGAAAAATCCCTCTATACCCCCTCCAACGACCCGTCAATGATTTCTGTTGACGAGTTATTGTTATTTAGATGGAAATGGATATTCTGCACCCCACCATGATGTGTGCCAAGTCATATTAGATTTTTGAAGAAATTTTGAAAATGAAAAATCCCTTTATACCCCCTCCAACGACCCGTCAATGATTTATGTCGACAAATTATTGTTATTCAGATGGAAATGGATATTCTGCACCTTACTATGATGCGTGCCAAGTCATATTTGTTTTTGAAGAAATATTGAAAATGAAAAATCCCTCTATACCCCCTCTGATGACTTGACAATGATTTCTGTTGACGAATTATTGTTATACAGATGTTCATGGATACTTTGCACCCCACCATGATGCGTGCCAAGTCATATTCGATTTTTGAAGAAATATTGAGAATGAAAAATCCCTCTATACCCCCTCTATCGACCCGACAATGACATCTGTTGACAAATTATTGTTATTCAAATGGAAATGGATATTCTGCACCCCACCATGATGTGTGCCAAGTCATATTAGATTATTGAAGAAATTTTGAAAATGAAAAATCCCTCTATACCCCCTCCAGCGACCCGTCAATGATTTCTGTCGACAAATTATTGTTATTCAGATGGAAATAGATATTCTGCACCCCACCATGATGTGTGCCAAGTCATATTAGATTTTTGAAGAAATTTTGAAAATGAAAAATCCCTCTATACCCCCTCCAACGACCCGTCAATGATTTCTGTCGAAAAATTATTGTTATTCAGTTGGTAATAGATATTCTGCACCCCACTATGATGCGTGACAAGTCATATTTGATTTTGAAGAAATATTGAAAATGAAAAATCCCTCTATACCCCCTCCAGCGACCCGTCAATGATTTCTGTCGACAAATTATTGTTATTCAGATGGAAATGGATATTCTGCACCCCACCATGATGTGTGCCAAGTCATATTAGGTTTTTGAAGAAATTTTGAAAATGAAAAATCCCTCTATACTCCCTCCAACGACCCGTCAATGATTTCTGTCGACAAATTATTGTTATTCAGATGGAAATGGATATTCTGCACCCCACCATGATGTGTGCCAAGTCATATTAGATTTTTGAAGAAATATTGAAAATGAAAAATCCCTCTATACCCCCTTTAATGACCCGTCAATGATTTCTGTTGACGAATCATTTTTATTCAGATGGACATGGATGTTCTGCACCCCACCATGATGAGTGCCAAGTCATATTTGATTTTGAGGTAATTTTGAAAATGAGAAATCCCTCTATACTCCCTCTGACGACCCGACAATTATTTCTGTTGACAAATTATTGTTATTGAGATGGAAATGGATATTCTGCACCCTACCATGAAGCGTGCCAAGTCATATTAGATTTTTGAAGTCATTTTGAAAATGAAAAATCCCTCTATACCCCCTTCAACGAACCGTCAATGATTTCTGTTGCTGAATTATTGCTATTCAGATGTTCATGGATACTTTGCACCCCACCATGATGCGTGCCATGTCATATTAGATTTTTGAAGAAATATTGAAAATGAAAAATCCCTCTATACCCCCTCTATCGACCCGACAATGACATCTGTTGACAAATTATTGTTATTCAGATGGAAATGGATTTTCTGCACCCCACCATGATGCGTGCCAAGTCATATTTGATTTATGAAGTCAATTTGAAAACGAAAAATCCCTCTATACCCCCTCTAACGACCCGACATTGATTTCTGTTGACGAATTATCGTTATTCAGATGGAAATGAATATTCTGCACCCCACCATGTTGCGTGCCAAGTCATATTTGATTTAGAGTTAATTTTGAAAATGAAAAATCCCTCTATACCCCCTCTGACGACCCGACAATGATTTCTGTCGACAAATTATTGTTATTCAGATGGAAATGGATATTCTGTACCCCACCATGATGCGTGCCAAGTCATATTTGATTTTTGAAGTCAATTTGAAAATGAAAAATCCCTCTATACCCCCTCTGACGACCCGACAATGATTTCTGTTGACGAATTATTGTTATTCAGATGGACATGGATACTTTGCACCCCACAGTGATGCGTGCCAAGTCATATTAGAATTTTGAAGAAATATTGAAATTGAAAAATCCCTCTATACCTCCTTTAACGACCCGTCAATGACTTCTGTTGACAAATTATTGTTATTCAGATGGATATGGATATTCTGCACCCCACCATGATGTGTGCCAAGTCATATTAGATATTTGAAGAAATATTGTAATTGAAAAATGCCTCTATACCGCCTCTATCGACCCGACAATGACTTCTGTTGACAAATTATTGTTATTCAGATGGAAATGGATATTCTGCACCCCTCCATGATGTGTGCCAAGTCATATTAGATTTTTGAAGAAATATTGAAATTGAAAAATCCCTCTATACCTCCTTTAACGACCCGTCAATGATTTCTGTTGACGAATCATTGTTATTCAGATGGAAATGGATATTCTGCACCCCACCATGATGCGTGCCAAGTCATATTTGATTTTGAGGTAATTTTGAAAATGAAAAATCCCTCTATACCCCCTCTGACGACCCGACAATGATTTCTGTTGAAAAATTATTGTTATTGAGATGGAAATGGATATTCTGTACCCCACCATGATGCGTGCCAAGTCATATATGAATTTTGAAGTCATTTTGAAAATGAAAAATCCCTCTATATCCCCTCTGACGACCCGACAATGATTTCTGTTGACGAATTATTGTTATTCAGTTGGAAATGGATATTCTGCACCCCACCATGATGCGTGCCAAGTCATATTGGATTTTTGAAGAAATATTGAAAATGAAAAATCCCTCTATACCCCCTCTGACGACCCGACAATGATTTCTGTTGACGAATTATTGCTATTCAGATGTTCATGGATACTTTGCACCCCACCATGATGTGTGCCAAGTCATATTAGATTTTTGAAGAAATTTTGAAAATGAAAAATCCCTCTATACCCCCTCCAGCGACCCGTCAATGATTTCTGTCGACAAATTATTGTTATTCAGATGGAAATGGATATTCTGCACCCCACCATGATGTGTGCCAAGTCATATTAGGTTTTTGAAGAAATTTTGAAAATGAAAAATCCCTCTATACTCCCTCCAACGACCCGTCAATGATTTCTGTCGACAAATTATTGTTATTCAGATGGAAATGGATATTCTGCACCCCACCATGATGTGTGCCAAATCATATTAGATTTTTGAAGAAATATTGAAAATGAAAAATCCCTCTATACCCCCTTTAACGACCCGTCAATGATTTCTGTTGACGAATTATTTTTATTCAGATGGACATGAATGTTCTGCACCCCACCATGATGCGTGCCAAGTCATATTTGATTTTGAGGTAATTTTGAAAATGAAAAATCCCTCTATACCCCCTCTGACGACCCGACAATTATTTCTGTTGACAAATTATTGTTATTCAGTTGGAAATGGATATTCTGCACCACACCATGATGCGTGCCAAGTCATATTAAATTTTTGAAGAAATATTGAAAATGAAAAATCCCTCTATACCCCCTCCAACGACCCGTCAATGATTTCTGTCGACAAATTATTGTTATTCAGATGGAAATGGATATTCTGCACCCCACCATGATGTGTGCCAAGTCATATTAGATTTTTGAAGAAATATTGAAAATTAAAAATCCCTCTATACCCCCTTTAACGACCCGTCAATGATTTCTGTTGACGAATCATTTTTATTCAGATGGACATGGATGTTCTGCACCCCACCATGATGCGTGCCAAGTCATATTTGATTTTGAGGTAATTTTGAAAATGAAAAATCCCTCTATACCCCCTCTGACGACCCGACAATTATTTCTGTTGACAAATTATTGTTATTGAGATGGAAATGGATATTCTGTACCCCACCATGATGCGTGCCAAGTCATATTTGATTTTGAGGTAATTTTGAAAATGATAAATCCCTCTATACCCCCTCTGACGACCCGACAATGATTTCTGTTGACAAATTATTGTTATTCAGATGAAAATGGATATTCTGCACCCTACCATGAAGCGTGCCAAGTCATATTAGATTTTTGAAGTCATTTTGAAAATGTAAAATCCCTCTATACCCCCTTCAACGAACCGTCAATGATTTCTGTTGCTGAATTATTGTTATTCAGATGGAAATGAATATTCTGCACCCCACCATGATGCGTGCCAAGTCATATTTGATTTTGAGGTAATTTTGAAAATGAAAAATCCCTCTATACCCCCTCTGACGACCCGACAATTATTTCTGTTGACAAAGTATTGTTATTGAGATGGAAATGGATATTCTGTACCCCACCATGATGCGTGCCAAGTCATATTTGAATATTGAAGTCATTTTGAAAATGAAAAATCCCTCTATATCCCCTCTGACGACCCGACAATGATTTCTGTTGAAAAATTATTGTTATTGAGATGGAAATGGATATTCTGTACCCCACCATGATGCGTGCCAAGTCATATATGAATTTTGAAGTCATTTTGAAAATGAAAAATCCCTCTATATCCCCTCTGACGACCCGACAATGATTTCTGTTGACGAATTATTGTTATTCAGTTGGAAATGGATATTCTGCACCCCACCATGATGCGTGCCAAGTCATATTGGATTTTTGAAGAAATATTGAAAATGAAAAATCCCTCTATACCCCCTCTGACGACCCGACAATGATTTCTGTTGACGAATTATTGCTATTCAGATGTTCGTGGATACTTTGCACCCCACCATGATGTGTGCCAAGTCATATTAGATTTTTGAAGAAATTTTGAAAATGAAAAATCCCTCTATACCCCCTCCAGCGACCCGTCAATGATTTCTGTCGACAAATTATTGTTATTCAGATGGAAATGGATATTCTGCACCCCACCATGATGTGTGCCAAGTCATATTAGGTTTTTGAAGAAATTTTGAAAATGAAAAATCCCTCTATACTCCCTCCAACGACCCGTCAATGATTTCTGTCGACAAATTATTGTTATTCAGATGGAAATGGATATTCTGCACCCCACCATGATGTGTGCCAAGTCATATTAGATTTTTGAAGAAATATTGAAAATGAAAAATCCCTCTATACCCCCTTTAACGACCCGTCAATGATTTCTGTTGACGAATCATTTTTATTCAGATGGACATGGATGTTCTGCACCCCAGTATGATGCGTGCCAAGTCATATTTGATTTTGAGGTAATTTTGAAAATGAAAAATCCCTCTATACTCCCTCTGACGACCCGACAATTATTTCTGTTGACAAATTATTGTTATTGAGATGGAAATGGATATTCTGTACCCCACCATGATGCGTGCCAAGTCATATTTGATTATTGAAGTCATTTTGAAAATGAAAAATCCCTCTATATCCCCTCTGACGACCCGACAATGATTTCTGTTGACGAATTATTGTTATTCAGTTGGAAATGGATATTCTGCACCACACCATGATTCGTGCCAAGTCATATTAAATTTTTGAAGAAATATTGAAAATGAAAAATCCCTCTATACCCCCTCCAACGACCCGTCAATGATTTCTGTCGACAAATTATTGTTATTCAGATGGAAATGGATATTCTGCACCCCACCATGATGTGTGCCAAGTCATATTAGATTTTTGAAGAAATATTGAAAATGAAAAATCCCTCTATACCCCCTTTAACGACCCGTCAATGATTTCTGTTGACGAATCATTTTTATTCAGATGGACATGGATGTTCTGCACCCCACCATGATGCGTGCCAAGTCATATTTGATTTTGAGGTAATTTTGAAAATGAAAAATCCCTCCATACCCCCTCTGACGACCCGACAATTATTTCTGTTGACAAATTATTGTTATTGAGATGGAAATGGATATTCTGTACCCCACCATGATGCGTGCCAAGTCATATTTGATTATTGAAGTCATTTTGAAAATGAGAAATCCCTCTATATCCCCTTCAACGAACCGTCAATGATTTCTGTTGCCGAATTATTGTTATTCAGATGGAAATGGATATTCTGCACCCCACCATGATGCGTGCCAAGTCATATTAGATTTTTGAAGAAATATTGAAAATGAAAATTCCCTCTATACCCCCTCTGACGACCCGACAATAATTTCTGTTGACGAATTATTGCTATTCAGATGTTCATGGATACTTTGCACCCCACCATGATGCGTGCCAAGTCATATTAGATTTTTGAAAAAATATTGAAAATGAAAAATCCCTCTATACCCCCTCTATCGACCCGACAATAACATCTGTTGACAAATTATTGTTATTCAGATGGAAATGGATTTTCTGCACCCCACCATGATGTGTGCCAAGTCATATTAGATTTTTGAAGTTATTTTGAAAATGAAAAATCCCTCTATACCCCCTCCAACGACCCGTCAATGATTTCTGTCGACAAATTATTGTTATTGAGATGGAAATGGATATTCTGTACCCCACCATGTTGCGTGCCAAGTCATATTTGATTTAGAGGTAATTTTGAAAATGAAAAATCCCTCTATACCCCCTCTGACGTCCCGACAATGATTTCTGTTGACCAATTATTGATATTGAGATGGAAATGGATATTCTGAACCCCACCATGATGCGTGCCAAGTCATATTTGATTTTTGAAGTCAATTTGAAAATGAAAAATCCCTCTTTACCCCCTCTGACGACCCGACAATGATTTCTGTTGACGAATTATTGTTATTCAGATGGACATGGATACTTTGCACCCCACTATGATGCGTGCCAAGTCATATTAGATTTTTGAAGAAATATTGAAAATGAAAAATCCCTCTATACCGCTTCTATCGAACCGACAATGACTTCTGTTGACAAATTATTGTTATTCAGATGGAAATGGATATTCTGCACCCCACCATGATGTGTGCCAAGTCATATTAGATTTTTGAAGAAATATTGAAAATGAGAAATCCCTCTATACCCCCTCCAACGACCCGTCAATGATTTCTGTCGACAAATTGTTGTTATTCAGATGGTAATAGATATTCTGCACTCCACTATGATGCGTGCCAAGTCATATTTGATTTTGAGGTAATTTTGAAAATGAAAAATACCTTTATACCCCCTCTGACGCCACGACAATGATTTTAATTGAAGAATTATGTAATTCAGATGGACATGGATACTTTGCACCCCACCATGATGCGTGCCAAGTCATTTTTGATTTTGAGGTAATTTTGAAAATGAAAAATCCCTCTATACCCCCTCTGACGACCCGACAACGATTTCTGTTGACAAATTATTGTTATTGAGATGGAAATGGATATTCTGTACCACACCATGATGCGTGCCAAGTCATATTAGATTATTGAAGAAATTTTGAAAATGAAAAATCCCTCTATACCCCCTCCAACGACCCGTCAATGATTTCTGTCAACGAATTATTGTTATTCAGATGGGAGTGGATATTCTGCACCCAACATGATGCGTGCCAAGTCATATTTGATTTTGAGGTAATTTTGAAAATGAAAAATCCCTCTATACCCCCTCTGACGTCCCGACAATGATTTCTGTTGACAAATAATTGTTATTGAGATGGAAATGGATATTCTGTACCCCACCATGATGCGTGCCATGTCATATTTGATTATTGAAATCATTTTGATAATGAAAAATCCCTCTATACCCCCTCTGACGACACGACAATGATTTCTGTTAACCAATTATTTTTAGTTAGATATACATGACTGCTTTGCACCCCACCATGATGCGTGCCAAGTCATATTAGATTTTGAGGTAATTTTGAAAATGAAAAATCTCTCTATACCCCCTCTGACGACACGATAATAATTTCTGTTAAGGAATTATTGTTATTCAGATAGATATGGATATTCTGCACCCCACCATGATGCGTGCCAAGTAATATTAGATTTTTGAAGAAATATTGAAAATGAAAAATCCCTCTATACCCCCTCTCACGACCCGACAATGATTTCTGTTGACGAATTATTGATATTTAAATATATATGGATACTTTGCACCCCACTATGATGCGTGCCAAGTCATATTAGATTTTTGAAGTAATTTTGAAAATGAGAAATACCTCTATACCCCCTCTGACGACAAGACAATGATTTAAATTGACGAATTATTGTTATTCAGATGGACATGGATACTTTGCACCCCACCATGATGCGTGCCAAGTCATATTAGATTTTTGAAGTAATTTTAAAAATGAAAAATCTCTCTATACCCCCTCTGACGACACGAAAATAATTTATGTTAAGGAATTATTGTTATTCAGATAGATATGGATATTCTGCACCCCACCATGATGCGTGCCAAGTAATATTAGATTTTTGAAGAAATATTGAAAATGAAAAATCCCTCTATACCCCCTCTGACGACACGACAATGATTTAAATTGACGAATTATTGTTATTCAGATGGACATGGATATTTTGCACCCCACCATGATGCGTGCCAAGTCATATTAGATTTTTGAAGTAATTTTGAAAATAAGAAATACCTCTATACCCCCTCTGACGACACGACAATGATTTAAATTGACGAATTATCGTTATTCAGATGGACATGGATATTTTGCACCCCACCATGATGCGTGCCAAGTCATATTAGATTTTTGAAGTAATTTTGATAATGAAAAATCCCTCTATACCCCCTCTGACGACCCGACAATGATTTCTGTTGACGAATTATTTTTATTCAGATGGACATGGATACTTTGCACCTCAACATGATGCGTGCCAAGTCATATTAGATTTTTGAAGATATATTGAAAATGAAAAATCCCTGTATACCCCCTCTAACGACCCGACAATGATTTCTGTTGACAAATTATTGTTATTCAGATGAAAATGGATATTCTGCACCCTACCATTAAGCGTGCCAAGTCATATTAGATTTTTGAAGTCATTTTGAAAATGAAAAATCCCTCTATACCCCTTTCAACGACCCGTCAATGATTTCTGTTGCCGAATTATTGTTATTCAGATGGAAATGGATATTCTGCACCCCACCATGATGCGTGCCAAGTCATATTTGATTTTGAGGTAATTTTGAAAATGAAAAATCCCTCTATACCCCCTCTGACGACCCGACAATGATTTCTGTTGACAAATTATTGTTATTGAGATGGAAATGAATATTCTGCACCCTACCATGATGCGTGCCAAGTCATATTAGATTTTTGAAGAAATATTGAAAATGAAAAATCCCTCTATACCCCCTCTGACGACCCGACAATGATTTCTGTTGACGAATTATTGCTATTCAGATGTTCATGGATACTTTGCACCCCACCATGATGCGTGCCAAGTCATATTAGATTTTTGAAGAAATATTGAAAATGAAAAATCACTCTATACCCCCTCTATCGACCCGACAATGACGTCTGTTGACAAATTATTGTTATTCAGATGGAAATGGATTTTCTGCACCCCACCATGATGTGTGCCAAGTCATATTAGATTTTTGAAGAAATTTTGAAAATGAAAAATCCCTCTATACCCCTTCCAACGACCCGTCAATGATTTCTGTCGACAAATTATTGTTATTCAGATGGAAATGGATATTCTGCACCCCACTATGATGCGTGCCAAGTCATATTTGATTTTGAGGTAATTTTGAAAATGAAAAATCCCTCTATACCCCCTCTGACGACCCGACAATGATTTCTGTTGACCAATTATTGTTATTGAGATGGAAATGGATATTCTGTACCCCACCATGATGCGTGCCAAGTCATATTTGATTTTGAAGAAATATTGAAAATGAAAAATCCCTCTATACCCCCTTCAACGACCCGTCAATGATTTCTGTTGCCGAATTACTGTTATTCAGATGGAAATGGATATTCTGCACCCCACCATGATGCGTGCCAAGTCATATTTGATTTTGAGGTAATTTTGAAAATGAAAAATCCCTCTATACCCCCTCTGACGACCCGACAATGATTTCTGTTGACCAATTATTGTTATTGAGATGGAAATGGATATTCTGTACCCCACCATGATGCGTGCCAAGTCATATTTGATTATTGAAGTCATTTTGAAAATGAAAAATCCCTCTATATCCCCTCTGACGACCCGACAATGATTTCTGTTGACGAATTATTGTTATTCAGTTGGAAATGGATATTCTGCACCACACCATGATGCGTGCCAAGTCATATTAAATTTTTGAAGAAATATTGAAAATGAAAAATCCCTCTATACCCCCTCCAACGACCCGTCAATGATTTCTGTCGACAAATTATTGTTATTCAGATGGAAATGGATATTCTGCACCCCACCATGATGTGTGCCAAGTCATATTAGATTTTTGAAGAAATATTGAAAATTAAAAATCCCTCTATACCCCCTTTAACGACCCGTCAATGATTTCTGTTGACGAATCATTTTTATTCAGATGGACATGGATGTTCTGCACCCCACCATGATGCGTGCCAAGTCATATTTGATTTTGAGGTAATTTTGAAAATGAAAAATCCCTCTATACCCCCTCTGACGACCCGACAATTATTTCTGTTGACAAATTATTGTTATTGAGATGGAAATGGATATTCTGTACCCCACCATGATGCGTGCCAAGTCATATTTGATTATTGAAGTCATTTTGAAATTGAAAAATCCCTCTATATCCCCTCTGACGACCCGACAATGATTTCTGTTGACAAATTATTGTTATTCAGATGAAAATGGATATTCTGCACCCTACCATGAAGCGTGCCAAGTCATATTAGATTTTTGAAGTCATTTTGAAAATGAAAAATCCCTCTATACCCCCTTCAACGAACCGTCAATGATTTCTGTTGCTGAATTATTGTTATTCAGATGGAAATGAATATTCTGCACCCCACCATGATGCGTGCCAAGTCATATTTGATTTTGAGGTAATTTTGAAAATGAAAAATCCCTCTATACCCCCTCTGACGACCCGACAATTATCTCTGTTGACAAAGTATTGTTATTGAGATGGAAATGGATATTCTGTACCCCACCATGATGCGTGCCAAGTCATATTTGAATATTGAAGTCATTTTGAAAATGAAAAATCCCTCTATATCCCCTCTGACGACCCGACAATGATTTCTGTTGAAAAATTATTGTTATTGAGATGGAAATGGATATTCTGTACCCCACCATGATGCGTGCCAAGTCATATATGAATTTTGAAGTCATTTTGAAAATGAAAAATCCCTCTATATCCCCTCTGACGACCCGACAATGATTTCTGTTGACGAATTATTGTTATTCAGTTGGAAATGGATATTCTGCACCCCACCATGATGCGTGCCAAGTCATATTGGATTTTTGAAGAAATATTGAAAATGAAAAATCCCTCTATACCCCCTCTGACGACCCGACAATGATTTCTGTTGACGAACTATTGCTATTCAGATGTTCATGGATACTTTGCACCCCACCATGATGTGTGCCAAGTCATATTAGATTTTTGAAGAAATTTTGAAAATGAAAAATCCCTCTATACCCCCTCCAGCGACCCGTCAATGATTTCTGTCGACAAATTATTGTTATTCAGATGGAAATGGATATTCTGCACCCCACCATGATGTGTGCCAAGTCATATTAGGTTTTTGAAGAAATTTTGAAAATGAAAAATCCCTCTATACTCCCTCCAACGACCCGTCAATGATTTCTGTCGACAAATTATTGTTATTCAGATGGAAATGGATATTCTGCACCCCACCATGATGTGTGCCATGTCATATTAGATTTTTGAAGAAATATTGAAAATGAAAAATCCCTCTATACCCCCTTTAACGACCCGTCAATGATTTCTGTTGACGAATCATTTTTATTCAGATGGACATGGATGTTCTGCACCCCACTATGATGCGTGCCAAGTCGTATTTGATTTTGAGGTAATTTTGAAAATGAAAAATCCCTCTATACTCCCTCTGACGACCCGACAATTATTTCTGTTGACAAATTATTGTTATTGAGATGGAAATGGATATTCTGTACCCCACCATGATGCGTGCCAAGTCATATTTGATTATTGAAGTCATTTTGAAAATGAAAAATCCCTCTATATCCCCTCTGACGACCCGACAATGATTTCTGTTGACGAATTATTGTTATTCAGTTGGAAATGGATATTCTGCACCACACCATGATTCGTGCCAAGTCATATTAAATTTTTGAAGAAATATTGAAAATGAAAAATCCCTCTATACCCCCTCCAACGACCCGTCAATGATTTCTGTCGACAAATTATTGTTATTCAGATGGAAATGGATATTCTGCACCCCACCATGATGTGTGCCAAGTCATATTAGATTTTTGAAGAAATATTGAAAATGAAAAATCCCTCTATACCCCCTTTAACGACCCGTCAATGATTTCTGTTGACGAATCATTTTTATTCAGATGGACATGGATGTTCTGCACCCCACCATGATGCGTGCCAAGTCATATTTGATTTTGAGGTAATTTTGAAAATGAAAAATCCCTCCATACCCCCTCTGACGACCCGACAATTATTTCTGTTGACAAATTATTGTTATTGAGATGGAAATGGATATTCTGTACCCCACCATGATGCGTGCCAAGTCATATTTGATTATTGAAGTCATTTTGAAAATGAGAAATCCCTCTATATCCCCTCTGACGACCCGACAATGATTTCTGTTGACAAATTATTGTTATTCAGATGAAAATGGATATTCTGCACCCTACCATGAAGCGTGCCAAGTCATATTAGATTTTTGAAGTCATTTTGAAAATGAAAAATCCCTCTATACCCCCTTCAACGAACCGTCAATGATTTCTGTTGCCGAATTATTGTTATTCAGATGGAAATAGATATTCTGCACCCCACCATGATGCGTGCCAAGTCATATTAGATTTTTGAAGAAATATTGAAAATGAAAATTCCCTCTATACCCCCTCTGACGACCCGACAATAATTTCTGTTGACGAATTATTGCTATTCAGATGTTCATGGATACTTTGCACCCCACCATGATGCGTGCCAAGTCATATTAGATTTTTGAAAAAATATTGAAAATGAAAAATCCCTCTATACCCCCTCTATCGACCCGACAATAACATCTGTTGACAAATTATTGTTATTCAGATGGAAATGGATTTTCTGCACCCCACCATGATGTGTGCCAAGTCATATTAGATTTTTGAAGTTATTTTGAAAATGAAAAATCCCTCTATACCCCCTCCAACGACCCGTCAATGATTTCTGTCGACAAATTATTGTTATTGAGATGGAAATGGATATTCTGTACCCCACCATGTTGCGTGCCAAGTCATATTTGATTTAGAGGTAATTTTGAAAATGAAAAATCCCTCTATACCCCCTCTGACGTCCCGACAATGATTTCTGTTGACCAATTATTGATATTGAGATGGAAATGGATATTCTGAACCCCACCATGATGCGTGCCAAGTCATATTTGATTTTTGAAGTCAATTTGAAAATGAAAAATCCCTCTTTACCCCCTCTGACGACCCGACAATGATTTCTGTTGACGAATTATTGTTATTCAGATGGACATGGATACTTTGCACCCCACTATGATGCGTGCCAAGTCATATTAGATTTTTGAAGAAATATTGAAAATGAAAAATCCCTCTATACCGCTTCTATCGAACCGACAATGACTTCTGTTGACAAATTATTGTTATTCAGATGGAAATGGATATTCTGCACCCCACCATGATGTGTGCCAAGTCATATTAGATTTTTGAAGAAATATTGAAAATGAGAAATCCCTCTATACCCCCTCCAACGACCCGTCAATGATTTCTGTCGACAAATTGTTGTTATTCAGATGGTAATAGATATTCTGCACTCCACTATGATGCGTGCCAAGTCATATTTGATTTTGAGGTAATTTTGAAAATGAAAAATACCTTTATACCCCCTCTGACGCCACGACAATGATTTTAATTGAAGAATTATGTAATTCAGATGGACATGGATACTTTGCACCCCACCATGATGCGTGCCAAGTCATTTTTGATTTTGAGGTAATTTTGAAAATGAAAAATCCCTCTATACCCCCTCTGACGACCCGACAACGATTTCTGTTGACAAATTATTGTTATTGAGATGGAAATGGATATTCTGTACCACACCATGATGCGTGCCAAGTCATATTAGATTATTGAAGAAATTTTGAAAATGAAAAATCCCTCTATACCCCCTCCAACGACCCGTCAATGATTTCTGTCAACGAATTATTGTTATTCAGATGGGAGTGGATATTCTGCACCCAACATGATGCGTGCCAAGTCATATTTGATTTTGAGGTAATTTTGAAAATGAAAAATCCCTCTATACCCCCTCTGACGTCCCGACAATGATTTCTGTTGACAAATAATTGTTATTGAGATGGAAATGGATATTCTGTACCCCACCATGATGCGTGCCATGTCATATTTGATTATTGAAATCATTTTGATAATGAAAAATCCCTCTATACCCCCTCTGACGACACGACAATGATTTCTGTTAACCAATTATTTTTAGTTAGATATACATGAATACTTTGCACCACACCATGATGCGTGCCAAGTCATATTAAATTTTTGAAGAAATATTGAAAATGAAAAATCCCTCTATACCCCCTCCAACGACCCGTCAATGATTTCTGTCGACAAATTATTGTTATTCAGATGGAAATGGATATTCTGCACCCCACCATGATGTGTGCCAAGTCATATTAGATTTTTGAAGAAATATTGAAAATTAAAAATCCCTCTATACCCCCTTTAACGACCCGTCAATGATTTCTGTTGACGAATCATTTTTATTCAGATGGACATGGATGTTCTGCACCCCACCATGATGCGTGCCAAGTCATATTTGATTTTGAGGTAATTTTGAAAATGAAAAATCCCTCTATACCCCCTCTGACGACCCGACAATTATTTCTGTTGACAAATTATTGTTATTGAGATGGAAATGGATATTCTGTACCCCACCATGATGCGTGCCAAGTCATATTTGATTATTGAAGTCATTTTGAAATTGAAAAATCCCTCTATATCCCCTCTGACGACCCGACAATGATTTCTGTTGACAAATTATTGTTATTCAGATGAAAATGGATATTCTGCACCCTACCATGAAGCGTGCCAAGTCATATTAGATTTTTGAAGTCATTTTGAAAATGAAAAATCCCTCTATACCCCCTTCAACGAACCGTCAATGATTTCTGTTGCTGAATTATTGTTATTCAGATGGAAATGAATATTCTGCACCCCACCATGATGCGTGCCAAGTCATATTTGATTTTGAGGTAATTTTGAAAATGAAAAATCCCTCTATACCCCCTCTGACGACCCGACAATTATCTCTGTTGACAAAGTATTGTTATTGAGATGGAAATGGATATTCTGTACCCCACCATGATGCGTGCCAAGTCATATTTGAATATTGAAGTCATTTTGAAAATGAAAAATCCCTCTATATCCCCTCTGACGACCCGACAATGATTTCTGTTGAAAAATTATTGTTATTGAGATGGAAATGGATATTCTGTACCCCACCATGATGCGTGCCAAGTCATATATGAATTTTGAAGTCATTTTGAAAATGAAAAATCCCTCTATATCCCCTCTGACGACCCGACAATGATTTCTGTTGACGAATTATTGTTATTCAGTTGGAAATGGATATTCTGCACCCCACCATGATGCGTGCCAAGTCATATTGGATTTTTGAAGAAATATTGAAAATGAAAAATCCCTCTATACCCCCTCTGACGACCCGACAATGATTTCTGTTGACGAACTATTGCTATTCAGATGTTCATGGATACTTTGCACCCCACCATGATGTGTGCCAAGTCATATTAGATTTTTGAAGAAATTTTGAAAATGAAAAATCCCTCTATACCCCCTCCAGCGACCCGTCAATGATTTCTGTCGACAAATTATTGTTATTCAGATGGAAATGGATATTCTGCACCCCACCATGATGTGTGCCAAGTCATATTAGGTTTTTGAAGAAATTTTGAAAATGAAAAATCCCTCTATACTCCCTCCAACGACCCGTCAATGATTTCTGTCGACAAATTATTGTTATTCAGATGGAAATGGATATTCTGCACCCCACCATGATGTGTGCCATGTCATATTAGATTTTTGAAGAAATATTGAAAATGAAAAATCCCTCTATACCCCCTTTAACGACCCGTCAATGATTTCTGTTGACGAATCATTTTTATTCAGATGGACATGGATGTTCTGCACCCCACTATGATGCGTGCCAAGTCGTATTTGATTTTGAGGTAATTTTGAAAATGAAAAATCCCTCTATACTCCCTCTGACGACCCGACAATTATTTCTGTTGACAAATTATTGTTATTGAGATGGAAATGGATATTCTGTACCCCACCATGATGCGTGCCAAGTCATATTTGATTATTGAAGTCATTTTGAAAATGAAAAATCCCTCTATATCCCCTCTGACGACCCGACAATGATTTCTGTTGACGAATTATTGTTATTCAGTTGGAAATGGATATTCTGCACCACACCATGATTCGTGCCAAGTCATATTAAATTTTTGAAGAAATATTGAAAATGAAAAATCCCTCTATACCCCCTCCAACGACCCGTCAATGATTTCTGTCGACAAATTATTGTTATTCAGATGGAAATGGATATTCTGCACCCCACCATGATGTGTGCCAAGTCATATTAGATTTTTGAAGAAATATTGAAAATGAAAAATCCCTCTATACCCCCTTTAACGACCCGTCAATGATTTCTGTTGACGAATCATTTTTATTCAGATGGACATGGATGTTCTGCACCCCACCATGATGCGTGCCAAGTCATATTTGATTTTGAGGTAATTTTGAAAATGAAAAATCCCTCCATACCCCCTCTGACGACCCGACAATTATTTCTGTTGACAAATTATTGTTATTGAGATGGAAATGGATATTCTGTACCCCACCATGATGCGTGCCAAGTCATATTTGATTATTGAAGTCATTTTGAAAATGAGAAATCCCTCTATATCCCCTCTGACGACCCGACAATGATTTCTGTTGACAAATTATTGTTATTCAGATGAAAATGGATATTCTGCACCCTACCATGAAGCGTGCCAAGTCATATTAGATTTTTGAAGTCATTTTGAAAATGAAAAATCCCTCTATACCCCCTTCAACGAACCGTCAATGATTTCTGTTGCCGAATTATTGTTATTCAGATGGAAATGGATATTCTGCACCCCACCATGATGCGTGCCAAGTCATATTAGATTTTTGAAGAAATATTGAAAATGAAAATTCCCTCTATACCCCCTCTGACGACCCGACAATAATTTCTGTTGACGAATTATTGCTATTCAGATGTTCATGGATACTTTGCACCCCACCATGATGCGTGCCAAGTCATATTAGATTTTTGAAAAAATATTGAAAATGAAAAATCCCTCTATACCCCCTCTATCGACCCGACAATAACATCTGTTGACAAATTATTGTTATTCAGATGGAAATGGATTTTCTGCACCCCACCATGATGTGTGCCAAGTCATATTAGATTTTTGAAGTTATTTTGAAAATGAAAAATCCCTCTATACCCCCTCCAACGACCCGTCAATGATTTCTGTCGACAAATTATTGTTATTGAGATGGAAATGGATATTCTGTACCCCACCATGTTGCGTGCCAAGTCATATTTGATTTAGAGGTAATTTTGAAAATGAAAAATCCCTCTATACCCCCTCTGACGTCCCGACAATGATTTCTGTTGACCAATTATTGATATTGAGATGGAAATGGATATTCTGAACCCCACCATGATGCGTGCCAAGTCATATTTGATTTTTGAAGTCAATTTGAAAATGAAAAATCCCTCTTTACCCCCTCTGACGACCCGACAATGATTTCTGTTGACGAATTATTGTTATTCAGATGGACATGGATACTTTGCACCCCACTATGATGCGTGCCAAGTCATATTAGATTTTTGAAGAAATATTGAAAATGAAAAATCCCTCTATACCGCTTCTATCGAACCGACAATGACTTCTGTTGACAAATTATTGTTATTCAGATGGAAATGGATATTCTGCACCCCACCATGATGTGTGCCAAGTCATATTAGATTTTTGAAGAAATATTGAAAATGAGAAATCCCTCTATACCCCCTCCAACGACCCGTCAATGATTTCTGTCGACAAATTGTTGTTATTCAGATGGTAATAGATATTCTGCACTCCACTATGATGCGTGCCAAGTCATATTTGATTTTGAGGTAATTTTGAAAATGAAAAATACCTTTATACCCCCTCTGACGCCACGACAATGATTTTAATTGAAGAATTATGTAATTCAGATGGACATGGATACTTTGCACCCCACCATGATGCGTGCCAAGTCATTTTTGATTTTGAGGTAATTTTGAAAATGAAAAATCCCTCTATACCCCCTCTGACGACCCGACAACGATTTCTGTTGACAAATTATTGTTATTGAGATGGAAATGGATATTCTGTACCACACCATGATGCGTGCCAAGTCATATTAGATTATTGAAGAAATTTTGAAAATGAAAAATCCCTCTATACCCCCTCCAACGACCCGTCAATGATTTCTGTCAACGAATTATTGTTATTCAGATGGGAGTGGATATTCTGCACCCAACATGATGCGTGCCAAGTCATATTTGATTTTGAGGTAATTTTGAAAATGAAAAATCCCTCTATACCCCCTCTGACGTCCCGACAATGATTTCTGTTGACAAATAATTGTTATTGAGATGGAAATGGATATTCTGTACCCCACCATGATGCGTGCCATGTCATATTTGATTATTGAAATCATTTTGATAATGAAAAATCCCTCTATACCCCCTCTGACGACACGACAATGATTTCTGTTAACCAATTATTTTTAGTTAGATATACATGAATACTTTGCACCCCACCATGATGCGTGCCAAGTCATATTAGATTTTGAGGTAATTTTGAAAATGAAAAATCTCTCTATACCCCCTCTGACGACACGATAATAATTTCTGTTAAGGAATTATTGTTATTCAGATAGATATGGATATTCTGCACCCCACCATGATGCGTGCCAAGTAATATTAGATTTTTGAAGAAATATTGAAAATGAAAAATCCCTCTATACCCCCTCTCACGACCCGACAATGATTTCTGTTGACGAATTATTGATATTTAAATATATATGGATACTTTGCACCCCACTATGATGCGTGCCAAGTCATATTAGATTTTTGAAGTAATTTTGAAAATGAGAAATACCTCTATACCCCCTCTGACGACAAGACAATGATTTAAATTGACGAATTATTGTTATTCAGATGGACATGGATACTTTGCACCCCACCATGATGCGTGCCAAGTCATATTAGATTTTTGAAGTAATTTTAAAAATGAAAAATCTCTCTATACCCCCTCTGACGACACGAAAATAATTTATGTTAAGGAATTATTGTTATTCAGATAGATATGGATATTCTGCACCCCACCATGATGCGTGCCAAGTAATATTAGATTTTTGAAGAAATATTGAAAATGAAAAATCCCTCTATACCCCCTCTGACGACACGACAATGATTTAAATTGACGAATTATTGTTATTCAGATGGACATGGATATTTTGCACCCCACCATGATGCGTGCCAAGTCATATTAGATTTTTGAAGTAATTTTGAAAATAAGAAATACCTCTATACCCCCTCTGACGACACGACAATGATTTAAATTGACGAATTATCGTTATTCAGATGGACATGGATATTTTGCACCCCACCATGATGCGTGCCAAGTCATATTAGATTTTTGAAGTAATTTTGATAATGAAAAATCCCTCTATACCCCCTCTGACGACCCGACAATGATTTCTGTTGACGAATTATTTTTATTCAGATGGACATGGATACTTTGCACCTCAACATGATGCGTGCCAAGTCATATTAGATTTTTGAAGATATATTGAAAATGAAAAATCCCTATATACCCCCTCTAACGACCCGACAATGATTTCTGTTGACAAATTATTGTTATTCAGATGAAAATGGATATTCTGCACCCTACCATTAAGCGTGCCAAGTCATATTAGATTTTTGAAGTCATTTTGAAAATGAAAAATCCCTCTATACCCCTTTCAACGACCCGTCAATGATTTCTGTTGCCGAATTATTGTTATTCAGATGGAAATGGATATTCTGCACCCCACCATGATGCGTGCCAAGTCATATTTGATTTTGAGGTAATTTTGAAAATGAAAAATCCCTCTATACCCCCTCTGACGACCCGACAATGATTTCTGTTGACAAATTATTGTTATGGAGATGGAAATGAATATTCTGCACCCTACCATGATGCGTGCCAAGTCATATTAGATTTTTGAAGAAATATTGAAAATGAAAAATCCCTCTATACCCCCTCTGACGACCCGACAATGATTTCTGTTGACGAATTATTGCTATTCAGATGTTCATGGATACTTTGCACCCCACCATGATGCGTGCCAAGTCATATTAGATTTTTGAAGAAATATTGAAAATGAAAAATCACTCTATACCCCCTCTATCGACCCGACAATGACGTCTGTTGACAAATTATTGTTATTCAGATGGAAATGGATTTTCTGCACCCCACCATGATGTGTGCCAAGTCATATTAGATTTTTGAAGAAATTTTGAAAATGAAAAATCCCTCTATACCCCTTCCAACGACCCGTCAATGATTTCTGTCGACAAATTATTGTTATTCAGATGGAAATGGATATTCTGCACCCCACTATGATGCGTGCCAAGTCATATTTGATTTTGAGGTAATTTTGAAAATGAAAAATCCCTCTATACCCCCTCTGACGACCCGACAATGATTTCTGTTGACCAATTATTGTTATTGAGATGGAAATGGATATTCTGTACCCCACCATGATGCGTGCCAAGTCATATTTGATTTTGAAGAAATATTGAAAATGAAAAATCCCTCTATACCCCCTTCAACGACCCGTCAATGATTTCTGTTGCCGAATTACTGTTATTCAGATGGAAATGGATATTCTGCACCCCACCATGATGCGTGCCAAGTCATATTTGATTTTGAGGTAATTTTGAAAATGAAAAATCCCTCTATACCCCCTCTGACGACCCGACAATGATTTCTGTTGACCAATTATTGTTATTGAGATGGAAATGGATATTCTGTACCCCACCATGATGCGTGCCAAGTCATATTAGATTTTTGAAGAAATTTTGAAAATGAAAAATCCCTCTATACCCCTTCCAACGACCCGTCAATGATTTCTGTCGACAAATTATTGTTATTCAGATGGAAATGGATATTCTGCACCCTACTATGATGCGTGCCAAGTCATATTAGATTTTTGAAGAAATATTGAAAATGAAAAATCCCTCTATACCGCTTCTATCGACCCGACAATGACTTCTGTTGACAAATTATTGTTATTCAGATGGAAATGGATATTCTGCACCCCACCATGATGTGTGCCAAGTCATATTAGATTTTTGAAGAAATATTGAAAATGAGAAATCCCTCTATACCCCCTTCAACGACCCGTCAATGATTTCTGTTGCCGAATTATTGTTATTCAGATGGAAATGGATATTCTGCACCCCACCATGATGCGTGCCAAGTCATATTTGTTTTTGAGGTAATTTTGAAAATGAAAAATCCCTCTATACCCCCTCTGACTACCCGACAATGATTTCAGTTGAAGAATTATTGTTATTCAGATGAAAATGGATATTCTGCACCCCACCATGATGCGTGACAAGTCATATTGGATTTTTGAAGAAATATTGAAAATGAAAAATCACTCTATACCCCCTCTGACGACCCGACAATGATTTCTGTTGACAAATTATTATTATTGAGATAGAAATGGATATTCTGTACCCCACTATGATGCATGCCAAGTCATATTTGATTTTTGAAGTCATTTTGAAAATGAAAAATCCCTCTTTACCCCCTCTGACGACCCGACAATGATTTCAGTTGAAAAATTATTGTTATTCAGATGGAAATGGATATTCTGCACCCCACCATGATGCGTGACAAGTCATATTGGATTTTTGAAGATATATTGAAAATGAAAAATCCCTCTATACCCCCTCTAACGACCCGACAATGATTTCTGTTGACGAATTATTGTTATCCAGATAGAAATGAATATTCTGCACCCCACCATGTTGCGTGCCAAGTCATATTTGATTTAGAGGTAATTTTGAAAATGAAAAATCCCTCTATACCCCCTCTGACGTCCCGACAATGATTTCTGTTGACCAATTATTGATATTGAGATGGAAATGGATATTCTGAACCCCACCATGATGCGTGCCAAGTCATATTTGATTTTTGAAGTCAATTTGAAAATGAAAAATCCCTCTTTACCCCCTCTGACGACCCGACAATGATTTCTGTTGACGAATTATTGTTATTCAGATGGACATGGATACTTTGCACCCCACTATGATGCGTGCCAAGTCATATTAGATTTTTGAAGAAATATTGAAAATGAAAAATCCCTCTATACCGCTTCTATCGACCCGACAATGACTTCTGTTGACAAATTATTGTTATTCAGATGGAAATGGATATTCTGCACCCCACCATGATGTGTGCCAAGTCATATTAGATTTTTGAAGAAATATTGAAAATGAGAAATCCCTCTATACCCCCTCCAACGACCCGTCAATGATTTCTGTCGACAAATTGTTGTTATTCAGATGGTAATAGATATTCTGCACTCCACTATGATGCGTGCCAAGTCATATTTGATTTTGAGGTAATTTTGAAAATGAAAAATACCTTTATACCCCCTCTGACGCCACGACAATGATTTTAATTGAAGAATTATGTAATTCAGATGGACATGGATACTTTGCACCCCACCATGATGCGTGCCAAGTCATTTTTGATTTTGAGGTAATTTTGAAAATGAAAAATCCCTCTATACCCCCTCCAACGACCCGTCAATGATTTCTGTCAACGAATTATTGTTATTCAGATGGGAGTGGATATTCTGCACCCAACATGATGCGTGCCAAGTCATATTTGATTTTGAGGTAATTTTGAAAATGAAAAATCCCTCTATACCCCCTCTGACGTCCCGACAATGATTTCTGTTGACAAATAATTGTTATTGAGATGGAAATGGATATTCTGTACCCCACCATGATGCGTGCCATGTCATATTTGATTATTGAAATCATTTTGATAATGAAAAATCCCTCTATACCCCCTCTGACGACACGACAATGATTTCTGTTAACCAATTATTTTTAGTTAGATATACATGAATACTTTGCACCCCACCATGATGCGTGCCAAGTCATATTAGATTTTGAGGTAATTTTGAAAATGAAAAATCTCTCTATACCCCCTCTGACGACACGATAATAATTTCTGTTAAGGAATTATTGTTATTCAGATAGATATGGATATTCTGCACCCCACCATGATGCGTGCCAAGTAATATTAGATTTTTGAAGAAATATTGAAAATGAAAAATCCCTCTATACCCCCTCTCACGACCCGACAATGATTTCTGTTGACGAATTATTGATATTTAAATATATATGGATACTTTGCACCCCACTATGATGCGTGCCAAGTCATATTAGATTTTTGAAGTAATTTTGAAAATGAGAAATACCTCTATACCCCCTCTGACGACAAGACAATGATATAAATTGACGAATTATTGTTATTCAGATGGACATGGATACTTTGCACCCCACCATGATGCGTGCCAAGTCATATTAGATTTTTGAAGTAATTTTAAAAATGAAAAATCTCTCTATACCCCCTCTGACGACACGAAAATAATTTATGTTAAGGAATTATTGTTATTCAGATAGATATGGATATTCTGCACCCCACCATGATGCGTGCCAAGTAATATTAGATTTTTGAAGAAATATTGAAAATGAAAAATCCCTCTATACCCCCTCTGACGACACGACAATGATTTAAATTGACGAATTATTGTTATTCAGATGGACATGGATATTTTGCACCCCACCATGATGCGTGCCAAGTCATATTAGATTTTTGAAGTAATTTTGAAAATAAGAAATACCTCTATACCCCCTCTGACGACACGACAATGATTTAAATTGACGAATTATCGTTATTCAGATGGACATGGATATTTTGCACCCCACTATGATGCGTGCCAAGTCATATTAGATTTTTGAAGTAATTTTGATAATGAAAAATCCCTCTATACCCCCTCTGACGACCCGACAATGATTTCTGTTGACGAATTATTTTTATTCAGATGGACATGGATACTTTGCACCTCAACATGATGCGTGCCAAGTCATATTAGATTTTTGAAGATATATTGAAAATGAAAAATCCCTATATACCCCCTCTAACGACCCGACAATGATTTCTGTTGACAAATTATTGTTATTCAGATGAAAATGGATATTCTGCACCCTACCATCAAGCGTGCCAAGTCATATTAGATTTTTGAAGTCATTTTGAAAATGAAAAATCCCTCTATACCCCTTTCAACGACCCGTCAATGATTTCTGTTGCCGAATTATTGTTATTCAGATGGAAATGGATATTCTGCACCCCACCATGATGCGTGCCAAGTCATATTTGATTTTGAGGTAATTTTGAAAATGAAAAATCCCTCTATACCCCCTCTGACGACCCGACAATGATTTCTGTTGACAAATTATTGTTATTGAGATGGAAATGAATATTCTGCACCCTACCATGATGCGTGCCAAGTCATATTAGATTTTTGAAGAAATATTGAAAATGAAAAATCCCTCTATACCCCCTCTGACGACCCGACAATGATTTCTGTTGACGAATTATTGCTATTCAGATGTTCATGGATACTTTGCACCCCACCATGATGCGTGCCAAGTCATATTAGATTTTTGAAGAAATATTGAAAATGAAAAATCACTCTATACCCCCTCTATCGACCCGACAATGACGTCTGTTGACAAATTATTGTTATTCAGATGGAAATGGATTTTCTGCACCCCACCATGATGTGTGCCAAGTCATATTAGATTTTTGAAGAAATTTTGAAAATGAAAAATCCCTCTATACCCCTTCCAACGACCCGTCAATGATTTCTGTCGACAAATTATTGTTATTCAGATGGAAATGGATATTCTGCACCCCACTATGATGCGTGCCAAGTCATATTTGATTTTGAGGTAATATTGAAAATGAAAAATCCCTCTATACCCCCTTCAACGACCCGTCAATGATTTCTGTTGCCGAATTACTGTTATTCAGATGGAAATGGATATTCTGCACCCCACCATGATGCGTGCCAAGTCATATTTGATTTTGAGGTAATTTTGAAAATGAAAAATCCCTCTATACCCCCTCTGACGACCCGACAATGATTTCTGTTGACCAATTATTGTTATTGAGATGGAAATGGATATTCTGTACCCCACCATGATGCGTGCCAAGTCATATTTGATTTTGAAGAAATATTGAAAATGAAAAATCCCTCTATACCCCCTTCAACGACCCGTCAATGATTTCTGTTGCCGAATTACTGTTATTCAGATGGAAATGGATATTCTGCACCCCACCATGATGCGTGCCAAGTCATATTTGATTTTGAGGTAATTTTGAAAATGAAAAATACCTCTATACCCCCTCTGACGACCCGACAATGATTTCTGTTGACCAATTATTGTTATTGAGATGGAAATGGATATTCTGTACCCCACCATGATGCGTGCCAAGTCATATTAGATTTTTGAAGAAATTTTGAAAATGAAAAATCCCTCTATACCCCTTCCAACGACCCGTCAATGATTTCTGTCGACAAATTATTGTTATTCAGATGGAAATGGATATTCTGCACCCCACTATGATGCGTGCCAAGTCATATTTGATTTTGAGGTAATTTTGAAAATGAAAAATCCCTCTATACCCCCTCTGACGACCCGACAATGATTTCTGTTGACCAATTATTGTTATTGAGATGGAAATGGATATTCTGTACCCCACCATGATGCGTGCCAAGTCATATTTGATTTTGAAGAAATATTGAAAATGAAAAATCCCTCTATACCCCCTTCAACGACCCGTCAATGATTTCTGTTGCCGAATTATTGTTATTCAGATGGAAATGGATATTCTGCACCCCACCATGATGCGTGCCAAGTCATATTTGATTTTGAGGTAATTTTGAAAATGAAAAATCCCTCTATACCCCCTCTGACTACCCGACAATGATTTCAGTTGAAGAATTATTGTTATTCAGATGAAAATGGATATTCTGCACCCCACCATGATGCGTGACAAGTCATATTGGATTTTTGAAGAAATATTGAAAATGAAAAATCACTCTATACCCCCTCTGACGACCCGACAATAATTTCTGTTGACAAATTATTATTATTGAGATAGAAATGGATATTCTGTACCCCACTATGATGCATGCCAAGTCATATTTGATTTTTGAAGTCATTTTGAAAATGAAAAATCCCTCTTTACCCCCTCTGACGACCCGACAATGATTTCAGTTGAAAAATTATTGTTATTCAGATGGAAATGGATATTCTGCACCCCACCATGATGCGTGACAAGTCATATTGGATTTTTGAAGATATATTGAAAATGAAAAATCCCTCTATACCCCCTCTAACGACCCGACAATGATTTCTGTTGACGAATTATTGTTATCCAGATAGAAATGAATATTCTGCACCCCACCATGTTGCGTGCCAAGTCATATTTGATTTTGAGGTATATTTGAAAATGAAAAATCCCTCTATACCCCCTCTAACGAACCGACAATGAGTTCTGTTGACGAATTATTGTTATTCAGATGGAAATGGATATTCTGCACCACACCATGATGCGTGCCAAGTCATATTGGATTTTTGAAGAAATATTGAAAATGGAAAATCCCTCTATACCCCCTCTAACGAACCGACAATGAGTTCTGTTGACGAATTATTGTTATTCAGATGGAAATGGATATTCTGCACCCCACCATGATGCGTGCCAAGTCATATTGGATTTTTGAAGAAATATTGAAAATGAAAAATCCCTCTATACCGCCTCTAACGACCCGACAATAATTTCTGTTGACGAATTATCGTTATTCAGATGGAAATAGATATTCTGCACCCCACCATGATGCGTGCCAAGTCATATTAGATTCTTGAAGAAATATTGAAAATGAAAAATCCCTCTATACCCACTCTAACGACCCGACAATGAGTTCTGTTGACGAATTACTGTTATTCAGATGGAAATGGATATTCTGCACCCCACCATGATGCGTGCCAAGTCATATTGAATTTTTTAAGAAATATTGAAAATGAAAAATCCCTCTATACCCCCTCTAACGACCCGACATTGATTTCAGTTGAAGAATTACTGTTATTCAGATGGAAATGGATATTCTGCACCCCACCATGATGCGTGCCAAGTCATATTGGATTTTTGAAGAAATATTGGAAATGAAAAATCCCTCTATACCCCCTCTAACGACCCGACAATGATTTTTGTCGACGAATTATCGTTATTCAGATGGAAATAGATATTCTGCACCCCACCATGATGCGTGCCAAGTCATATTAGATTTTTGAAGAAATATTGAAAATGAAAAATCCCTCTATACCCACTCTAACGACCCGACAATGAGTTCTGTTGACGAATTACTGTTATTCAGATGGAAATGGATATTCTGCACCCCACCATGATGCGTGCCAAGTCATATTGAATTTTTTAAGAAATATTGAAAATGAAAAATCCCACTATACCCCCTCTGACGACCCGACAATGATTTCTGTTGACGAATTATTGCTATTCAGATGTTCATGGATACTTTGCACCCCACCATGATGCGTGCCAAGTCATATTAGATTTTTGAAGAAATATTGAAAATGAAAAATCACTCTATACCCCCTCTATCGACCCGACAATGACGTCTGTTGACAAATTATTGTTATTCAGATGGAAATGGATTTTCTGCACCCCACCATGATGTGTGCCAAGTCATATTAGATTTTTGAAGAAATTTTGAAAATGAAAAATCCCTCTATACCCCTTCCAACGACCCGTCAATGATTTCTGTCGACAAATTATTGTTATTCAGATGGAAATGGATATTCTGCACCCCACTATGATGCGTGCCAAGTCATATTTGATTTTGAGGTAATTTTGAAAATGAAAAATCCCTCTATACCCCCTCTGACGACCCGACAATGATTTCTGTTGACCAATTATTGTTATTGAGATGGAAATGGATATTCTGTACCCCACCATGATGCGTGCCAAGTCATATTTGATTTTGAAGAAATATTGAAAATGAAAAATCCCTCTATACCCCCTTCAACGACCCGTCAATGATTTCTGTTGCCGAATTACTGTTATTCAGATGGAAATGGATATTCTGCACCCCACCATGATGCGTGCCAAGTCATATTTGATTTTGAGGTAATTTTGAAAATGAAAAATCCCTCTATACCCCCTCTGACGACCCGACAATGATTTCTGTTGACCAATTATGGTTATTGAGATGGAAATGGATATTCTGTACCCCACCATGATGCGTGCCAAGTCATATTAGATTTTTGAAGAAATTTTGAAAATGAAAAATCCCTCTATACCCCTTCCAACGACCCGTCAATGATTTCTGTCGACAAATTATTGTTATTCAGATGGAAATGGATATTCTGCACCCCACTATGATGCGTGCCAAGTCATATTTGATTTTGAGGTAATTTTGAAAATGAAAAATCCCTCTATACCCCCTCTGACGACCCGACAATGATTTCTGTTGACCAATTATTGTTATTGAGATGGAAATGGATATTCTGTACCCCACCATGATGCGTGCCAAGTCATATTTGATTTTGAAGAAATATTGAAAATGAAAAATCCCTCTATACCCCCTTCAACGACCCGTCAATGATTTCTGTTGCCGAATTATTGTTATTCAGATGGAAATGGATATTCTGCACCCCACCATGATGCGTGCCAAGTCATATTTGATTTTGAGGTAATTTTGAAAATGAAAAATCCCTCTATACCCCCTCTGACTACCCGACAATGATTTCAGTTGAAGAATTATTGTTATTCAGATGAAAATGGATATTCTGCACCCCACCATGATGCGTGACAAGTCATATTGGATTTTTGAAGAAATATTGAAAATGAAAAATCACTCTATACCCCCTCTGACGACCCGACAATAATTTCTGTTGACAAATTATTATTATTGAGATAGAAATGGATATTCTGTACCCCACTATGATGCATGCCAAGTCATATTTGATTTTTGAAGTCATTTTGAAAATGAAAAATCCCTCTTTACCCCCTCTGACGACCCGACAATGATTTCAGTTGAAAAATTATTGTTATTCAGATGGAAATGGATATTCTGCACCCCACCATGATGCGTGACAAGTCATATTGGATTTTTGAAGATATATTGAAAATGAAAAATCCCTCTATACCTCCTCTAACGACTCGACAATGATTTCTGTTGACGAATTATTGTTATCCAGATAGAAATGAATATTCTGCACCCCACCATGTTGCGTGCCAAGTCATATTTGATTTTGAGGTATATTTGAAAATGAAAAATCCCTCTATACCCCCTCTAACGAACCGACAATGAGTTCTGTTGACGAATTATTGTTATTCAGATGGAAATGGATATTCTGCACCACACCATGATGCGTGCCAAGTCATATTGGATTTTTGAAGAAATATTGAAAATGGAAAATCCCTCTATACCCCCTCTAACGAACCGACAATGAGTTCTGTTGACGAATTATTGTTATTCAGATGGAAATGGATATTCTGCACCCCACCATGATGCGTGCCAAGTCATATTGGATTTTTGAAGAAATATTGAAAATGAAAAATCCCTCTATACCGCCTCTAACGACCCGACAATAATTTCTGTTGACGAATTATCGTTATTCAGATGGAAATAGATATTCTGCACCCCACCATGATGCGTGCCAAGTCATATTAGATTCTTGAAGAAATATTGAAAATGAAAAATCCCTCTATACCCACTCTAACGACCCGACAATGAGTTCTGTTGACGAATTACTGTTATTCAGATGGAAATGGATATTCTGCACCCCACCATGATGCGTGCCAAGTCATATTGAATTTTTTAAGAAATATTGAAAATGAAAAATCCCTCTATACCCCCTCTAACGACCCGACATTGATTTCAGTTGAAGAATTACTGTTATTCAGATGGAAATGGATATTCTGCACCCCACCATGATGCGTGCCAAGTCATATTGGATTTTTGAAGAAATATTGGAAATGAAAAATCCCTCTATACCCCCTCTAACGACCCGACAATGATTTTTGTCGACGAATTATCGTTATTCAGATGGAAATAGATATTCTGCACCCCACCATGATGCGTGCCAAGTCATATTAGATTTTTGAAGAAATATTGAAAATGAAAAATCCCTCTATACCCACTCTAACGACCCGACAATGAGTTCTGTTGACGAATTACTGTTATTCAGATGGAAATGGATATTCTGCACCCCACCATGATGCGTGCCAAGTCATATTGAATTTTTTAAGAAATATTGAAAATGAAAAATCCCACTATACCCCCTCTAACGACCCGACATTGATTTCAGTTGAAGAATTACTGGTATTCAGATGGAAATGGATATTCTGCACCCCACCATGATGCGTGCCAAGTCATATTGGATTTTTGAAGAAATATTGAAAATGAAAAATCCCTCTATACCCCCTCTAACGACCCGACATTGATTTCAGTTGAAGAATTACTGTTATTCAGATGGAAATGGATATTCTGCACCCCACCATGATGCGTGCCAAGTCATATTGGATTTTTGAAGAAATATTGAAAATGAAAAATCCCTCTATACCCCCTCCAACGACCCGTCAATGAATTCTGTTGACGAGTTATTGTTATTTAGATGGAAATGGATATTCTGCACCCCACCATGATGCGTGCCAAGTCATATTTGATTTTGAGGTAATTTTGAAAATGAGAAATCCCTCTATACCCCCTCTGACGACCCGACAATGATTTCAGTTGAAGAATTATTGTTATTCAGATGGAAATGGATATTCTGCACCCCACCATGATGCGTGCCAATTAATATTTGATTTTTGAAGTCATTTTGAAAATGAAAAATCCCTCTATACCCCCTCTGACGACCCGACAATGATTTCAGATGAAGAATTATTGTTATTCAGATGGAAATGGATATTCTGCACCCCACCATGATGCGTGCCAAGTCATATTTGATTTTTGAAGTCATTTTGAAAATGAAAAATCCCTCTATACCCCCTCTGACGACCCGACAATGATTTCAGTTGAAGAATTATTGTTATTCAGATGGAAATGGATATTCTGCACCCCACCATGATGCGTGCCAAGTCATATTTGATTTTTGAAGTCATTTTGAAAATGAAAAATCCCTCTATACCCCCTCTGACGACCCGACAATGATTTCAGTTGAAGAATTATTGTTATTCAGATGGAAATGGATATTCTGCACCCCACTATGATGCGTGACAAGTCATATTGGATTTTTGAAGAAAAATTGAAAATGAAAAATCCCTCTATACCCCCTCTAACGAACCGACAATGAGTTCTGTTGACAAATTATTGTTAGTCAGATGGAAATGAATATTCTGCACCACACCATGATGCGTGCCAAGTCATATTGGATTTTTGAAGGAATATTGAAAATGAAAAATCCCTCTATACCCCCTCTAACGACCCGACAATGATTTCTGTTGACGAATTATCGTTATTCAGATGGAAATAGATATTCTGCACCCCACCATGATGCGTGCCAAGTCATATTAGATTTTTGAAGAAGTATTGAAAATGAAAAATCCCTCTATACACACTCTAACGACCCGACAATGAGTTCTGTTGACGAATTACTGTTAGTCAGATGGAAATGGATATTCTGCAACCCACCATGATGCGTGCCAAGTCATATTGAATTTTTTAAGAAATATTGAAAATGAAAAATCCCTCTATACCCCCTCTAACGACCCGACATTGATTTCAGTTGAAGAATTACTGTTATTCAGATGGAAATGTATATTCTGCACCCCACCATGATGCGTGCCAAGTCATATTGGATTTTTGAAGAAATATTGAAAATGAAAAATCCCTCTATACCCCCTCTAACGACCCGACAATGATTTTTGTCGACGAATTGTTGTTATTCAGATGAAAATAAATATTCTGCACTCCACCATGATGCGTGCCAAGTCATATTGAATTTTTGAAGAAATATTGAAATTGAAAAATCCCTCTATACCCCCTCTAACGACCCGACAATGATTTCTGTAAACGAATTGTTGTTATTCAGATGAAAATAAATATTCTGCACTCCACCATGACGCGTGCCAAGTCATATTAAATTTTTGAAGAAATATTGAAAATGAAAAATCCCTCTATACCCCCTCTTACGACCCGACAATGATTTCTGTCGACGAATTGTTGTTATTCAGATGAAAATAAATATTCTGCACTCCACCATAACGCGTGCCAAGTCATATTAAATTTTTGAAGAAATATTGAAAATGAAAAATCACTCTATACCCCCTCTTACGACCCGACAATGATTTCTGTGAACGAATTCTTGTTATTCAGATGGAAATATATATTCTGCACCCTACTATGATGCGTGCCAAGTCATATTTGATTTTTGAAGCCATTTTGATAATGAAAAATCCCTCTATACCCCCTCTGACGACCCGACAATGATTTCTGTTGACGAATTATTGTTATTTCGATGGACATGGATACTTTGCACCCCACCATGATGCGTGCCAAGTCATATTAGATATTTGAAGAAATTTTGAAAATGAGAAATCCCTCTATACCCCCTCCAACGACCCGTCATTGATTTCTGTTGACGAATTATTGTTGTTCAGATGGAAATGGATATTCTGCACCCCACCATGATGCGTGCCAAGTCATATTGGATTTTTGAAGAAATATTGAAAATGAAAAATCCCTCTATACCGCCTCTAACGACCCGACAATGATTTCTGTTGACGAATTATCGTTATTCAGATGGAAATGGAAATTCTGCACACCACCATGATGCGTGCCAAGTCATATTTGATTTTGAGGTAATTTTGAAAAAGAAAAATCCCTCTATACCCCCTCTGACGACCCGACAATGATTTCTGTTGACAATTATTGTTATTGAGATGGAAATGGATATTCTGTACCACACCATGATGCGTGCCAAGTCATATTAGATTATTGAAGAAATTTTGAAAATGAGAAATCCCTCTATACCCCCTCCAACGACCCGTCATTGATTTCTGTTGACGAATTATTGTTGTTTAGATGGAAATGGAAATTCTGCACCCCACCATGATGCGTGCCAAGTCATATTTGATTTTGAGGTAATTTTGAAAAAGAAAAATCCCTATATACCCCCTCTGACGACCCGACAATGATTTCTGTTGACAATTATTGTTATTGAGATGGAAATGGATATTCTGTACCACACCATGATGCGTGCCAAGTCATATTAGATTATTGAAGAAATTTTGAAAATGAAAAATCCCTCTATACCCCCTCCAACGACCCGTCAATGTTTTCTGTTGACGAGTTATTGTTATTTAGATGGAAATGGCTATTCTGCACCCCACCATGATGCGTGCCAAGTCATATTTGATTTTGAGGTAATTTTGAAAATGAAAAATCCCTCTATACCACCTCTGACGTCCCGACAATGATTTCTGTTGACAAATAATTGTTATTGAGATGGAAATGGATATTCTGTACCCCACCATGATGCGTGCCATGTCATATTTGATTATTGAAATCATTTTGATAATGAAAAATCCCTCTATACCCCCTCTGACGACACGACAATGATTTCTGTTAACCAATTATTTTTAGTTAGATATACATGAATACTTTGCACCCCACCATGATGCGTGCCAGGTCATATTAGATTTTGAGGTAATTTTGAAAATGAAAAATCTCTCTATACCCCCTCTGACGACACGATAATAATTTCTGTTAAGGAATTATTGTTATTCAGATAGATATGGATATTCTGCACCCCACCATGATGCGTGCCAAGTAATATTAGATTTTTGAAGAAATATTGAAAATGAAAAATCCCTCTATACCCCCTCTCACGACCCGACAATGATTTCTGTTGACGAATTATTGATATTTAAATATATATGGATACTTTGCACCCCACTATGATGCGTGCCAAGTCATATTAGATTTTTGAAGTAATTTTGAAAATGAGAAATACCTCTATACCCCCTCTGACGACAAGACAATGATTTAAATTGACGAATTATTGTTATTCAGATGGACATGGATACTTTGCATCCCACAATGATGCGTGCCAAGTCATATTAGATTTTTGAAGTAATTTTAAAAATGAAAAATCTCTCTATACCCCCTCTGACGACACGAAAATAATTTATGTTAAGGAATTATTGTTATTCAGATAGATATGGATATTCTGCACCCCACCATGATGCGTGCCAAGTAATATTAGATTTTTGAAGAAATATTGAAAATGAAAAATCCCTCTATACCCCCTCTGACGACACGACAATGATTTAAATTGACGAATTATTGTTATTCAGATGGACATGGATATTTTGCACCCCACCATGATGCGTGCCAAGTCATATTAGATTTTTGAAGTAATTTTGAAAATAAGAAATACCTCTATACCCCCTCTGACGACACGACAATGATTTAAATTGACGAATTATCGTTATTCAGATGGACATGGATATTTTGCACCCCACCATGATGCGTGCCAAGTCATATTAGATTTTTGAAGTAATTTTGATAATGAAAAATCCCTCTATACCCCCTCTGACGACCCGACAATGATTTCTGTTGACGAATTAGTTTTATTCAGATGGACATGGATACTTTGCACCTCAACATGATGCGTGCCAAGTCATATTAGATTTTTGAAGATATATTGAAAATGAAAAATCCCTATATACCCCCTCTAACGACCCGACAATGATTTCTGTTGACAAATTATTGTTATTCAGATGAAAATGGATATTCTGCACCCTACCATTAAGCGTGCCAAGTCATATTAGATTTTTGAAGTCATTTTGAAAATGAAAAATCCCTCTATACCCCTTTCAACGACCCGTCAATGATTTCTGTTGCCGAATTATTGTTATTCAGATGGAAATGGATATTCTGCACCCCACCATGATGCGTGCCAAGTCATATTTGATTTTGAGGTAATTTTGAAAATGAAAAATCCCTCTATACCCCCTCTGACGACCCGACAATGATTTCTGTTGACAAATTATTGTTATTGAGATGGAAATGAATATTCTGCACCCTACCATGATGCGTGCCAAGTCATATTAGATTTTTGAAGAAATATTGAAAATGAAAAATCCCTCTATACCCCCTCTGACGACCCGACAATGATTTCTGTTGACGAATTATTGCTATTCAGATGTTCATGGATACTTTGCACCCCACCATGATGCGTGCCAAGTCATATTAGATTTTTGAAGAAATATTGAAAATGAAAAATCACTCTATACCCCCTCTATCGACCCGACAATGACGTCTGTTGACAAATTATTGTTATTCAGATGGAAATGGATTTTCTGCACCCCACCATGATGTGTGCCAAGTCATATTAGATTTTTGAAGAAATTTTGAAAATGAAAAATCCCTCTATACTCCTTCCAACGACCCGTCAATGATTTCTGTCGACAAATTATTGTTATTCAGATGGAAATGGATATTCTGCACCCCACTATGATGCGTGCCAAGTCATATTTGATTTTGAGGTAATTTTGAAAATGAAAAATCCCTCTATACCCCCTCTGACGACCCGACAATGATTTCTGTTGACCAATTATTGTTATTGAGATGTAAATGGATATTCTGTACCCCACCATGATGCGTGCCAAGTCATATTTGATTTTGAAGATATATTGAAAATGAAAAATCCCTCTATACCCCCTTCAACGACCCGTCAATGATTTCTGTTGCCGAATTACTGTTATTCAGATGGAAATGGATATTCTGCACCCCACCATGATGCGTGCCAAGTCATATTTGATTTTGAGGTAATTTTGAAAATGAAAAATCCCTCTATACCCCCTCTGACGACCCGACAATGATTTCTGTTGACCAATTATTGTTATTGAGATGGAAATGGATATTCTGTACCCCACCATGATGCGTGCCAAGTCATTTTAGATTTTTGAAGAAATTTTGAAAATGAAAAATCCCTCTATACCCCTTCCAACGACCCGTCAATGATTTCTGTCGACAAATTATTGTTATTCAGATGGAAATGGATATTCTGCACCCCACTATGATGCGTGCCAAGTCATATTTGATTTTGAGGTAATTTTGAAAATGAAAAATCCCTCTATACCCCCTCTGACGACCCGACAATGATTTCTGTTGACCAATTATTGTTATTGAGATGGAAATGGATATTCTGTACCCCACCATGATGCGTGCCAAGTCATATTTGATTTTGAAGAAATATTGAAAATGAAAAATCCCTCTATACCCCCTTCAACGACCCGTCAATGATTTCTGTTGCCGAATTATTGTTATTCAGATGGAAATGGATATTCTGCACCCCACCATGATGCGTGCCAAGTCATATTTGATTTTGAGGTAATTTTGAAAATGAAAAATCCCTCTATACCCCCTCTGACTACCCGACAATGATTTCAGTTGAAGAATTATTGTTATTCAGATGAAAATGGATATTCTGCACCCCACCATGATGCGTGACAAGTCATATTGGATTTTTGAAGAAATATTGAAAATGAAAAATCACTCTATACCCCCTCTGACGACCCGACAATGATTTCTGTTGACAAATTATTATTATTGAGATAGAAATGGATATTCTGTACCCCACTATGATGCATGCCAAGTCATATTTGATTTTTGAAGTCATTTTGAAAATGAAAAATCCCTCTTTACCCCCTCTGACGACCCGACAATGATTTCAGTTGAAAAATTATTGTTATTCAGATGGAAATGGATATTCTGCACCCCACCATGATGCGTGACAAGTCATATTGGATTTTTGAAGATATATTGAAAATGAAAAATCCCTCTATACCCCCTCTAACGACCCGACAATGATTTCTGTTGACGAATTATTGTTATCCAGATAGAAATGAATATTCTGCACCCCACCATGTTGCGTGCCAAGTCATATTTGATTTTGAGGTATATTTGAAAATGAAAAATCCCTCTATACCCCCTCTAACGAACCGACAATGAGTTCTGTTGACGAATTATTGTTATTCAGATGGAAATGGATATTCTGCACCACACCATGATGCGTGCCAAGTCATATTGGATTTTTGAAGAAATATTGAAAATGGAAAATCCCTCTATACCCCCTCTAACGAACCGACAATGAGTTCTGTTGACGAATTATTGTTATTCAGATGGAAATGGATATTCTGCACCCCACCATGATGCGTGCCAAGTCATATTGGATTTTTGAAGAAATATTGAAAATGAAAAATCCCTCTATACCGCCTCTAACGACCCGACAATGATTTCTGTTGACGAATTATCGTTATTCAGATGGAAATAGATATTCTGCACCCCACCATGATGCGTGCCAAGTCATATTAGATTCTTGAAGAAATATTGAAAATGAAAAATCCCTCTATACCCACTCTAACGACCCGACAATGAGTTCTGTTGACGAATTACTGTTATTCAGATGGAAATGGATATTCTGCACCCCACCATGATGCGTGCCAAGTCATATTGAATTTTTTAAGAAATATTGAAAATGAAAAATCCCTCTATATCCCCTCTAACGACCCGACATTGATTTCAGTTGAAGAATTACTGTTATTCAGATGGAAATGGATATTCTGCACCCCACCATGATGCGTGCCAAGTCATATTGGATTTTTGAAGAAATATTGGAAATGAAAAATCCCTCTATACCCCCTCTAACGACCCGACAATGATTTTTGTCGACGAATTATCGTTATTCAGATGGAAATAGATATTCTGCACCCCACCATGATGCGTGCCAAGTCATATTAGATTTTTGAAGAAATATTGAAAATGAAAAATCCCTCTATACCCACTCTAACGACCCGACAATGAGTTCTGTTGACGAATTACTGTTATTCAGATGGAAATGGATATTCTGCACCCCACCATGATGCGTGCCAAGTCATATTGAATTTTTTAAGAAATATTGAAAATGAAAAATCCCACTATACCCCCTCTAACGACCCGACATTGATTTCAGTTGAAGAATTACTGTTATTCAGATGGAAATGGATATTCTGCACCCCACCAAGATGCGTGCCAAGTCATATTGGATTTTTGAAGAAATATTGAAAATGAAAAATCCCTCTATACCCCCTCTAACGACCCGACATTGATTTCAGTTGAAGAATTACTGTTATTCAGATGGAAATGGATATTCTGCTCCCCACCATGATGCGTGCCAAGTCATATTGGATTTTTGAAGAAATATTGAAAATGAAAAATCCCTCTATACCCCCTCCAACGACCCGTCAATGAATTCTGTTGACGAGTTATTGTTATTTAGATGGAAATGGATATTCTGCACCCCACCATGATGCGTGCCAAGTCATATTTGATTTTGAGGTAATTTTGAAAATGAGAAATCCCTCTATACCCCCTCTGACGACCCGACAATGATTTCAGTTGAAGAATTATTGTTATTCAGATGGAAATGGATATTCTGCACCCCACCATGATGCGTGCCAATTAATATTTGATTTTTGAAGTCATTTTGAAAATGAAAAATCCCTCTATACCCCCTCTGACGACCCGACAATGATTTCAGATGAAGAATTATTGTTATTCAGATGGAAATGGATATTCTGCACCCCACCATGATGCGTGCCAAGTCATATTTGATTTTTGAAGTCATTTTGAAAATGAAAAATCCCTCTATACCCCCTCTGACGACCCGACAATGATTTCAGTTGAAGAATTATTGTTATTCAGATGGAAATGGATATTCTGCACCCCACTATGATGCGTGACAAGTCATATTGGATTTTTGAAGAAAAATTGAAAATGAAAAATCCCTCTATACCCCCTCTAACGACCCGACAATGATTTCTGTTGACGAATTATTATTATCCAGATGGAAATGAATATTCTGCACCCCTCTATGTTGCGTGCCAAGTCATATTTGATTTTGAGGTGAATTTGAAAATGAAAAATCCCTCTATACCCCCTCTAACGAACCGACAATGAGTTCTGTTGACAAATTATTGTTAGTCAGATGGAAATGAATATTCTGCACCACACCATGATGCGTGCCAAGTCATATTGGATTTTTGAAGGAATATTGAAAATGAAAAATCCCTCTATACCCCCTCTAACGACCCGACAATGATTTCTGTTGACGAATTATCGTTATTCAGATGGAAATAGATATTCTGCACCCCACCATGATGCGTGCCAAGTCATATTAGATTTTTGAAGAAGTATTGAAAATGAAAAATCCCTCTATACACACTCTAACGACCCGACAATGAGTTCTGTTGACGAATTACTGTTAGTCAGATGGAAATGGATATTCTGCACGCCACCATGATGCGTGCCAAGTCATATTGAATTTTTTAAGAAATATTGAAAATGAAAAATCCCTCTATACCCCCTCTAACGACCCGACATTGATTTCAGTTGAAGAATTACTGTTATTCAGATGGAAATGTATATTCTGCACCCCACCATGATGCGTGCCAAGTCATATTGGATTTTTGAAGAAATATTGAAAATGAAAAATCCCTCTATACCCCCTCTAACGACCCGACAATGATTTTTGTCGACGAATTGTTGTTACTCAGATGAAAATAAATATTCTGCACTCCACCATGATGCGTGCCAAGTCATATTGAATTTTTGAAGAAATATTGAAATTGAAAAATCCCTCTATACCCCCTCTAACGACCCGACAATGATTTCTGTAAACGAATTGTTGTTATTCAGATGAAAATAAATATTCTGCACTCCACCATGACGCGTGCCAAGTCATATTAAATTTTTGAAGAAATATTGAAAATGAAAAATCCCTCTATACCCCCTCTTACGACCCGACAATGATTTCTGTCGACGAATTGTTGTTATTCAGATGAAAATAAATATTCTGCACTCCACCATAACGCGTGCCAAGTCATATTAAATTTTTGAAGAAATATTGAAAATGAAAAATCCCTCTATACCCCCTCTTACGACCCGACAATGATTTCTGTGAACGAATTCTTGTTATTCAGATGGAAATATATATTCTGCACCCTACTATGATGCGTGCCAAGTCATATTTGATTTTTGAAGCCATTTTGATAATGAAAAATCCCTCTATACCCCCTCTGACGACCCGACAATGATTTCTGTTGACGAATTATTGTTATTTCGATGGACATGGATACTTTGCACCCCACCATGATGCGTGCCAAGTCATATTAGATATTTGAAGAAATTTTGAAAATGAGAAATCCCTCTATACCCCCTCCAACGACCCGTCATTGATTTCTGTTGACGAATTATTGTTGTTCAGATGGAAATGGATATTCTGCACCCCACCATGATGCGTGCCAAGTCATATTGGATTTTTGAAGAAATATTGAAAATGAAAAATCCCTCTATACCGCCTCTAACGACCCGACAATGATTTCTGTTGACGAATTATCGTTATTCAGATGGAAATGGAAATTCTGCACACCACCATGATGCGTGCCAAGTCATATTTGATTTTGAGGTAATTTTGAAAAAGAAAAATCCCTCTATACCCCCTCTGACGACCCGACAATGATTTCTGTTGACAATTATTGTTATTGAGATGGAAATGGATATTCTGTACCACACCATGATGCGTGCCAAGTCATATTAGATTATTGAAGAAATTTTGAAAATGAAAAATCCCTCTATACCCCCTCCAACGACCCGTCATTGATTTCTGTTGACGAATTATTGTTGTTCAGATGGAAATGGAAATTCTGCACCCCACCATGATGCGTGCCAAGTCATATTCGATTTTGAGGTAATTTTGAAAAAGAAAAATCCCTATATACCCCCTCTGACGACCCGACAATGATTTCTGTTGACAATTATTGTTATTGAGATGGAAATGGATATTCTGTACCACACCATGATGCGTGCCAAGTCATATTAGATTATTGAAGAAATTTTGAAAATGAAAAATCCCTCTATACCCCCTCCAACGACCCGTCAATGTTTTCTGTTGACGAGTTATTGTTATTTAGATGGAAATGGCTATTCTGCACCCCACCATGATGCGTGCCAAGTCATATTTGATTTTGAGGTAATTTTGAAAATGAAAAATCCCTCTATACCACCTCTGACGACCCGACAATGATTTTTGTCGACGAATTGTTGTTATTCAGATGAAAATAAATATTCTGCACTCCACCATGATGCGTGCCAAGTCATATTAAATTTTTGAAGAAATATTGAAAATGAAAAATCCCTCTATACCCCCTCCAACGAACCGACAATGAGTTCTGTTTACAAATTATTGTTATTGAGATAGAAATGGATATTCTGTACCCCACTATGATGCGTGCCAAGTCATATTTGATTTTTGAAGTCATTTTGAAAATGAAAAATCCCTCTATACCCCCTCTGACGACCCGACAATGATTTCAGTTGAAGAATTATTGTTATTCAGATGGAAATGGATATTCTGCACCCCACCATGATGCGTGCCAAGTCATATTTGATTTTTGAAGTCATTTTGAAAATGAAAAATCCCTCTATACCCCCTCTGACTACCCGACAATGATTTCAGTTGAAGAATTATTGTTATTCAGATGAAAATGGATATTCTGCACCCCACCATGATGCGTGACAAGTCATATTGGATTTTTGAAGAAAAATTGAAAATGAAAAATCCCTCTTTACCCCCTCTAACGACCCGACAATGATTTCTGTTGACGAATTATTGTTATCCAGATGGAAATGAATATTCTGCACCCCACCATGTTGCGTGCCAAGTCATATTTGATTTTGAGGTAAATTTGAAAATGAAAAATCCCTCTATACCCCCTCTAACGAACCGACAATGAGTTCTGTTGACGAATTATTGTTATTCAGATGGAAATGGATATTCTGCACCACACCATGATGCGTGCCAAGTCATATTAGATTATTGAAGAAATTTTGAAAATGAAAAATCCCTCTATACCCCCTCTGACGACCCGACAATGATTTCAGTTGAAGAGTTATTGTTATTCAGATGGAAATGGATATTCTGCACCCCACCATGATGCGTGCCAAGTCATACTGGATTTTTGAAGAAATATTGAAAATGAAAAATCCCTCTATACCGCCTCTAACGACCCGACAATGATTTCTGTTGACGAATTATCGTTATTCAGATGGAAATAGATATTCTGCACCCCACCATGATGCGTGCCAAGTCATATTAGATTTTTGAAGAAATATTGAAAATGAAAAATCCCTCTATACCCACTCTAACGACCCGACAATGAGTTCTGTTGACGAATTACTGTTATTCAGATGGAAATGGATATTCTGCACCCCACCATGATGCGTGCCAAGTCATATTGAATTTTTTAAGAAATATTGAAAATGAAAAATCCCTCTATACCCCCTCTAACGACCCGACATTGATTTCAGTTGAAGAATTACTGTTATTCAGATGGAAATGGATATTCTGCACCCCACCATGATGCGTGCCAAGTCATATTGAATTTTTTAAGAAATATTGAAAATGAAAAATCCCTCTATACCCCCTCTAACGACCCGACATTGATTTCAGTTGAAGAATTACTGTTATTCAGATGGAAATGGATATTCTGCACCCCACCATGATGCGTGCCAAGTCATATTGGATTTTTGAAGAAATATTGAAAATGAAAAATCCCTCTATACCCCCTCTAACGACCCGACAATGATTTTTGTCGACGAATTGTTGTTATTCAGATGAAAATAAATATTCTGCACTCCACCATGATGCGTGCCAAGTCATATTAAATTTTTGAAGAAATATTGAAAATGAAAAAGCCCTCTATACCCCCTCTTACGACCCGACAATGATTTCTGTGAACGAATTCTTGTTATTCAGATGGAAATATATATTCTGCACCCTACTATGATGCGTGCCAAGTCATATTTGATTTTTGAAGTCATTTTGATAATGAAAAATCCCTCTATACCCCCTCTGATGACCCGACAATGATTTCTGTTGACGAATTATTGTTATTTCGATGGACATGGATACTTTGCACCCCACCATGATGCGTGCCAAGTCATATTAGATTTTTGAAGATATATTGAAAATGAAAAATACCTCTATACCCCCTCTAACGACCCGACAATGATTTCTGGTAACGAATTATTGTTGTTCAGATGGAAATGGATATTCTGCACCCCACCATGATGCGTGCCAAGTCATATTAGATATTTGAAGAAATTTTGAAATTGAGAAATCCCTCTATACCCCCTCCAACGACCCGTCATTGATTTCTGTTGACGAATTATTGTTGTTCAGATGGAAATGGAAATTCTGCACCCCACCATGATGCGTGCCAAGTCATATTTGATTTTGAGGTAATTTTGAAAAAGAAAAATCCCTATATACCCCCTCTGACGACCCGACAATGATTTTTGTCGACGAACTGTTGTTATTCAGATGAAAATAAATATTCTGCACTCCACCATGATGCGTGCCAAGTCATATTAAATTTTTGAAGAAATATTGAAAATGAAAAATCCCTCTATACCCCCTCTAACGAACCGACAATGAGTTCTGTTGACAAATTATTGTTAATGAGATAGAAATGGATATTCTGTACCCCACTATGATGCGTGCCAAGTCATATTTGATTTTTGAAGTCATTTTGAAAATGAAAAATCCCTCTATACCCCCTCTGACGACCCGACAATGATTTCAGTTGAAGAATTATTGTTATTCAGATGGAAATGGATATTCTGCACCCCACCATGATGCGTGCCAAGTCATATTTGATTTTTGAAGTCATTTTGAAAATGAAAAATCCCTCTATACCCCCTCTGACTACCCGACAATGATTTCAGTTGAAGAATTATTGCTATTCAGATGAAAATGGATATTCTGTACCCCACCATGATGCGTGACAAGTCATATTGGATTTTTGAAGAAAAATTGAAAATGAAAAATCCCTCTATACCCCCTCTAACGACCCGACAATGATTTCTGCTGACGAATTATTGTTATCCAGATGGAAATGAATATTCTGCACCCCACCATGTTACGTGCCAAGTCATATTTGATTTTGAGGTAATTTTGAAAATGAAAAATCCCTCTATACCCCCTCTAACGAACCGACAATGAGTTCTGTTGACGAATTATTGTTATTCAGATGGAAATGGATATTCTGCACCACACCATGATGCGTGCCAAGTCATATTGGATTTTTGAAGAAATATTGAAAATGAAAAATCCTTCTATACCCCCTCTAACGAACCGACAATGAGTTCTGTTGACGAATTATTGTTATTCAGATGGAAATGAATATTCTGCACCCCACCATGATGCGTGCCAAGTCATATTGGATTTTTTAAGAAATATTGAAAATGAAAAATCCCTCTATACCCCCTCCAACGACCCGTCAATGATTTCTGTTGACGAGTTATTGTTATTTAGATGGAAATGGATATTCTGCACCCCACCATGATGCGTGCCAAGTCATATTTGATTTTGAGGTAATTTTGAAAATGAGAAATCCCTCTATACCCCCTCCAACGACCCGTCATTGATTTCTGTTGACGAATTATTGTTGTTCACCTTGATGCGTGCCAAGTCATATTTGATTTTGAGGTAATTTTGAAAATGAAAAATCCCTCTATACCCCCTCTGACGACCCGACAATGATTTATGTCGACGAATTGTTGTTATTCAGATGAAAATAAATATTCTGCACTCCACCATGACGCGTGCCAAGTCATATTAAATTTTTGAAGAAATATTGAAAATGAAAAATCCCTCTATACCCCCTCTTACGACCCGACAATGATTTCTGTCGACGAATTGTTGTTATTCAGATGAAAATAAATATTCTGCACTCCACCATGACGCGTGCCAAGTCATATTAAATTTTTGAAGAAATATTGAAATTGAAAAATCCCTCTATACCCCCTCTTACGACCCGACAATAATTTCTGTGAACGAATTCTTGTTATTCAGATGGAAATATATATTCTGCACCCCACCATGATGCGTGCCAAGTCATATTAGATATTTGAAGAAATTTTGAAAATGAGAAATCCCTCTATACCCCCTCCAACGACCCGTCATTGATTTCTGTTGACGAATTATTGTTGTTCAGATGGAAATGGAAATTCTGCACCCCACCATGATGCGTGCCAAGTCATATTTGATTTTGAGGTAATTTTGAAAAAGAAAAATCCCTATATACCCCCTCTGACGACCCGACAATGATTTCTGTTGACAATTATTGTTATTGAGATGGAAATGGATATTCTGTACCACACCATGATGCGTGCCAAGTCATATTAGATTATTGAAGAAATTTAGAAAATGAAAAATCCCTCTATACCCCCTCCAACGACCCGTCAATGTTTTCTGTTGACGAGTTATTGTTATTTAGATGGAAATGGATATTCTGCACCCCACCATGATGCGTGCCAAGTCATATTTGATTTTGAGGTAATTTTGAAAATGAAAAATCCCTCTATACCCCCTCTGACGACCCGACAATGATTTTTGTCGACGAACTGTTGTTATTCAGATGAAAATAAATATTCTGCACTCCACCATGATGCGTGCCAAGTCATATTAAATTTTTGAAGAAATATTGAAAATGAAAAATCCCTCTATACCCCCTCTAACGAACCGACAATGAGTTCTGTTGACAAATTATTGTTATTGAGATAAAAATGGATATTCTGTACCCCACTATGATGCGTGCCAAGTCATATTTGATTTTTGAAGTCATTTTGAAAATGAAAAATCCCTCTATACCCCCTCTGACGACCCGACAATGATTTCAGTTGAAGAATTATTGTTATTCAGATGGAAATGGATATTCTGCACCCCACCATGATGCGTGCCAAGTCATATTTGATTTTTGAAGTCATTTTGAAAATGAAAAATCCCTCTATACCCCCTCTGACTACCCGACAATGATTTCAGTTGAAGAATTATTGTTATTCAGATGAAAATGGATATTCTGTACCCCACCATGATGCGTGACAAGTCATATTGGATTTTTGAAGAAAAATTGAAAATGAAAAATCCCTCTATACCCCCTCTAACGACCCGACAATGATTTCTGCTGACGAATTATTGTTATCCAGATGGAAATGAATATTCTGCACCCCACCATGTTACGTGCCAAGTCATATTTGATTTTGAGGTAAATTTGAAAATGAAAAATCCCTCTATACCTCCTCTAACGAACCGACAATGAGTTCTGTTGACGAATTATTGTTATTCAGATGGAAATGGATATTCTGCACCACACCATGATGCGTGCCAAGTCATATTGGATTTTTGAAGAAATATTGAAAATGAAAAATCCCTCTATACCCCCTCTAACGAACCGACAATGAGTTCTGTTGACGAATTATTGTTATTCAGATGGAAATGGATATTCTGCACCCCACCATGATGCGTGCCAAGTCATATTGGATTTTTTAAGAAATATTGAAAATGAAAAATCCCTCTATACCCCCTCCAACGACCCGTCAATGATTTCTGTTGACGAGTTATTGTTATTTAGATGGAAATGGATATTCTGCACCCCACCATGATGCGTGCCAAGTCATATTTGATTTTGAGGTAATTTTGAAAATGAGAAATCCCTCTATACCCCCTCCAACGACCCGTCATTGATTTCTGTTGACGAATTATTGTTGTTCACCATGATGCGTGCCAAGTCATATTTGATTTTGAGGTAATTTTGAAAATGAAAAATCCCTCTATACCCCCTCTGACGACCCGACAATGATTTTTGTCGACGAATTGTTGTTATTCAGATGAAAATAAATATTCTGCACTCCACCATGACGCGTGCCAAGTCATATTAAATTTTTGAAGAAATATTGAAAATGAAAAATCCCTCTATACCCCCTCTTACGACCCGACAATGATTTCTGTGAACGAATTCTTGTTATTCAGATGGAAATATATATTCTGCACCCTACTATGATGCGTGCCAAGTCATATTTGATTTTTGAAGTCATTTTGATAATGAAAAATCCCTCTATACCCCCTCTGACGACCCGACAATGATTTCTGTTGACGAATTATTGTTATTTCGATGGACATGGATACTTTGCACCCCACCATGATGCGTGCCAAGTCATATTAGATATTTGAAGAAATTTTGAAAATGAGAAATCCCTCTATACCCCCTCCAACGACCCGTCATTGATTTCTGTTGACGAATTATTGTTGTTCAGATGGAAATGGATATTCTGCACCCCACCATGATGCGTGCCAAGTCATATTGGATTTTTGAAGAAATATTGAAAATGAAAAATCCCTCTATACCGCCTCTAACGACCCGACAATGATTTCTGTTGACGAATTATCGTTATTCAGATGGAAATGGAAATTCTGCACACCACCATGATGCGTGCCAAGTCATATTTGATTTTGAGGTAATTTTGAAAAAGAAAAATCCCTCTATACCCCCTCTGACGACCCGACAATGATTTCTGTTGACAATTATTGTTATTGAGATGGAAATGGATATTCTGTACCACACCATGATGCGTGCCAAGTCATATTAGATTATTGAAGAAATTTTGAAAATGAAAAATCCCTCTATACCCCCTCCAACGACCCGTCAATGTTTTCTGTTGACGAGTTATTGTTATTTAGATGGAAATGGCTATTCTGCACCCCACCATGATGCGTGCCAAGTCATATTTGATTTTTGAAGTCATTTTGAAAATGAAAAATCCCTCTATACCCCCTCTGACGACCCGACAATGATTTCAGTTGAAGAATTATTGTTATTCAGATGGAAATGGATATTCTGCACCCCACCATGATGCGTGCCAAGTCATATTTGATTTTTGAAGTCATTTTGAAAATGAAAAATCCCTCTATACCCCCTCTAACGACCCGACAATGATTTCTGTTGACGAATTATTGTTATCCAGATGGAAATGAATATTCTGCACCCCACCATGTTGCGTGCCAAGTCATATTTGATTTTGAGGTAAATTTGAAAATGAAAAATCCCTCTATACCCCCTCTAACGAACCGACAATGAGTTCTGTTGACGAATTATTGTTACTCAGATGGAAATGGATATTCTGCACCACACCATGATGCGTGCCAAGTCATATTAGATTATTGAAGAAATTTTGAAAATGAAAAATCCCTCTATACCCCCTCTGACGACCCGACAATGATTTCAGTTGAAGAATTATTGTTATTCAGATGGAAATGGATATTCTGCACCCCACCATGATGCGTGCCAAGTCATATTGGATTTTTGAAGAAATATTGAAAATGAAAAATCCCTCTATACCGCCTCTAACGACCCGACAATGATTTCTGTTGACGATTTATCGTTATTCAGATATAAATAGATATTCTGCACCCCACCATGATGCGTGCCAAGTCATATTAGATTTTTGAAGAAATATTGAAAATGAAAAATCCCTCTATACCCACTCTAACGACCCGACAATGAGTTCTGTTGACGAATTACTGTTATTCAGATGGAAATGGATATTCTGCACCCCACCATGATGCGTGCCAAGTCATATTGGATTTTTGAAGAAATATTGAAAATGAAAAATCCCTCTATACCCCCTCTAACGACCCGACAATGATTTTTGTCGACGAATTGTTGTTATTCAGATGAAAATAAATATTCTGCACTACACCATGATGCGTGCCAAGTCATATTAAATTTTTGAAGAAATATTGAAAATGAAAAAGCCCTCTATACCCCCTCTTACGACCCGACAATGATTTCTGTAAACGAATTCTTGTTATTCAGATGGAAATATATATTCTGCACCCTACTATGATGCGTGCCAAGTCATATTTGATTTTTGAAGTCATTTTGATAATGAAAAATCCCTCTATACCCCCTCTGATGACCCGACAATGATTTCTGTTGACGAATTATTGTTATTTCGATGGACATGGATACTTTGCACCCCACCATGATGCGTGCCAAGTCATATTAGATTTTTGAAGATATATTGAAAATGAAAAATACCTCTATACCCCCTCTGACGACCCGACAATGATTTCTGTTGACAATTATTGTTATTGAGATGGAAATGGATATTCTGTACCACACCATGATGCGTGCCAAGTCATATTAGATTATTGAAGAAATTTTGAAAATGAAAAATCCCTCTATACCCCCTCCAACGACCCGTCATTGATTTCTGTTGACGAATTATTGTTGTTCAGATGGAAATGGAAATTCTGCACCCCACCATGATGCGTGCCAAGTCATATTTGATTTTGAGGTAATTTTGAAAAAGAAAAATCCCTATATACCCCCTCTGACGACCCGACAATGATTTCTGTTGACAATTATTGTTATTGAGATGGAAATGGATATTCTGTACCACACCATGATGCGTGCCAAGTCATATTAGATTATTGAAGAAATTTTGAAAATGAAAAATCCCTCTATACCCCCTCCAACGACCCGTCAATGTTTTCTGTTGACGAGTTATTGTTATTTAGATGGAAATGGCTATTCTGCACCCCACCATGATGCGTGCCAAGTCATATTTGATTTTGAGGTAATTTTGAAAATGAAAAATCCCTCTATACCCCCTCTGACGACCCGACAATGGTTTTTGTCGACGAATTGTTGTTATTTAGATGAAAATAAATATTCTGCACTCCACCATGATGCGTGCCAAGTCATATTGAATTTTTTAAGAAATATTGAAAATGAAAAATCCCTCTATACCCCCTCTAACGACCCGACATTGATTTCAGTTGACGAATTATTGTTGTTCAGATGGAAATGGAAATTCTGCACCCCACCATGATGCGTGCCAAGTCATATTTGATTTTGAGGTAATTTTGAAAAAGAAAAATCCCTATATACCCCCTCTGACGACCCGACAATGATTTCTGTTGACAATTATTGTTATTGAGATGGAAATGGATATTCTGTACCACACCATGATGCGTGCCAAGTCATATTAGATTATTGAAGAAATTTTGAAAATGAAAAATCCCTCTATACCCCCTCCAACGACCCGTCAATGTTTTCTGTTGACGAGTTATTGTTATTTAGATGGAAATGGCTATTCTGCACCCCACCATGATGCGTGCCAAGTCATATTTGATTTTGAGGTAATTTTGAAAATGAAAAATCCCTCTATACCCACTCTAACGACCCGACAATGAGTTCTGTTGACGAATTACTGTTATTCAGATGGAAATGGATATTCTGCACCCCACCATGATGCGTGCCAAGTCATATTGAATTTTTTAAGAAATATTGAAAATGAAAAATCCCTCTATACCCCCTCTAACGACCCGACATTGATTTCAGTTGAAGAATTACTGTTATTCAGATGGAAATGGATATTCTGCACCCCACCATGATGCGTGCCAAGTCATATTGGATTTTTGAAGAAATATTGAAAATGAAAAATCCCTCTATACCCCCTCTAACGACCCGACAATGATTTTTGTCGACGAATTGTTGTTATTCAGATGAAAATAAATATTCTGCACTCCACCATGATGCGTGCCAAGTCATATTAAATTTTTGAAGAAATATTGAAAATGAAAAAGCCCTCTATACCCCCTCTTACGACCCGACAATGATTTCTGTAAACGAATTCTTGTTATTCAGATGGAAATATATATTCTGCACCCTACTATGATGCGTGCCAAGTCATATTTGATTTTTGAAGTCATTTTGATAATGAAAAATCCCTCTATACCCCCTCTGATGACCCGACAATGATTTCTGTTGACGAATTATTGTTATTTCGATGGACATGGATAGTTTGCACCCCACCATGATGCGTGCCAAGTCATATTAGATTTTTGAAGATATATTGAAAATGAAAAATACCTCTATACCCCCTCTAACGACCCGACAATGATTTCTGGTAACGAATTATTGTTGTTCAGATGGAAATGGATATTCTGCACCCCACCATGATGCGTGCCAAGTCATATTAGATATTTGAAGAAATTTTGAAAATGAGAAATCCCTCTATACCCCCTCCAACGACCCGTCATTGATTTCTGTTGACGAATTATTGTTGTTCAGATGGAAATGGAAATTCTGCACCCCACCATGATGCGTGCCAAGTCATATTTGATTTTGAGGTAATTTTGAAAAAGAAAAATCCCTATATACCCCCTCTGACGACCCGACAATGATTTCTGTTGACAATTATTGTTATTGAGATGGAAATGGATATTCTGTACCACACCATGATGCGTGCCAAGTCATATTAGATTATTGAAGAAATTTAGAAAATGAAAAATCCCTCTATACCCCCTCCAACGACCCGTCAATGTTTTCTGTTGACGAGTTATTGTTATTTAGATGGAAATGGATATTCTGCACCCCACCATGATGCGTGCCAAGTCATATTTGATTTTGAGGTAATTTTGAAAATGAAAAATCCCTCTATACCCCCTCTGACGACCCGACAATGATTTTTGTCGACGAACTGTTGTTATTCAGATGAAAATAAATATTCTGCACTCCACCATGATGCGTGCCAAGTCATATTAAATTTTTGAAGAAATATTGAAAATGAAAAATCCCTCTATACCCCCTCTAACGAACCGACAATGAGTTCTGTTGACAAATTATTGTTATTGAGATAGAAATGGATATTCTGTACCCCACTATGATGCGTGCCAAGTCATATTTGATTTTTGAAGTCATTTTGAAAATGAAAAATCCCTCTATACCCCCTCTGACGACCCGACAATGATTTCAGTTGAAGAATTATTGTTATTCAGATGGAAATGGATATTCTGCACCCCACCATGATGCGTGCCAAGTCATATTTGATTTTTGAAGTCATTTTGAAAATGAAAAATCCCTCTATACCCCCTCTGACTACCCGACAATGATTTCAGTTGAAGAATTATTGTTATTCAGATGAAAATGGATATTCTGTACCCCACCATGATGCGTGACAAGTCATATTGGATTTTTGAAGAAAAATTGAAAATGAAAAATCCCTCTATACCCCCTCTAACGACCCGACAATGATTTCTGCTGACGAATTATTGTTATCCAGATGGAAATGAATATTCTGCACCCCACCATGTTACGTGCCAAGTCATATTTGATTTTGAGGTAAATTTGAAAATGAAAAATCCCTCTATACCCCCTCTAACGAACCGACAATGAGTTCTGTTGACGAATTAATGTTATACAGATGGAAATGGATATTCTGCACCACACCATGATGCGTGCCAAGTCATATTGGATTTTTGAAGAAATATTGAAAATGAAAAATCCCTCTATACCCCCTCTAACGAACCGACAATGAGTTCTGTTGACGAATTATTGTTATTCAGATGGAAATAAATATTCTGCACCCCACCATGATGCGTGCCAAGTCATATTGGATTTTTTAAGATATATTGAAAATGAAAAATCCCTCTATACCCCCTCCAACGACCCGTCAATGATTTCTGTTGACGAGTTATTGTTATTTAGATGGAAATGGATATTCTGCACTCCACCATGATGCGTGCCAAGTCATATTTGATTTTGAGGTAATTTTGAAAATGAGAAATCCCTCTATACCCCCTCCAACGACCCGTCATTGATTTCTGTTGACGAATTATTGTTGTTCACCATGATGCGTGCCAAGTCATATTTGATTTTGAGGTAATTTTGAAAATGAAAAATCCCTCTATACCCCCTCTGACGACCCGACAATGATTTTTGTCGACGAATTGTTGTTATTCAGATGAAAATAAATATTCTGCACTCCACCATGACGCGTGCCAAGTCATATTAAATTTTTGAAGAAATATTGAAAATGAAAAATCCCTCTATACCCCCTCTTACGACCCGACAATGATTTCTGTCGACGAATTGTTGTTATTCAGATGAAAATAAATATTCTGCACTCCACCATGACGCGTGCCAAGTCATATTAAATTTTTGAAGAAATATTGAAAATGAAAAATCCCTCTATACCCCCTCTTACGACCCGACAATGATTTCTGTGAACGAATTCTTGTTATTCAGATGGAAATATATATTCTGCACCCTACTATGATGCGTGCCAAGTCATATTTGATTTTTGAAGTCATTTTGATAATGAAAAATCCCTCTATACCCCCTCTGACGACCCGACAATGATTTCTGTTGACGAATTATTGTTATTTCGATGGACATGGATACTTTGCACCCCACCATGATGCGTGCCAAGTCATATTAGATATTTGAAGAAATTTTGAAAATGAGAAATCCCTCTATACCCCCTCCAACGACCCGTCATTGATTTCTGTTGACGAATTATTGTTGTTCAGATGGAAATGGATATTCTGCACCCCACCATGATGCGTGCCAAGTCATATTGGATTTTTGAAGAAATATTGAAAATGAAAAATCCCTCTATACCGCCTCTAACGACCCGACAATGATTTCTGTTGACGAATTATCGTTATTCAGATGGTAATGGAAATTCTGCACACCACCATGATGCGTGCCAAGTCATATTTGATTTTGAGGTAATTTTGAAAAAGAAAAATCCCTCTATACCCCCTCTGACGACCCGACAATGATTTCTGTTGACAATTATTGTTATTGAGATGGAAATGGATATTCTGTACCACACCATGATGCGTGCCAAGTCATATTAGATTATTGAAGAAATTTTGAAAATGAAAAATCCCTCTATACCCCCTCCAACGACCCGTCATTGATTTCTGTTGACGAATTATTGTTGTTCAGATGGAAATGGAAATTCTGCACCCCACCATGATGCGTGCCAAGTCATATTTGATTTTGAGGTAATTTTGAAAAAGAAAAATCCCTATATACCCCCTCTGACGACCCGACAATGATTTCTGTTGACAATTATTGTTATTGAGATGGAAATGGATATTCTGTACCACACCATGATGCGTGCCAAGTCATATTAGATTATTGAAGAAATTTTGAAAATGAAAAATCCCTCTATACCCCCTCCAACGACCCGTCAATGTTTTCTGTTGACGAGTTATTGTTATTTAGATGGAAATGGCTATTCTGCACCCCACCATGATGCGTGCCAAGTCATATTTGATTTTGAGGTAATTTTGAAAATGAAAAATCCCTCTATACCCCCTCTGACGACCCGACAATGATTTTTGTCGACGAATTGTTGTTATTCAGATGAAAATAAATATTCTGCACTCCACCATGATGCGTGCCAAGTCATATTAAATTTTTGAAGAAATATTGAAAATGAAAAATCCCTCTATACCCCCTCTAACGAACCGACAATGAGTTCTGTTTACAAATTATTGTTATTGAGATAGATATGGATATTCTGTACCCCACTATGATGCGTGCCAAGTCATATTTGATTTTTGAAGTCATTTTGAAAATGAAAAATCCCTCTATACCCCCTCTGACGACCCGACAATGATTTCAGTTGAAGAATTATTGTTATTCAGATGGAAATGGATATTCTGCACCCCACCATGATGCGTGCCAAGTCATATTTGATTTTTGAAGTCATTTTGAAAATGAAAAATCCCTCTATACCCCCTCTGACTACCCGACAATGATTTCAGTTGAAGAATTATTGTTATTCAGATGAAAATGGATATTCTGCACCCCACCATGATGCGTGACAAGTCATATTGGATTTTTGAAGAAAAATTGAAAATGAAAAATCCCTCTTTACCCCCTCTAACGACCCGACAATGATTTCTGTTGACGAATTATTGTTATCCAGATGGAAATGAATATTCTGCACCCCACCATGTTGCGTGCCAAGTCATATTTGATTTTGAGGTAAATTTGAAAATGAAAAATCCCTCTATACCCCCTCTAACGAACCGACAATGAGTTCTGTTGACGAATTATTGTTATTCAGATGGAAATGGATATTCTGCACCACACCATGATGCGTGCCAAGTCATATTAGATTATTGAAGAAATTTTGAAAATGAAAAATCCCTCTATACCCCCTCTGACGACCCGACAATGATTTCAGTTGAAGAATTATTGTTATTCAGATGAAAATGGATATTCTGCACCCCACCATGATGCGTGCCAAGTCATATTGGATTTTTGAAGAAATATTGAAAATGAAAAATCCCTCTATACCGCCTCTAACGACCCGACAATGATTTCTGTTGACGAATTATCGTTATTCAGATGGAAATAGATATTCTGCACCCCACCATGATGCGTGCCAAGTCATATTAGATTTTTGAAGAAATATTGAAAATGAAAAATCCCTCTATACCCACTCTAACGACCCGACAATGAGTTCTGTTGACGAATTACTGTTATTCAGATGGAAATGGATATTCTGCACCCCACCATGATGCGTGCCAAGTCATATTGAATTTTTTAAGAAATATTGAAAATGAAAAATCCCTCTATACCCCCTCTAACGACCCGACATTGATTTCAGTTGAAGAATTACTGTTATTCAGATGGAAATGGATATTCTGCACCCCACCATGATGCGTGCCAAGTCATATTGGATTTTTGAAGAAATATTGAAAATGAAAAATCCCTCTATACCCCCTCTTACGACCCGACAATGATTTTTGTCGACGAATTGTTGTTATTCAGATGAAAATAAATATTCTGCACTCCACCATGATGCGTGCCAAGTCATATTAAATTTTTGAAGAAATATTGAAAATGAAAAAGCCCTCTATACCCCCTCTTACGACCCGACAATGATTTCTGTGAACGAATTCTTGTTATTCAGATGGAAATATATATTCTGCACCCAACTATGATGCGTGCCAAGTCATATTAGATTTTTGAAGATATATTGAAAATGAAAAATACCTCTATACCCCCTCTAACGACCCGACAATGATTTCTGGTAACGAATTATTGTTGTTCAGATGGAAATGGATATTCTGCACCCCACCATGATGCGTGCCAAGTCATATTAGATATTTGAAGAAATTTTGAAAATGAGAAATCCCTCTATACCCCCTCCAACGACCCGTCATTGATTTCTGTTGACGAATTATTGTTGTTCAGATGGAAATGGAAATTCTGCACCCCACCATGATGCGTGCCAAGTCATATTTGATTTTGAGGTAATTTTAAAAAAGAAAAATCCCTATATACCCCCTCTGACGACCCGACAATGATTTCTGTTGACAATTATTGTTATTGAGATGGAAATGGATATTCTGTACCACACCATGATGCGTGCCAAGTCATATTAGATTATTGAAGAAATTTAGAAAATGAAAAATCCCTCTATACCCCCTCCAACGACCCGTCAATGTTTTCTGTTGACGAGTTATTGTTATTTAGATGGAAATGGATATTCTGCACCCCACCATGATGCGTGCCAAGTCATATTTGATTTTGAGGTAATTTTGAAAATGAAAAATCCCTATATACCCCCTCTGACGACCCGACAATGATTTCTGTTGACAATTATTGTTATTGAGATGGAAATGGATATTCTGTACCACACCATGATGCGTGCCAAGTCATATTAGATTATTGAAGAAATTTAGAAAATGAAAAATCCCTCTATACCCCCTCTGACGACCCGACAATGATTTCAGTTGAAGAATTATTGTTATTCAGATGGAAATGGATATTCTGCACCCCACCATGATGCGTGCCAAGTCATATTTGATTTTTGAAGTCATTTTGAAAATGAAAAATCCCTCTATACCCCCTCTGACTACCCGACAATGATTTCAGTTGAAGAATTATTGTTATTCAGATGAAAATGGATATTCTGCACCCCACCATGATGCGTGACAAGTCATATTGGATTTTTGAAGAAAAATTGAAAATGAAAAATCCCTCTATACCCCCTCTAACGACCCGACAATGATTTCTGCTGACGAATTATTGTTATCCAGATGGAAATGAATATTCTGCACCCCACCATGTTACGTGCCAAGTCATATTTGATTTTGAGGTAAATTTTAAAATGAAAAATCCCTCTATACCCCCTCTAACGAACCGACAATGAGTTCTGTTGACGAATTATTGTTATTCAGATGGGAATGGATATTCTGCACCACACCATGATGCGTGCCAAGTCATATTGGATTTTTGAAGAAGTATTGAAAATGAAAAATCCCTCTATACCCCCTCTAACGAACCGACAATGAGTTCTGTTGACGAATTATTGTTATTCAGATGGAAATGGATATTCTGCACCCCACCATGATGCGTGCCAAGTCATATTGGATTTTTTAAGAAATATTGAAAATGAAAAATCCCTCTATACCCCCTCCAACGACCCGTCAATGATTTCTGTTGACGAGTTATTGTTATTTAGATGGAAATGGATATTCTGCACCCCACCATGATGCGTGCCAAGTCATATTTGATTTTGAGGTAATTTTGAAAATGAGAAATCCCTCTATACCCCCTCCAACGACCCGTCATTGATTTCTGTTGACGAATTAGTGTTGTTCACCATGATGCGTGCCAAGTCATATTTGATTTTGAGGTAATTTTGAAAATGAAAAATCCCTCCATACCCCCTCTGACGACCCGACAATGATTTTTGTCGACGAATTGTTGTTATTCAGATGAAAATAAATATTCTGCACTCCACCATGATGCGTGCCAAGTCATATTAAATTTTTGAAGAAATATTGAAAATGAAAAATCCCTCTATACCCCCTCTAACGAACCGACAATGAGTTCTGTTGACAAATTATTGTTATTGAGATAGAAATGGATATTCTGTACCCCACTATGATGCGTGCCAAGTCATATTTGATTTTTGAAGTCATTTTGAAAATGAAAAATCCCTCTATACCCCCTCTGACGACCCGACAATGATTTTAGTTGAAGAATTATTGTTATTCAGATGGAAATGGATATTCTGCACCCCACCATGATGCGTGCCAAGTCATATTTGATTTTGAGGTAATTTTGAAAATGAGAAATCCCTCTATACCCCCTCTGACGACCCGACAATGATTTCTGTTGACAAATTATTATTATTGAGATAGAAATGGATATTCTGTACCCCACTATGATGCATGCCAAGTCATATTTGATTTTTGAAGTCATTTTGAAAATGAAAAATCCCTCTATACCCCCTCTGACGACCCGACAATGATTTCAGTTGAAGAATTATTGTTATTCAGATGGAAATGGATATTCTGCACCCCACCATGATGCGTGACAAGTCATATTGGATTTTTGAAGGAATATTGAAAATGAAAAATCCCCCTATACCCCCTCTAACGACCCGACAATGATTTCTGTTGACGAATTATTGTTATCCAGATGGAAATGAATATTCTGCACCCCACCATGTTGCGTGCCAAGTCATATTTGATTTTGAGGTATATTTGAAAATGAAAAATCCCTCTATACCCCCTCTAACGAACCGACAATGAGTTCTGTTGACGAATTATTGTTATTCAGATGGAAATGGATATTCTGCACCACACCATGATGCGTGCCAAGTCATATTGGATTTTTGAAGAAATATTGAAAATGAAAAATCCCTCTATACCCCCTCTAACGAACCGACAATGAGTTCTGTTGACGAATTATTGTTATTCAGATGGAAATGGATATTCTGCACCCCACCATGATGCGTGCCAAGTCATATTGGATTTTTGAAGAAATATTGAAAATGAAAAATCCCTCTATACCGCCTCTAACGACCCGACAATGATTTCTGTTGACGAATTATCGTTATTGAGATGGAAATAGATATTCTGCACCCCACCATGATGCGTGCCAAGTCATATTAGATTTTTGAAGAAATATTGAAAATGAAAAATCCCTCTATACCCCCTCTAACGACCCGACAATGATTTTTGTCGACGAATTATCGTTATTCAGATGGAAATAGATATTCTGCACCCCACCATGATGCGTGCCAAGTCATATTAGATTTTTGAAGAAATATTGAAAATGAAAAATCCCTCTATACCCACTCTAACGACCCGACAATAAGTTCTGTTGACGAATTACTGTTATTCAGATGGAAATGGATATTCTGCACCCCACCATGATGCGTGCCAAGTCATATTGAATTTTTTAAGAAATATTGAAAATGAAAAATCCCTCTATACCCCCTCTAACGACCCGACATTGATTTCAGTTGAAGAATTACTGTTATTCAGATGGAAATGGATATTTTGCACCCCACCATGATGCGTGCCAAGTCATATTGGATTTTTGAAGAAATATTGAAAATGAAAAATCCCTCTATACCCCCTCTAACGACCCGACATTGATTTCAGTTGAAGAATTACTGTTATTCAGATGGAAATGGATATTCTGCACCCCACCATGATGCGTGCCAAGTCATATTGGATTTTTGAAGAAATATTGAAAATGAAAAATCCCTCTATACCCCCTCCAACGACCCGTCAATGATTTCTGTTGACGAGTTATTGTTATTTAGATGGAAATGGATATTCTGCACCCCACCATGATGCGTGCCAAGTCATATTTGATTTTGAGGTAATTTTGAAAATGAGAAATCCCTCTATACCCCCTCTGACGACCCGACAATGATTTCAGTTGATGAATTATTGTTATTCAGATGGAAATGGATATTCTGCACCCCACCATGATGCGTGCCAATTAATATTTGATTTTTGAAGTCATTTTGAAAATGAAAAATCCCTCTATACCCCCTCTGACGACCCGACAATGATTTCAGTTGAAGAATTATTGTTATTCAGATGGAAATGGATATTCTGCACCCCACCATGATGCGTGACAAGTCATATTGGATTTTTGAAGAAAAATTGAAAATGAAAAATCCCTCTATACCCCCTCTAACGACCCGACAATGATTTCTGTTGACGAATTATTGTTATCCAGATGGAAATGAATATTCTGCACCCCACCATGTTGCGTGCCAAGTCATATTTGATTTTGAGGTAAATTTGAAAATGAAAAATCCCTCTATACCCCCTCTAACGAACCGACAATGAGTTCTGTTGACAAATTATTGTTATTGAGATAGAAATGGATATTCTGTACCCCACTATGATGCGTGCCAAGTCATATTTGATTTTTGAAGTCATTTTGAAAATGAAAAATCCCTCTATACCACCTCTGACGACCCGACAATGATTTCAGTTGAAGAATTATTGTTATTCAGATGGAAATGGATATTCTGCACCCCACCATGATGCGTGCCAAGTCATATTTGATTTTTGAAGTCATTTTGAAAATGAAAAATCCCTCTATACCCCCTCTGACGACCCGACAATGATTTCAGTTGAAGAATTATTGTTATTCAGATGGAAATGGATATTCTGCACCCCACTATGATGCGTGACAAGTCATATTGGATTTTTTAAGAAAAATTGAAAATGAAAAATCCCTCTATACCCCCTCTAACGACCCGACAATGATTTCTGTTGACGAATTATTATTATCCAGATGGAAATGAATATTCTGCACCCCACCATGTTGCGTGCCAAGTCATATTTGATTTTGAGGTAAATTTGAGAATGAAAAATCCCTCTATACCCCCTCTAACGAACCGACAATGAGTTCTGTTGACAAATTATTGTTAGTCAGATGGAAATGAATATTCTGCACCACACCATGATGCGTGCCAAGTCATATTGGATTTTTGAAGGAATATTGAAAATGAAAAATCCCTCTATACCCCCTCTAACGACACGACAATGATTTCTGTTGACGAATTATCGTTATTCAGATGGAAATAGATATTCTGCACCCCACCATGATGCGTGCCAAGTCATATTATATTTTTGAAGAAGTATTGAAAATGAAAAATCCCTCTATACCCACTCTAACGACCCGACAATGAGTTCTGTTGACGAATTACTGTTAGTCAGATGGAAATGGATATTCTGCACCCCACCATGATGCGTGCCAAGTCATATTGAATTTTTTAAGAAATATTGAAAATGAAAAATCCCTCTATACCCCCTCTAACGACCCGACATTGATTTCAGTTGAAGAATTACTGTTATTCAGATGGAAATGGATATTCTGCACCCCACCATGATGCGTGCCAAGTCATATTGGATTTTTGAAGAAATATTGAAAATGAAAAATCCCTCTATACCCCCTCTGACGACCCGACAATGATTTCAGTTGAAGAATTATTGTTATTCAGATGGAAATGGATATTCTGCACCCCACCATGATGCGTGCCAAGTCATATTTGATTTTTGAAGTCATTTTGAAAATGAAAAATCCCTCTATACCCCCTCTGACTACCCGACAATGATTTCAGTTGAAGAATTATTGTTATTCAGATGAAAATGGATATTCTGTACCCCACCATGATGCGTGACAAGTCATATTGGATTTTTGAAGAAAAATTGAAAATGAAAAATCCCTCTATACCCCCTCTAACGACCTGACAATGATTTCTGCTGACGAATTATTGTTATCCAGATGGAAATGAATATTCTGCACCCCACCATGTTACGTGCCAAGTCATATTTGATTTTGAGGTAAATTTGAAAATGAAAAATCCCTCTATACCCCCTCTAACGAACCGACAATGAGTTCTGTTGACGAATTATTGTTATTCAGATGGAAATGGATATTCTGCACCACACCATGATGCGTGCCAAGTCATATTGGATTTTTGAAGAAATATTGAAAATGAAAAATCCCTCTATACCCCCTCTAACGAACCGACAATGAGTTCTGTTGACGAATTATTGTTATTTAGATGGAAATGGATATTCTGCACCCCACCATGATGCGTGCCAAGTCATATTTGATTTTGAGGTAATTTTGAAAATGAGAAATCCCTCTATACCCCCTCCAACGACCCGTCATTGATTTCTGTTGACGAATTATTGTTGTTCACCATGATGCGTGCCAAGTCATATTTGATTTTGAGGTAATTTTGAAAATGAAAAATCCCTCTATACCCCCTCTGACGACCCGACAATGATTTTTGTCGACGAATTGTTGTTATTCAGATGAAAATAAATATTCTGCACTCCACCATGACGCGTGCCAAGTCATATTAAATTTTTGAAGAAATATTGAAAATGAAAAATCCCTCTATACCCCCTCTTACGACCCGACAATGATTTCTGTCGACGAATTGTTGTTATTCAGATGAAAATAAATATTCTGCACTCCACCATGACGCGTGCCAAGTCATATTAAATTTTTGAAGAAATATTGAAAATGAAAAATCCCTCTATACCCCCTCTTACGACCCGACAAGGATTTCTGTGAACGAATTCTTGTTATTCAGATGGAAATATATATTCTGCACCCTACTATGATGCGTGCCAAGTCATATTTGATTTTTGAAGTCATTTTGATAATGAAAAATCCCTCTATACCCCCTCTGACGACCCGACAATGATTTCTGTTGACGAATTATTGTTATTTCGATGGACATGGATACTTTGCACCCCACCATGATGCGTGCCAAGTCATATTAGATATTTGAAGAAATTTTGAAAATGAGAAATCCCTCTATACCCCCTCCAACGACCCGTCATTGATTTCTGTTGAAGAATTATTGTTGTTCAGATGGAAATGGATATTCTGCACCCCACCATGATGCGTGCCAAGTCATATTGGATTTTTGAAGAAATATTGAAAATGAAAAATCCCTCTATACCGCCTCTAACGACCCGACAATGATTTCTGTTGACGAATTATCGTTATTCAGATGGAAATGGAAATTCTGCACACCACCATGATGCGTGCCAAGTCATATTTGATTTTGAGGTAATTTTGAAAAAGAAAAATCCCTCTATACCCCCTCTGACGACCCGACAATGATTTCTGTTGACAATTATTGTTATTGAGATGGAAATGGATATTCTGTACCACACCATGATGCGTGCCAAGTCATATTAGATTATTGAAGATATTTTGAAAATGAAAAATCCCTCTATACCCCCTCCAACGACCCGTCATTGATTTCTGTTGACGAATTATTGTTGTTCAGATGGAAATGGAAATTCTGCACCCCACCATGATGCGTGCCAAGTCATATTTGATTTTGAGGTAATTTTGAAAAAGAAAAATCCCTATATACCCCCTCTGACGACCCGACAATGATTTCTGTTGACAATAATTGTTATTGAGATGGAAATGGATATTCTGTACCACACCATGATGCGTGCCAAGTCATATTAGATTATTGAAGAAATTTTGAAAATGAAAAATCCCTCTATACCCCCTCCAACGACCCGTCAATGTTTTCTGTTGACGAGTTATTGTTATTTAGATGGAAATGGCTATTCTGCACCCCACCATGATGCGTGCCAAGTCATATTTGATTTTGAGGTAATTTTGAAAATGAAAAATCCCTCTATACCCCCTCTGACGACCCGACAATGATTTTTGTCGACGAATTGTTGTTATTCAGATGAAAATAAATATTCTGCACTCCACCATGATGCGTGCCAAGTCATATTAAATTTTTGAAGAAATATTGAAAATGAAAAATCCCTCTATACCCCCTCTAACGAACCGACAATGAGTTCTGTTTACAAATTATTGTTATTGAGATAGAAATGGATATTCTGTACCCCACTATGATGCGTGCCAAGTCATATTTGATTTTTGAAGTCATTTTGAAAATGAAAAATCCCTCTATACCCCCTCTGACGACCCGACAATGATTTCAGTTGAAGAATTATTGTTATTCAGATGGAAATGGATATTCTGCACCCCACCATGATGCGTGCCAAGTCATATTTGATTTTTGAAGTCATTTTGAAAATGAAAAATCCCTCTATACCCCCTCTGACTACCCGACAATGATTTCAGTTGAAGAATTATTGTTATTCAGATGAAAATGGATATTCTGCACCCCACCATGATGCGTGACAAGTCATATTGGATTTTTGAAGAAAAATTGAAAATGAAAAATCACTCTATACCCCCTCTAACGAACCGACAATGAGTTCTGTTGACGAATTATTGTTATTCAGATGGAAATGGATATTCTGCACCACACCATGATGCGTGCCAAGTCATATTAGATTATTGAAGAAATTTTGAAAATGAAAAATCCCTCTATACCCCCTCTGACGACCCGACAATGATTTCAGTTGAAGAATTATTGTTATTCAGATGGAAATGGATATTCTGCACCCCACCATGATGCGTGCCAAGTCATATTGGATTTTTGAAGAAATATTGAAAATGAAAAATCCCTCTATACCGCCTCTAACGACCCGACAATGATTTATGTTGACGAATTATCGTTATTCAGATGGAAATAGATATTCTGCACCCCACCATGATGCGTGCCAAGTCATATTAGATTTTTGAAGAAATATTGAAAATGAAAAATCCCTCTATACCCACTCTAACGACCCGACAATGAGTTCTGTTGACGAATTACTGTTATTCAGATGGAAATGGATATTTTGCACCCCACCATGATGCGTGCCAAGTCATATTGAATTTTTTTAAAAATATTGAATATGAAAAATCCCTCTATACCCCCTCTAACGACCCGACATTGATTTCAGTTGAAGAATTACTGTTATTCAGATGGAAATGGATATTCTGCACCCCACCATGATGCGTGCCAAGTCATATTGGATTTTTGAAGAAATATTGAAAATGAAAAATCCCTCTATACCCCCTCTTACGACCCGACAATGATTTTTGTCGACGAATTGTTGTTATTCAGATGAAAATAAATATTCTGCACTCCACCATGATGCGTGCCAAGTCATATTAAATTTTTGAAGAAATATTGAAAATGAAAAAGCCCTCTATACCCCCTCTTACGACCCGACAATGATTTCTGTGAACGAATTCTTGTTATTCAGATGGAAATATATATTCTGCACCCTACTATGATGCGTGCCAAGTCATATTTGATTTTTGAAGTCATTTTGATAATGAAAAATCCCTCTATACCCCCTCTGATGACCCGACAATGATTTCTGTTGACGAATTATTGTTATTTCGATGGACATGGATACTTTGCACCCCACCATGATGCGTGCCAAGTCATATTAGATTTTTGAAGATATATTGAAAATGAAAAATACCTCTATACCCCCTCTAACGACCGGACAATGATTTCTGGTAACGAATTATTGTTGTTCAGATGGAAATGGATATTCTGCACCCCACCATGATGCGTGCCAAGTCATATTAGATATTTGAAGAAATTTTGAAAATGAGAAATCCCTCTATACCCCCTCCAACGACCCGTCATTGATTTCTGTTGACGAATTATTGTTGTTCAGATGGAAATGGAAATTCTGCACCCCACCATGATGCGTGCCAAGTCATATTTGATTTTGAGGTAATTTTGAAAAAGAAAAATCCCTATATACCACCTCTGACGACCCGACAATGATTTCTGTTGACAATTATTGTTATTGAGATGGAAATGGATATTCTGTACCACACCATGATGCGTGCCAAGTCATATTAGATTATTGAAGAAATTTAGAAAATGAAAAATCCCTCTATACCCCCTCCAACGACCCGTCAATGTTTTCTGTTGACGAGTTATTGTTATTTAGATGGAAATGGATATTCTGCACCCCACCATGATGCGTGCCAAGTCATATTTGATTTTGAGGTAATTTTGAAAATGAAAAATCCCTATATACCCCCTCTGACGACCCGACAATGATTTCTGTTGACAATTATTGTTATTGAGATGGAAATGGATATTCTGTACCACACCATGATGCGTGCCAAGTCATATTAGATTATTGAAGAAATTTAGAAAATGAAAAATCCCTCTAGACCCCCTCTGACGACCCGACAATGATTTCAGTTGAAGAATTATTGTTATTCAGATGGAAATGGATATTCTGCACCCCACCATGATGCGTGCCAAGTCATATTTGATTTTTGAAGTCATTTTGAAAATGAAAAATCCCTCTATACCCCCTCTGACTACCCGACAATGATTTCAGTTGAAGAATTATTGTTATTCAGATGAAAATGGATATTCTGTACCCCACCATGATGCGTGACAAGTCATATTGGATTTTTGAAGAAAAATTGAAAATGAAAAATCCCTCTATACCCCCTCTAACGACCCGACAATGATTTCTGCTGACGAATTATTGTTATCCAGATGGAAATGAATATTCTGCACCCCACCATGTTACGTGCCAAGTCATATTTGATTTTGAGGTAAATTTGAAAATGAAAAATCCCTCTATACCCCCTCTAACGAACCGACAATGAGTTCTGTTGACGAATTATTGTTATTCAGATGGAAATGGATATTCTGCACCACACCATGATGCGTGCCAAGTCATATTGGATTTTTGAAGAAGTATTGAAAATGAAAAATCCCTCTATACCCCCTCTAACGAACCGACAATGAGTTCTGTTGACGAATTATTGTTATTCAGATGGAAATGGATATTCTGCACCCCACCATGATGCGTGCCAAGTCATATTGGATTTTTTAAGAAATATTGAAAATGAAAAATCCCTCTATACCCCCTCCAACGACCCGTCAATGATTTCTGTTGACGAGTTATTGTTATTTAGATGGAAATGGATATTCTGCACCCCACCATGATGCGTGCCAAGTCATATTTGATTTTGAGGTAATTTTGAAAATGAGAAATCCCTCTATACCCCCTCCAACGACCCGTCATTGATTTCTGTTGACGAATTATTGTTGTTCACCATGATGCGTGCCAAGTCATATTTGATTTTGAGGTGATTTTGAAAATGAAAAATCCCTCTATACCCCCTCTGACGACGCGACAATGATTTTTGTCGACGAATTGTTGTTATTCAGATGAAAATAAATATTCTGCACTCCACCATGATGCGTGCCAAGTCATATTAAATTTTTGAAGAAATATTGAAAATGAAAAATCCCTCTATACCCCCTCTAACGAACCGACAATGAGTTCTGTTGACAAATTATTGTTATTGAGATAGAAATGGATATTCTGTACCCCACTATGATGCGTGCCAAGTCATATTTGATTTTTGAAGTCATTTTGAAAATGAAAAATCCCTCTATACCCCCTCTGACGACCCGACAATGATTTTAGTTGAAGAATTATTGTTATTCAGATGGAAATGGATATTCTGCACCCCACCATGATGCGTGCCAAGTCATATTTGATTTTGAGGTAATTTTGAAAATGAGAAATCCCTCTATACCCCCTCTGACGACCCGACAATGATTTCTGTTGACAAATTATTATTATTGAGATAGAAATGGATATTCTGTACCCCACTATGATGCATGCCAAGTCATATTTGATTTTTGAAGTCATTTTGAAAATGAAAAATCCCTCTATACCCCCTCTGACGACCCGACAATGATTTCAGTTGAAGAATTATTGTTATTCAGATGGAAATGGATATTCTGCACCCCACCATGATGCGTGACAAGTCATATTGGATTTTTGAAGAAATATTGAAAATGAAAAATCCCTCTATACCCCCTCTAACGACCCGACAATGATTTCTGTTGACGAATTATTGTTATCCAGATGGAAATGAATATTCTGCACCCCACCATGTTGCGTGCCAAGTCATATTTGATTTTGAGGTATATTTGAAAATGAAAAATCCCTCTATACCCCCTCTAACGAACCGACAATGAGTTCTGTTGACGAATTATTGTTATTCAGATGGAAATGGATATTCTGCACCACACCATGATGCGTGCCAAGTCATATTGGATTTTTGAAGAAATATTGAAAATGAAAAATCCCTCTATACCCCCTCTAACGAACCGACAATGAGTTCTGTTGACGAATTATTGTTATTCAGATGGAAATGGATATTCTGCACCCCACCATGATGCGTGCCAAGTCATATTGGATTTTTGAAGAAATATTGAAAATGAAAAATCCCTCTATACCGCCTCTAACGACCCGACAATGATTTCTGTTGACGAATTATCGTTATTGAGATGGAAATAGATATTCTGCACCCCACCATGATGCGTGCCAAGTCATATTAGATTTTTGAAGAAATATTGAAAATGAAAAATCCCTCTATACCCACTCTAACGACCCGACAATGAGTTCTGTTGACGAATTACTGTTATTCAGATGGAAATGGATATTCTGCACCCCACCATGATGCGTGCCAAGTCATATTGGATTTTTGAAGAAATATTGAAAATGAAAAATCCCTCTATACCCCCTCTAACGACCCGACAATGATTTTTGTCGACGAATTATCGTTATTCAGATGGAAATAGATATTCTGCACCCCACCATGATGCGTGCCAAGTCATATTAGATTTTTGAAGAAAAATTGAAAATGAAAAATCCCTCTATACCCACTCTAACGACCCGACAATAAGTTCTGTTGACGAATTACTGTTATTCAGATGGGAATGGATATTCTGCACCCCACCATGATGCGTGCCAAGTCATATTGAATTTTTTAAGAAATATTGAAATTGAAAAAACCCTCTATACCCCCTCTAACGACCCGACATTGATTTCAGTTGAAGAATTACTGTTATTCAGATGGAAATGGATATTCTGCACCCCACCATGATGCGTGCCAAGTCATATTGGATTTTTGAAGAAATATTGAAAATGAAAAATCCCTCTATACCCCCTCTAACGACCCGACATTGATTTCAGTTGAAGAATTACTGTTATTCAGATGGAAATGGATATTCTGCACCCCACCATGATGCGTGCCAAGTCATATTGGATTTTTGAAGAAATATTGAAAATGAAAAATCCCTCTATACCCCCTCCAACGACCCGTCAATGATTTCTGTTGACGAGTTATTGTTATTTAGATGGAAATGGATATTCTGCACCCCACCATGATGCGTGCCAAGTCATATTTGATTTTGAGGTAATTTTGAAAATGAGAAATCCCTCTATACCCCCTCTGACGACCCGACAATGATTTCAGTTGAAGAATTATTGTTATTCAGATGGAAATGGATATTCTGCACCCCACCATGATGCGTGCCAATTAATATTTGATTTTTGAAGTCATTTTGAAAATGAAAAATCCCTCTATACCCCCTCTGACGACCCGACAATGATTTCAGTTGAAGAATTATTGTTATTCAGATGGAAATGGATATTCTGCACCCCACTATGATGCGTGACAAGTCATATTGGATTTTTGAAGAAAAATTGAAAATGAAAAATCCCTCTATACCCCCTCTAACGACCCGACAATGATTTCTGTTGACGAATTATTGTTATCCAGATGGAAATGAATATTCTGCACCCCACCATGTTGCGTGCCAAGTCATATTTGATTTTGAGGTAAATTTGAAAATGAAAAATCCCTCTATACCCCCTCTAACGAACCGACAATGAGTTCTGTTGACAAATTATTGTTTTTGAGATAGAAATGGATATTCTGTACCCCACTATGATGCGTGCCAAGTCATATTTGATTTTTGAAGTCATTTTGAAAATGAAAAATCCCTCTATACCCCCTCTGACGACCCGACAATGATTTCAGTTGAAGAATTATTGTTATTCAGATGGAAATGGATATTCTGCACCCCACCATGATGCGTGCCAAGTCATATTTGATTTTTGAAGTCATTTTGAAAATGAAAAATCCCTCTATACCCCCTCTGACGACCCGACAATGATTTCAGTTGAAGAATTATTGTTATTCAGATGGAAATGGATATTCTGCACCCCACTATGATGCGTGACAAGTCATATTGGATTTTTGAAGAAAAATTGAAAATGAAAAATCCCTCTATACCCCCTCTAACGACCCGACAATGATTTCTGTTGACGAATTATTATTATCCAGATGGAAATGAATATTCTGCACCCCACCATGTTGCGTGCCAAGTCATATTTGATTTTGAGGTAAATTTGAGAATGAAAAATCCCTCTATACCCCCTCTAACGAACCGACAATGAGTTCTGTTGACAAATTATTGTTAGTCAGATGGAAATGAATATTCTGCACCACACCATGATGCGTGCCAAGTCATATTGGATTTTTGAAGGAATATTGAAAATGAAAAATCCCTCTATACCCCCTCTAACGACCCGACAATGATTTCTGTTGAGGAATTATCGTTATTCAGATGGAAATAGATATTCTGCACCCCACCATGATGCGTGCCAAGTCATATTAGATTTTTGAAGAAGTATTGAAAATGAAAAATCCCTCTATACCCACTCTAACGACCCGACAATGAGTTCTGTTGACGAATTACTGCTAGTCAGATGGAAATGGATATTCTGCACCCCACCATGATGCGTGCCAAGTCATATTGAATTTTTTAAGAAATATTGAAAATGAAAAATCCCTCTATACCCCCTCTAACGACCCGACATTGATTTCAGTTGAAGAATTACTGTTATTCAGATGGAAATGGATATTCTGCACCCCACCATGATGCGTGCCAAGTCATATTGGATTTTTGAAGAAATATTGAAAATGAAAAATCCCTCTATACCCCCTCTAACGACCCGACAATGATTTTTGTCGACGAATTGTTGTTATTTAGATGAAATTAAATATTCTGCACTCCACCATGATGCGTGCCAAGTCATATTAAATTTTTGAAGAAATATTGAAATTGAAAAATCCCTCTATACCCCCTCTAACGACCCGACAATGATTTCTGTAAACGAATTGTTGTTATTCAGATGAAAATAAATATTTTGCATTCCACCATGACGCGTGCCAAGTCATATTAAATTTTTGAAGAAATATTGAAAATGAAAAATCCCTCTATACCCCCTCTTACGACCCGACAATGATTTCTGTGAACGAATTCTTGTTATTCAGATGGAAATATATATTCTGCACCCTACTATGATGCGTGCCAAGTCATATTTGATTTTTGAAGTCATTTTGATAATGAAAAATCCCTCTATACCCCCTCTGACGACCCGACAATGATTTCTGTTGACGAATTATTGTTATTTCGATGAACATGGATACTTTGCACCCCGCCATGATGCGTGCCAAGTCATATTAGATTTTTGAAGATATATTGAAAATGAAAAATCCCTCTATACCCCCTCTAACGACCCGACAATGATTACTGGTGACGAATTATTGTTGTTCAGATGGAAATGGATATTCTGCACCCCACCATGATGCGTGCCAAGTCATATTAGATATTTGAAGAAATTTTGAAAATGAGAAATCCCTCTATACCCCCTCCAACGACCCGTCAATGATTTCTGTTGACGAGTAATTAATATTTAGATGGAAATGGATATTCTGCACCCCACCATGATGCGTGCCAAGTCATATTTGATTTTGAGGTAATTTTGAAAATGAAAAATCCCTCTATACTCCCTCTGACGACCCGACAATGATTTCTGTTGACAAATTATTGAGATAGAAATGGATATTCTGTACCCCACTATGATTCGTGCCAAGTCATATTTGATTTTTGAAGTCATTTTGAAAATGAAAAATCCCTCTATACCCCCTCTGACGACCCGACAATGATTTCAGTTGAAGAATTATTGTTATTCAGATGGAAATGGATATTCTGCACCCCACCATGATGCGTGACAAGTCATATTGGATTTTTGAAGAAATATTGAAAATGAAAAATCCCTCTATACCCCCTCCAACGACCCGTCAATGATTTCTGTTGACGAGTTATTGTTATTTAGATGGAAATGGATATTCTGCACCCCACCATGATGCGTGCCAAGTCATATTTGATTTTGAGGTAATTTTGAAAATGAGAAATCCCTCTATACCCCCTCTGACGACCCGACAATGATTTCAGTTGAAGAATTATTGTTATTCAGATGGAAATGGATATTCTGCACCCCACCATGATGCGTGCCAATTAATATTTGATTTTTGAAGTCAATTTGAAAATGAAAAATCCCTCTATACCCCCTCTGACGACCCGACAATGATTTCAGTTGAAGAATTATTGTTATTCAGATGGAAATGGATATTCTGCACCCCACCATGATGCGTGCCAAGTCATATTTGATTTTTGAAGTCATTTTGAAAATGAAAAATCCCTCTATACCCCCTCTAACGACCCGACATTGATTTCAGTTGAAGAATTACTGTTATTCAGATGGAAATGGATATTCTGCACCCCACCATGATGCGTGCCAAGTCATATTTGATTTTTGAAGTCATTTTGAAAATGAAAAATCCCTCTATACCCCCTCTAACGACCCGACATTGATTTCAGTTGAAGAATTACTGTTATTCAGATGGAAATGGATATTCTGCACCCCACCATGATGCGTGCCAAGTCATATTGGATTTTTGCAGAAATATTGAAAATGAAAAATCCCTCTATACCCCCTCCAACGACCCGTCAATGATTTCTGTTGACGAGTTATTGTTATTTAGATGGAAATGGATATTCTGCACCCCACCATGATGCGTGCCAAGTCATATTTGATTTTGAGGTAATTTTGAAAAAGAAAAATCCCTCTATACCCCCTCTGACGACCCGACAATGATTTCAGTTGACAATTATTGTTATTGAGATGGAAATGGATATTCTGTACCACACCATGATGCGTGCCAAGTCATATTAGATTATTGAAGAAATTTTGAAAATGAAAAATCCCTCTATACCCCCTCCAACGACCCGTCAATGATTTCTGTTGACGAGTTATTGTTATTTAGATGGAAATGGATATTCTGCACCCCACCATGATGCGTGCCAAGTCATATTTGATTTTGAGGTAATTTTGAAAATGAAAAATCCCTCTATACTCCCTCTGACGACCCGACAATGATTTCTGTTGACAAATTATTGAGATAGAAATGGATATTCTGTACCCCACTATGATTCGTGCCAAGTCATATTTGATTTTTGAAGTCATTTTGAAAATGAAAAATCCCTCTATACCCCCTCTGACGACCCGACAATGATTTCAGTTGAAGAATTATTGTTATTCAGATGGAAATGGATATTCTGCACCCCACCATGATGCGTGACAAGTCATATTGGATTTTTGAAGAAATATTGAAAATGAAAAATCCCTCTATACCCCCTCCAACGACCCGTCAATGATTTCTGTTGACGAGTTATTGTTATTTAGATGGAAATGGATATTCTGCACCCCACCATGATGCGTGCCAAGTCATATTTGATTTTGAGGTAATTTTGAAAATGAGAAATCCCTCTATACCCCCTCTGACGACCCGACAATGATTTCAGTTGAAGAATTATTGTTATTCAGATGGAAATGGATATTCTGCACCCCACCATGATGCGTGCCAATTAATATTTGATTTTTGAAGTCATTTTGAAAATGAAAAATCCCTCTATACCCCCTCTGACGACCCGACAATGATTTCAGTTGAAGAATTATTGTTATTCAGATGGAAATGGATATTCTGCACCCCACCATGATGCGTGACAAGTCATATTGGATTTTTGAAGAAAAATTGAAAATGAAAAATCCCTCTATACCCCTTCTAACGACCCGACAATGATTTCTGTTGACGAATTATTGTTATCCAGATGGAAATGAATATTCTGCACCCCACCATGTTGCGTGCCAAGTCATATTTGATTTTGAGGTAAATTTGAAAATGAAAAATCCCTCTATACCCCCTCTAACGAACCGACAATGAGTTCTGTTGACAAATTATTGTTATTGAGATAGAAATGGATATTCTGTACCCCACTATGATGCGTGCCAAGTCATATTTGATTTTTGAAGTCATTTTGAAAATGAAAAATCCCTCTATACCCCCTCTAACGACCCGACATTGATTTCAGTTGAAGAATTACTGTTATTCAGATGGAAATGGATATTCTGCACCCCACCATGATGCGTGCCAAGTCATATTGGATTTTTGAAGAAATATTGAAAATGAAAAATCCCTCTATACCCCCTCCAACGACCCGTCAATGATTTCTGTTGACGAGTTATTGTTATTTAGATGGAAATGGATATTCTGCACCCCACCATGATGCGTGCCAAGTCATATTTGATTTTGAGGTAATTTTGAAAATGAGAAATCCCTCTATACCCCCTCTGACGACCCGACAATGATTTCAGTTGAAGAATTATTGTTATTCAGATGGAAATGGATATTCTGCACCCCACCATGATGCGTGCCAATTAATATTTGATTTTTGAAGTCATTTTGAAAATGAAAAATCCCTCTATACCCCCTCTGACGACACGACAATGATTTCAGTTGAAGAATTATTGTTATTCAGATGGAAATGGATATTCTGCACCCCACCATGATGCGTGACAAGTCATATTGGATTTTTGAAGAAAAATTGAAAATGAAAAATCCCTCTATACCCCCTCTAACGACCCGACAATGATTTCTGTTGACGAATTATTGTTATCCAGATGGAAATGAATATTCTGCACCCCACCATGTTGCGTGCCAAGTCACATTTGATTTTGAGGTAAATTTGAAAATGAAAAATCCCTCTATACCCCCTCTAACGAACCGACAATGAGTTCTGTTGACAAATTATTGTTATTGAGATAGAAATGGATATTCTGTACCCCACTATGATGCGTGCCAAGTCATATTTGATTTTTGAAGTCATTTTGAAAATGAAAAATCCCTCTATACCCCCTCTGACGACACGACAATGATTTCAGTTGAAGAATTATTGTTATTCAGATGGAAATGGATATTCTGCACCCCACGATGATGCGTGCCAATTAATATTTGATTTTTGAAGTCATTTTGAAAATGAAAAATCCCTCTATACCCCCTCTAACGACCCGACATTGATTTCAGTTGAAGAATTACTGTTATTCAGATGGAAATGGATATTCTGCACCCCACCATGATGCGTGCCAAGTCATATTGGATTTTTGAAGAAATATTGAAAATGAAAAATCCCTCTATACCCCCTCCAACGACCCGTCAATGATTTCTGTTGACGAGTTATTGTTATTTAGATGGAAATGGATATTCTGCACCCCACCATGATGCGTGCCAAGTCATATTTGATTTTGAGGTAATTTTGAAAATGAAAAATCCCTCTATACCCCCTCTGACGACCCGACAATGATTTCAGTTGAAGAATTATTGTTATACAGATGGAAATGAATATTCTGCACCCCACCATGTTGCGTGCCAAGTCATATTTGATTTTGAGGTAAATTTGAAAATGAAAAATCCCTCTATACCCCCTCTGACGACCCGACAATGATTTCTGTTGACAAATTATTGTTATTGAGATAGAAATGGATATTCTGTACCCCACTATGATGCGTGCCAAGTCATATTGGATTTTTGAAGAAAAATTGAAAATGAAAAATCCCTCTATCCCCCTCTGACGACCCGACAATGATTTCTGTTGACGAATTATTGTTATACAGATGGAAATGAATATTCTGCACCCCACCATGTTGCGTGCCAAGTCATATTTGATTTTGAGGTAAATTTGAAAATGAAAAATCCCTCTATACCCCCTCTAACGAACCGACAATGAGTTCTGTTGACAAATTATTGTTATTGAGATAGAAATGGATATTCTGTACCCCACTATGATGCGTGCCAAGTCATATTTGATTTTTGAAGTAATTTTGAAAATGAAAAATCCCTCTATACCCCCTCTGACGACCCGACAATGATTTCAGTTGAAGAATTATTGTTATTCAGATGGAAATGGATATTCTGCACCCCACCATGATGCGTGCCAAGTCATATTTGATTTTTGAAGTAATTTTGAAAATGAAAAATCCCTCTATACCCCCTCTGACGACCCGTCAATGATTTCTGTTGACCAGTTATTGTTATTTAGATGGAAATGGATATTCTGCACCCCACCATGATGCGTGCCAAGTCATATTTGATTTTGAGGTAATTTTGAAAATGAGAAATCCCTCTATACCCCCTCTGACGACCCGACAATGATTTCAGTTGAAGAATTATTGTTATTCAGATGGAAATGGATATTCTGCACCCCACCATGATGCGTGCCAATTAATATTTGATTTTTGAAGTCATTTTGAAAATGAAAAATCCCTCTATACCCCCTCTGACGACCCGACAATGATTTCAGTTGAAGAATTATTGTTATTCAGATGGAAATGGATATTCTGCACCCCACCATGATGCGTGACAAGTCATATTGGATTTTTGAAGAAAAATTGAAAATGAAAAATCCCTCTATACCCCTTCTAACGACCCGACAATGATTTCTGTTGACGAATTATTGTTATCCAGATGGAAATGAATATTCTGCACCCCACCATGTTGCGTGCCAAGTCATATTTGATTTTGAGGTAAATTTGAAAATGAAAAATCCCTCTATACCCCCTCTAACGAACCGACAATGAGTTCTGTTGACAAATTATTGTTATTGAGATAGAAATGGATATTCTGTACCCCACTATGATGCGTGCCAAGTCATATTTGATTTTTGAAGTCATTATGAAAATGAAAAATCCCTCTATACCCCCTCTGACGACCCGACAATGATTTCAGTTGAAGAATTATTGTTATTCAGATGGAAATGGATATTCTGCACCCCACCATGATGCGTGCCAAGTCATATTTGATTTTTGAAGTCATTTTGAAAATGAAAAATCCCTCTATACCCCCTCTAACGACCCGACATTGATTTCAGTTGAAGAATTACTGTTATTCAGATGGAAATGGATATTCTGCACCCCACCATGATGCGTGCCAAGTCATATTGGATTTTTGAAGAAATATTGAAAATGAAAAATCCCTCTATACCCCCTCCAACGACCCGTCAATGATTTCTGTTGACGAGTTATTGTTATTTAGATGGAAATGGATATTCTGCACCCCACCATGATGCGTGCCAAGTCATATTTGATTTTAAGGTAATTTTGAAAATGAGAAATCCCTCTATACCCCCTCTGACGACCCGACAATGATTTCAGTTGAAGAATTATTGTTATTCAGATGGAAATGGATATTCTGCACCCCACCATGATGCGTGCCAATTAATATTTGATTTTTGAAGTCATTTTGAAAATGAAAAATCCCTCTATACCCCCTCTGACGACCCGACAATGATTTCAGTTGAAGAATTATTGTTATTCAGATGGAAATGGATATTCTGCACCCCACCATGATGCGTGACAAGTCATATTGGATTTTTGAAGAAAAATTGAAAATGAAAAATCCCTCTATAACCCCTCTAACGACCCGACAATGATTTCTGTTGACGAATTATTGTTATCCAGATGGAAATGAATATTCTGCACCCCACCATGTTGCGTGCCAAGTCACATTTGATTTTGAGGTAAATTTGAAAATGAAAAATCCCTCTATACCCCCTCTGACGACCCGACAATGATTTCTGTTGACAAATTATTGTTATTGAGATAGAAATGGATATTCTGTACCCCACTATGATGCGTGCCAAGTCATATTGGATTTTTGAAGAAAAATTGAAAATGAAAAATCCCTCTATACCCCCTCTGACGACCCGACAATGATTTCTGTTGACGAATTATTGTTATACAGATGGAAATGAATATTCTGCACCCCACCATGTTGCGTGCCAAGTCATATTTGATTTTGAGGTAAATTTGAAAATGAAAAATCCCTCTATACCCCCTCTAACGAACCGACAATGAGTTCTGTTGACAAATTATTGTTATTGAGATAGAAATGGATATTCTGTACCCCACTATGATGCGTGCCAAGTCATATTTGATTTTTGAAGTAATTTTGAAAATGAAAAATCCCTCTATACCCCCTCTGACGACCCGACAATGATTTCAGTTGAAGAATTATTGTTATTCAGATGGAAATGGATATTCTGCACCCCACCATGATGCGTGCCAAGTCATATTTGATTTTTGAAGTAATTTTGAAAATGAAAAATCCCTCTATACCCCCTCTGACGACCCGTCAATGATTTCTGTTGACCAGTTATTGTTATTTAGATGGAAATGGATATTCTGCACCCCACCATGATGCGTGCCAAGTCATATTTGATTTTGAGGTAATTTTGAAAATGAGAAATCCCTCTATACCCCCTCTGACGACCCGACAATGATTTCAGTTGAAGAATTATTCTTATTCAGATGGAAATGGATATTCTGCACCCCACCATGATGCGTGCCAATTAATATTTGATTTTTGAAGTCATTTTGAAAATGAAAAATCCCTCTATACCCCCTCTGACGACCCGACAATGATTTCAGTTGAAGAATTATTGTTATTCAGATGGAAATGGATATTCTGCACCCCACCATGATGCGTGACAAGTCATATTGGATTTTTGAAGAAAAATTGAAAATGAAAAATCCCTCTATACCCCTTCTAACGACCCGACAATGATTTCTGTTGACGAATTATTGTTATCCAGATGGAAATGAATATTCTGCACCCCACCATGTTGCGTGCCAAGTCATATTTGATTTTGAGGTAAATTTGAAAATGAAAAATCCCTCTATACCCCCTCTAACGAACCGACAATGAGTTCTGTTGACAAATTATTGTTATTGAGATAGAAATGGATATTCTGTACCCCACTATGATGCGTGCCAAGTCATATTTGATTTTTGAAGTCATTTTGAAAATGAAAAATCCCTCTATACCCCCTCTGACGACCCGACAATGATTTCAGTTGAAGAATTATTGTTATTCAGATGGAAATGGATATTCTGCACCCCACCATGATGCGTGCCAAGTCATATTTGATTTTTGAAGTCATTTTGAAAATGAAAAATCCCTCTATACCCCCTCTAACGACCCGACATTGATTTCAGTTGAAGAATTACTGTTATTCAAATGGAAATGGATATTCTGCACCCCACCATGATGCGTGCCAAGTCATATTGGATTTTTGAAGAAATATTGAAAATGAAAAATCCCTCTATACCCCCTCCAACGACCCGTCAATGATTTCTGTTGACGAGTTATTGTTATTTAGATGGAAATGGATATTCTGCACCCCACCATGATGCGTGCCAAGTCATATTTGATTTTAAGGTAATTTTGAAAATGAGAAATCCCTCTATACCCCCTCTGACGACCCGACAATGATTTCAGTTGAAGAATTATTGTTATCCAGATGGAAATGAATATTCTGCACCCCACCATGTTGCGTGCCAAGTCACATTTGATTTTGAGGTAAATTTGAAAATGAAAAATCCCTCTATACCCCCTCTAACGAACCGACAATGAGTTCTGTTGACAAATTATTGTTATTGAGATAGAAATGGATATTCTGTACCCCACTATGATGCGTGCCAAGTCATATTTGATTTTTGAAGTCATTTTGAAAATGAAAAATCCCTCTATACCCCCTCTGACGACACGACAATGATTTCAGTTGAAGAATTATTGTTATTCAGATGGAAATGGATATTCTGCACCCCACGATGATGCGTGCCAATTAATATTTGATTTTTGAAGTCATTTTGAAAATGAAAAATCCCTCTATACCCCCTCTGACGACCCGACAATGATTTCAGTTGAAGAATTATTGTTATACAGATGGAAATGAATATTCTGCACCCCACCATGTTGCGTGCCAAGTCATATTTGATTTTGAGGTAAATTTGAAAATGAAAAATCCCTCTATACCCCCTCTGACGACCCGACAATGATTTCTGTTGACAAATTATTGTTATTGAGATAGAAATGGATATTCTGTACCCCACTATGATGCGTGCCAAGTCATATTGGATTTTTGAAGAAAAATTGAAAATGAAAAATCCCTCTATACCCCCTCTGACGACCCGACAATGATTTCTGTTGACGAATTATTGTTATACAGATGGAAATGAATATTCTGCACCCCACCATGTTGCGTGCCAAGTCATATTTGATTTTGAGGTAAATTTGAAAATGAAAAATCCCTCTATACCCCCTCTAACGAACCGACAATGAGTTCTGTTGACAAATTATTGTTATTGAGATAGAAATGGATATTCTGTACCCCACTATGATGCGTGCCAAGTCATATTTGATTTTTGAAGTAATTTTGAAAATGAAAAATCCCTCTATACCCCCTCTGACGACCCGACAATGATTTCAGTTGAAGAATTATTGTTATTCAGATGGAAATGGATATTCTGCACCCCACCATGATGCGTGCCAAGTCATATTTGATTTTTGAAGTAATTTTGAAAATGAAAAATCCCTCTATACCCCCTCTGACGACCCGACAATGATTTCAGTTGAAGAATTATTGTTATTCAGATGGAAATGGATATTCTGCACCCCACCATGATGCGTGCCAATTAATATTTGATTTTTGAAGTCATTTTGAAAATGAAAAATCCCTCTATACCCCCTCTGACGACCCGACAATGATTTCAGTTGAAGAATTATTGTTATTCAGATGGAAATGGATATTCTGCACCCCACCATGATGCGTGACAAGTCATATTGGATTTTTGAAGAAAAATTGAAAATGAAAAATCCCTCTATACCCCTTCTAACGACCCGACAATGATTTCTGTTGACGAATTATTGTTATCCAGATGGAAATGAATATTCTGCACCCCACCATGTTGCGTGCCAAGTCATATTTGATTTTGAGGTAAATTTGAAAATGAAAAATCCCTCTATACCCCCTCTAACGAACCGACAATGAGTTCTGTTGACAAATTATTGTTATTGAGATAGAAATGGATATTCTGTACCCCACTATGATGCGTGCCAAGTCATATTTGATTTTTGAAGTCATTATGAAAATGAAAAATCCCTCTATACCCCCTCTGACGACCCGACAATGATTTCAGTTGAAGAATTATTGTTATTCAGATGGAAATGGATATTCTGCACCCCACCATGATGCGTGCCAAGTCATATTTGATTTTTGAAGTCATTTTGAAAATGAAAAATCCCTCTATACCCCCTCTAACGACCCGACATTGATTTCAGTTGAAGAATTACTGTTATTCAGATGGAAATGGATATTCTGCACCCCACCATGATGCGTGCCAAGTCATATTGGATTTTTGAACAAATATTGAAAATGAAAAATCCCTCTATACCCCCTCCAACGACCCGTCAATGATTTCTGTTGACGAGTTATTGTTATTTAGATGGAAATGGATATTCTGCACCCCACCATGATGCGTGCCAAGTCATATTTGATTTTAAGGTAATTTTGAAAATGAGAAATCCCTCTATACCCCCTCTGACGACCCGACAATGATTTCAGTTGAAGAATTATTGTTATTCAGATGGAAATGGATATTCTGCACCCCACCATGATGCGTGCCAATTAATATTTGATTTTTGAAGTCATTTTGAAAATGAAAAATCCCTCTATACCCCCTCTGACGACCCGACAATGATTTCAGTTGAAGAATTATTGTTATTCAGATGGAAATGGATATTCTGCACCCCACCATGATGCGTGACAAGTCATATTGGATTTTTGAAGAAAAATTGAAAATGAAAAATCCCTCTATAACCCCTCTAACGACCCGACAATGATTTCTGTTGACGAATTATTGTTATCCAGATGGAAATGAATATTCTGCACCCCACCATGTTGCGTGCCAAGTCACATTTGATTTTGAGGTAAATTTGAAAATGAAAAATCCCTCTATACCCCCTCTGACGACCCGACAATGATTTCTGTTGACAAATTATTGTTATTGAGATAGAAATGGATATTCTGTACCCCACTATGATGCGTGCCAAGTCATATTGGATTTTTGAAGAAAAATTGAAAATGAAAAATCCCTCTATACCCCCTCTGACGACCCGACAATGATTTCTGTTGACGAATTATTGTTATACAGATGGAAATGAATATTCTGCACCCCACCATGTTGCGTGCCAAGTCATATTTGATTTTGAGGTAAATTTGAAAATGAAAAATCCCTCTATACCCCCTCTAACGAACCGACAATGAGTTCTGTTGACAAATTATTGTTATTGAGATAGAAATGGATATTCTGTACCCCACTATGATGCGTGCCAAGTCATATTTGATTTTTGAAGTAATTTTGAAAATGAAAAATCCCTCTATACCCCCTCTGACGACCCGACAATGATTTCAGTTGAAGAATTATTGTTATTCAGATGGAAATGGATATTCTGCACCCCACCATGATGCGTGCCAAGTCATATTTGATTTTTGAAGTAATTTTGAAAATGAAAAATCCCTCTATACCCCCTCTGACGACCCGTCAATGATTTCTGTTGACCAGTTATTGTTATTTAGATGGAAATGGATATTCTGCACCCCACCATGATGCGTGCCAAGTCATATTTGATTTTGAGGTAATTTTGAAAATGAGAAATCCCTCTATACCCCCTCTGACGACCCGACAATGATTTCAGTTGAAGAATTATTCTTATTCAGATGGAAATGGATATTCTGCACCCCACCATGATGCGTGCCAATTAATATTTGATTTTTGAAGTAATTTTGAAAATGAAAAATCCCTCTATACCCCCTCTGACGACCCGACAATGATTTCAGTTGAAGAATTATTGTTATTCAGATGGAAATGGATATTCTGCACCCCACCATGATGCGTGACAAGTCATATTGGATTTTTGAAGAAAAATTGAAAATGAAAAATTCCTCTATACCCCTTCTAACGACCCGACAATGATTTCTGTTGACGAATTATTGTTATCCAGATGGAAATGAATATTCTGCACCCCACCATGTTGCGTGCCAAGTCATATTTGATTTTGAGGTAAATTTGAAAATGAAAAATCCCTCTATACCCCCTCTAACGAACCGACAATGAGTTCTGTTGACAAATTATTGTTATTGAGATAGAAATGGATATTCTGTACCCCACTATGATGCGTGCCAAGTCATATTTGATTTTTGAAGTCATTTTGAAAATGAAAAATCCCTCTATACCCCCTCTGACGACCCGACAATGATTTCAGTTGAAGAATTATTGTTATTCAGATGGAAATGGATATTCTGCACCCCACCATGATGCGTGCCAAGTCATATTTGATTTTTGAAGTCATTTTGAAAATGAAAAATCCCTCTATACCCCCTCTAACGACCCGACATTGATTTCAGTTGAAGAATTACTGTTATTCAGATGGAAATGGATATTCTGCACCCCACCATGATGCGTGCCAAGTCATATTGGATTTTTGAAGAAATATTGAAAATGAAAAATCCCTCTATACCCCCTCCAACGACCCGTCAATGATTTCTGTTGACGAGTTATTGTTATTTAGATGGAAATGGATATTCTGCACCCCACCATGATGCGTGCCAAGTCATATTTGATTTTAAGGTAATTTTGAAAATGAGAAATCCCTCTATACCCCCTCTGACGACCCGACAATGATTTCAGTTGAAGAATTATTGTTATTCAGATGGAAATGGATATTCTGCACCCCACCATGATGCGTGCCAATTAATATTTGATTTTTGAAGTCATTTTGAAAATGAAAAATCCCTCTATACCCCCTCTGACGACCCGACAATGATTTCAGTTGAAGAATTATTGTTATTCAGATGGAAATGGATATTCTGCACCCCACCATGATGCGTGACAAGTCATATTGGATTTTTGAAGAAAAATTGAAAATGAAAAATCCCTCTATAACCCCTCTAACGACCCGACAATGATTTCTGTTGACGAATTATTGTTATCCAGATGGAAATGAATATTCTGCACCCCACCATGTTGCGTGCCAAGTCACATTTGATTTTGAGGTAAATTTGAAAATGAAAAATCCCTCTATACCCCCTCTAACGAACCGACAATGAGTTCTGTTGACAAATTATTGTTATTGAGATAGAAATGGATATTCTGTACCCCACTATGATGCGTGCCAAGTCATATTTGATTTTTGAAGTCATTTTGAAAATGAAAAATCCCTCTATACCCCCTCTGACGACCCGACAATGATTTCAGTTGAAGAATTATTGTTATTCAGATGGAAATGGATATTCTGCACCCCACCATGATGCGTGCCAATTAATATTTGATTTTTGAAGTCATTTTGAAAATGAAAAATCCCTCTATACCCCCTCTGACGACCCGACAATGATTTCAGTTGAAGAATTATTGTTATTCAGATGGAAATGGATATTCTGCACCCCACCATGATGCGTGACAAGTCATATTGGATTTTTGAAGAAAAATTGAAAATGAAAAATCCCTCTATACCCCCTCTGACGACCCGACAATGATTTCTGTTGACGAATTATTGTTATACAGATGGAAATGAATATTCTGCACCCCACCATGTTGCGTGCCAAGTCATATTTGATTTTGAGGTAAATTTGAAAATGAAAAATCCCTCTATACCCCCTCTAACGAACCGACAATGAGTTCTGTTGACAAATTATTGTTATTGAGATAGAAATGGATATTCTGTACCCCACTATGATGCGTGCCAAGTCATATTTGATTTTTGAAGTAATTTTGAAAATGAAAAATCCCTCTATACCCCCTCTGACGACCCGACAATGATTTCAGTTGAAGAATTATTGTTATTCAGATGGAAATGGATATTCTGCACCCCACCATGATGCGTGCCAAGTCATATTTGATTTTTGAAGTCATTTTGAAAATGAAAAATCCCTCTATACCCCCTCTGACGACCCGACAATGATTTCAGTTGAAGAATTATTGTTATTCAGATGGAAATGGATATTCTGCACCCCACCATGATGCGTGACAAGTCATATTGGATTTTTGAAGAAAAATTGAAAATGAAAAATCCCTCTATACCCCCTCTAACGACCCGACAATAATTCTGTTGACGACTTATTGTTATACAGATGGAAATGAATATTCTGCACCCCACCATGTTGCGTGCCAAGTCATATTTGATTTTGAGGTAAATTTGAAAATGAAAAATCCCTCTATACCCCCTCTAACGAACCGACAATGAGTTCTGTTGACGAATTATTGTAATTCAGATGGAAATGAATATTCTGCACCACACCATGATGCGTGCCAAGTCATATTGGATTTTTGAAGAAATATTGAAAATGAAAAATCCCTCTATACCCCCTCTAACGACCCGACAATGATTTCTGTTGACGAATTATCGTTATTCAGATGAAAATAGATATTCTGCACCCCACCATGATGCGTGCCAAGTCATATTAGATTTTTGAAGAAGTATTGAAAATGATAAATCCCTCTATACCCACTCTAACGACCCGACAATGAGTTCTGTTGACGAATTACTGTTAGTCAGATGGAAATGGATATTCTGCACCCCACCATGTTGCGTGCCAAGTCATATTGAATTTTTTAAGAAATATTGAAAATGAAAAATCCCTCTATACCCCCTCTAACGACCCGACATTGATTTCAGTTGAAGAATTACTGTTATTCAGATGGAAATGGATATTCTGCACCCCACCATGATGCGTGCCAAGTCATATTGGATTTTTGAAGAAATATTGAAAATGAAAAATCCCTCTATACCCCCTCTAACGACCCGACAATGATTTCTGTAAACGAATTCTTGTTATTCAGATGGAAATATATATCCTGCACCCTACTATGATGCGTGCCAAGTCATATTAGATATTTGAAGTAATTTTGAAAATGAAAAATCCCTCTATACCCCCTCTGACGACCCGAGAATGATTTCTGTTGACGGATCATTGTTATTCAGATGGAAGTGGATATTCTGCACCCCACCATGATGCGTGCCAAGTCATATTAGATTTTTGAAGTAATTTTGAAAATGAAAAATCCCTCTATACCCACTCTGACGACCAGACAATGATTTCTGTTGACGAATTATTGTTATTCAGATGGAAATGGATATTCTGCACCCCACCATGATGCGTGCCAAGTCATATTGGACTTTTGAAGAAATATTGAAAATGAAAAATCTCTCTATACCCCCTCTGACGACCCGACTATGATTTCAGTTGAAGAATTATTGTTATTCAGATGGAAATGGATATTCTGCACCCCACCATGATGCGTGACAAGTCATATTGTATTTTTGAAGAAATATTGAAAATGAAAAATCCCTCTATACCCCCTCTAACGACCCGACAATGATTTCTGTTGACGAATTATTGTTATCCAGATGGAAATGAATATTCTGCACCCCACCATGTTGCGTGCCAAGTCATATTTGATTTTTGAAGTAATTTTGAAAATGAAAAATCCCTCTATACCCCCTCTGACGACCCGACTATGATTTCAGTTGAAGAATTATTGTTATTCAGATGGAAATGGATATTCTGCACCCCACCATGATGCGTGCCAAGTCATATTGGATTTTTGAAGAAATATTGAAAATGAAAAATCCCTCTATACCCCCTCTAACGAACCGACAATGAGTTCTGTTGACGAATTATTGTTATTCAGATAGAAATGGATATTCTGCACCCCACCATGATGCGTGCCAAGTCATATTGGATTTTTGAAGAAATATTGAAAATTAAAAATCCCTCTATACCCCCTCTAACGAACCGACAATGAGTTCTGTTGACGAATTATCGTTATTCAGATGGAAATAGATATTCTGCACACCACCATGATGCGTGCCAAGTCATATTAGATTTTTGAAGAAATATTGAAAATGAAAAATCCCTCTATACCCCCTCTAACGACCCGAAAATGATTTCTGTTGACGAATTATTGTTATCCAGATGGAAATGAATATTCTGCACCCCACCATGTTGCGTGCCAAGTCATATTTGATTTTTGAAGTCATTTTGAAAATGAAAAATCCCTCTATACCCCCTCTGACGACCCGACAATGATTTCAGTTGAAGAATTATTGTTATTCAGATGGAAATGGATATTCTGCACCCCACCATGATGCGTGCCAATTAATATTTGATTTTTGAAGTCATTTTGAAAATGAAAAATCCCTCTATACCCCCTCTGACGACCCGACAATGAGTTCTGTTGACAAATTATTGTTATTGAGATAGAAATGGATATTCTGTACCCCACTATGATGCGTGCCAAGTCATATTTGATTTTTGAAGTCATTTTGAAAATGAAAAATACCTCTATACCCCCTCTGACGACCCGACAATGATTTCAGTTGAAGAATTATTGTTATTCAGATGGAAATGGATATTCTGCACCCCACCATGATGCGTGCCAAGTCATATTTGATTTTTGAAGTCATTTTGAAAATGAAAAATCCCTCTATACCCCCTCTGACGACACGACAATGATTTCAGTTGAAGAATTATTGTTATTCAGATGGAAATGGATATTCTGCACCCCACCATGATGCGTGACAAGTCATATTGGATTTTTGAAGAAAAATTGAAAATGAAAAATCCCTCTATACCCCCTCTAACGACCCGACAATGATTTCTGTTGACGAATTATTGTTATCCAGATGGAAATGAATATTCTGCACCCCACCATGTTGCGTGCCAAGTCATATTTGATTTTGAGGTAAATTTGAAAATGAAAAATCACTCTATACCCCCTCTAACGAACCGACAATGAGTTCTGTTGACAAATTATTGTTATTGAGATAGAAATGGATATTCTGTACCCCACTATGATGCGTGCCAAGTCATATTTGATTTTTGAAGTCATTTTGAAAATGAAAAATCCCTCTATACCCCCTCTGACGACCCGACAATGATTTCAGTTGAAGAATTATTGTTATTCAGATGGAAATGGATATTCTGCACCCCACCATGATGCGTGCCAAGTCATATTTGATTTTTGAAGTCATTTTGAAAATGAAAAATCCCTCTATACCCCCTCTGACGACACGACAATGATTTCAGTTGAAGAATTATTGTTATTCAGATGGAAATGGATATTCTGCACCCCACCATGATGCGTGCCAATTAATATTTGATTTTTGAAGTCATTTTGAAAATGAAAAATCCCTCTATACCCCCTCTGACGACCCGACAATGATTTCAGTTGAAGAATTATTGTTATTCAGATGGAAATGGATATTCTGCACCCCTCCATGATGCGTGACAAGTCATATTGGATTTTTGAAGAAAAATTGAAAATGAAAATTCCCTCTATACCCCCTCTAACGACCCGACAATGATTTCTGTTGACGAATTATTGTTATCCAGATGGAAATGAATATTCTGCACCCCACCATGTTGCGTGCCAAGTCATATTTGATTTTGAGGTAAATTTGAAAATGAAAAATCCCTCTATACCCCCTCTAACGAACCGACAATGAGTTCTGTTGACAAATTATTGTTATTGAGATAGAAATGGATATTCTGTACCCCACTATGATGCGTGCCAAGTCATATTTGATTTTTGAAGTCATTTTGAAAATGAAAAATCCCTCTATACCCCCTCTGACGACCCGACAATGATTTCAGTTGAAGAATTATTGTTATTCAGATGGAAATGGATATTCTGCACCCCACCATGTTGCGTGCCAAGTCATATTTGATTTTGAGGTAAATTTGAAAATGAAAAATCCCTCTATACCCCCTCTAACGAACCGACAATGAGTTCTGTTGACGAATTATTGTTATTCAGAAGGAAATGAATATTCTGCACCACACCATGATGCGTGCCAAGTCATATTGGATTTTTGAAGAAATATTGAAAATGAAAAATCCCTCTATACCCCCTCTAACGACCCGACTATGATTTCTGTTGACGAATTATCGTTATTCAGATGAAAATAGATATTCTGCACCCCACTATGATGCGTGCCAAGTCATATTAGATTTTTGAAGAAGTATTGAAAATGATAAATCCCTCTATACCCACTCTAACGACCCGACAATGAGTTCTGTTGACGAATTACTGTTAGTCAGATGGAAATGGATATTCTGCACCCCACCATGTTGCGTGCCAAGTCATATTGAATTTTTTAAGAAATATTGAAAATGAAAAATCCCTCTATACCCCCTCTAACGACCCGACATTGATTTCAGTTGAAGAATTATTGTTATTCAGATGGAAATGGATATTCTGCACCCCACCATGATGCGTGCCAAGTCATATTGGATTTTTGAAGAAATATTGAAAATGAAAAATCCCTCTATACCCCCTCTAACGACCCGACAATGATTTCTGTAAACGAAATCTTGTTATTCAGATGGAAATATATATTCTGCACCCTACTATGATGCGTGCCAAGTCATATTAGATATTTGAAGTAATTTTGAAAATGAAAAATCCCTCTATACCCCCTCTGACGACCCGAGAATGATTTCTGTTGACGGATCATTGTTATTCAGATGGAAGTGGATATTCTGCACCCCACCATGATGCGTGCCAAGTCATATTAGATTTTTGAAGTAATTTTGAAAATGAAAAATCCCTCTATACCCACTCTGACGACCCGACAATGATTTCTGTTGACGAATTATTGTTATTCAGATGGAAATGGATATTCTGCACCCCAATATGATGCGTGCCAAGTCATATTTGATTTTTGAAGTAATTTTGAAAATGAAAAATCCCTCTATACCCCCTCTGACGACCCGACTATGATTTCAGTTGAAGAATTATTGTTATTCAGATGGAAATGGATATTCTGCACCCCACCATGATGCGTGACAAGTCATATTGTATTTTTGAAGAAATATTGAAAATGATAAATCCCTCTATACCCCCTCTAACGACCCGACAATGATTTCTGTTGACGAATTATTGTTATCCAGATGGAAATGAATATTCTGCACCCCACCATGTTGCGTGCCAAGTCATATTTGATTTTTGAAGTAATATTGAAAATGAAAAATCCCTCTATACCCCCTCTGACGACCCGACTATGATTTCAGTTGAAGAATTATTGTTATTCAGATGGAAATGGATATTCTGCACCCCACCATGATGCGTGCCAAGTCATATTGGATTTTTGAAGAAATATTGAAAATGAAAAATCCCTCTATACCCCCTCTAACGAACCGACAATGAGTTCTGTTGACGAATTATTGTTATTCAGATGGAAATGGATATTCTGCACCCCACCATGATGCGTGCCAAGTCATATTGGATTCTTGAAGAAATATTGAAAATGAAAAATCCCTCTATACCCCCTCTAACGAACCGACAATGAGTTCTGTTGACGAATTATCGTTATTCAGATGGAAATAGATATTCTGCACCCCACCATGATGCGTGCCAAGTCATATTAGATTTTTGAAGAAATATTGAAAATGAAAAATCCCTCTATACCCACTCTAACGACCCGACAATGAGTTCTGTTGACGAATTACTGTTATTCAGATGGAAATGGATATTCTGCACCCCACCATGATGCGTGCCAAGTCATATTGAATTTTTTAAGAAATATTGAAATTGAAAAATCCCTCTATACCCCCTCTAACGACCCGACATTGATTTCAGTTGAAGAATTACTGTTATTCAGATGGAAATGGATATTCTGCACCCCACCATGATGCGTGCCAAGTCATATTGGATTTTTGAAGAAATATTGAAAATGAAAAATCCCTCTATACCCCCTCTAACGACCCGACAATGATTTTTGTAGACGAATTGTTGTTATTCAGATGAAAATAAATATTCTTCACTCCACCATGATGCGTGCCAAGTCATATTAAATTTTTGAAGAAATATTGAAAATGAAAAATCCCTCTATACCCCCTCTTACGACCCGACAATGATTTCTGTGAACGAATTCTTGTTATTCAGATGGAAATATGTATTCTGCACCCTACTATGATGCGTGCCAAGTCATATTTGATTTTTGAAGTCATTTTGATAATGAAAAATCCCTCTATACCCCCTCTGACGACCCGACAATGATTTCTGTTGACGAATTATTGTTATTTCGATGGACATGGATACTTTGCACCCCACCATGATGCGTGCCAAGTCATATTAGATTTTTGAAGATATATTGAAAGTGAAAAATCCCTCTATACCCCCTCTAACGACCCGACAATGATTTCTGGTGACGAATTATTGTTGTTCAGATGGAAATGGATATTCTGCACCCCACCATGATGCGTGCCAAGTCATATTAGATATTTGAAGAAATTTTGAAAATGAGAAATGCCTCTATCCCCCTCCAACGACCCGTCATTGATATCTGTTGACGAATTATTGTTGTTCAGATGGAAATGAAAATTCTGCACCCCACCATGATGCGTGCCAAGTCATATTTGATTTTGAGGTAATTTTGAAAAAGAAAAATCCCTCTATACCCCCTCTGACGACCCGACAATGATTTCTGTTGACAATTATTGTTATTGAGATGGAATTGGATATTCTGTACCACACCATGATGCGTGCCAAGTCATATTAGATTATTGAAGTAATTTTGAAAATGAAAAATCCCTCTATACCCCTCTGACGACCCGACAATGATTTCAGTTGAAGAATTATTGTTATTTAGATGGAAATGGATATTCTGCACCCCACCATGATGCGTGACAAGTCATATTGGATTTTTGAAGAAATATTGAAAATGAAAAATCCCTCTATACCCCCTCCAACGACCCGTCAATGATTTCTGTTGACGAGTTATTGTTATTTAGATGGAAATGGATATTCTGCACCCCACCATGATGCGTGCCAAGTCATATTTGATTTAGAGGTAATTTTGAAAATGAGAAATCTCTCTATACCCCCTCTGACGACCGACAATGATTTCAGTTGAAGAATTATTGTTATTCAGATGGAAATGGATATTCTGCACCCCACCATGATGCGTGACAAGTCATATTGGATTTTTGAAGAAAAATTGAAAATGAAAAATCCCTCTATACCCCCTCTAACGACCCGACAATGATTTCTGTTGACGAATTATTGTTATCCAGATGGAAATGAATATTCTGCACCCCACCATGTTGCGTGCCAAGTCACATTTGATTTTGAGGTAAATTTGAAAATGAAAAATCCCTCTATACCCCCTCTAACGAACCGACAATGAGTTCTGTTGACAAATTATTGTTATTGAGATAGAAATGGATATTCTGTACCCCACTATGATGCGTGCCAAGTCATATTTGATTTTTGAAGTCATTTTGAAAATGAAAAATCCCTCTATACCCCCTCTGACGACACGACAATGATTTCAGTTGAAGAATTATTGTTATTCAGATGGAAATGGATATTCTGCACCCCACGATGATGCGTGCCAATTAATATTTGATTTTTGAAGTCATTTTGAAAATGAAAAATCCCTCTATACCCCCTCTGACGACCCGACAATGATTTCAGTTGAAGAATTATTGTTATACAGATGGAAATGAATATTCTGCACCCCACCATGTTGCGTGCCAAGTCATATTTGATTTTGAGGTAAATTTGAAAATGAAAAATCCCTCTATACCCCCTCTGACGACCCGACAATGATTTCTGTTGACAAATTATTGTTATTGAGATAGAAATGGATATTCTGTACCCCACTATGATGCGTGCCAAGTCATATTGGATTTTTGAAGAAAAATTGAAAATGAAAAATCCCTCTATACCCCCTCTGACGACCCGACAATGATTTCTGTTGACGAATTATTGTTATACAGATGGAAATGAATATTCTGCACCCCACCATGTTGCGTGCCAAGTCATATTTGATTTTGAGGTAAATTTGAAAATGAAAAATCCCTCTATACCCCCTCTAACGAACCGACAATGAGTTCTGTTGACAAATTATTGTTATTGAGATAGAAATGGATATTCTGTACCCCACTATGATGCGTGCCAAGTCATATTTGATTTTTGAAGTAATTTTGAAAATGAAAAATCCCTCTATACCCCCTCTGACGACCCGACAATGATTTCAGTTGAAGAATTATTGTTATTCAGATGGAAATGGATATTCTGCACCCCACCATGATGCGTGCCAAGTCATATTTGATTTTTGAAGTAATTTTGAAAATGAAAAATCCCTCTATACCCCCTCTGACGACCCGTCAATGATTTCTGTTGACCAGTTATTGTTATTTAGATGGAAATGGATATTCTGCACCCCACCATGATGCGTGCCAAGTCATATTTGATTTTGAGGTAATTTTGAAAATGAGAAATCCCTCTATACCCCCTCTGACGACCCGACAATGATTTCAGTTGAAGAATTATTGTTATTCAGATGGAAATGGATATTCTGCACCCCACCATGATGCGTGCCAATTAATATTTGATTTTTGAAGTCATTTTGAAAATGAAAAATCCCTCTATACCCCCTCTGACGACCCGACAATGATTTCAGTTGAAGAATTATTGTTATTCAGATGGAAATGGATATTCTGCACCCCACCATGATGCGTGACAAGTCATATTGGATTTTTGAAGAAAAATTGAAAATGAAAAATCCCTCTATACCCCTTCTAACGACCCGACAATGATTTCTGTTGACGAATTATTGTTATCCAGATGGAAATGAATATTCTGCACCCCACCATGTTGCGTGCCAAGTCATATTTGATTTTGAGGTAAATTTGAAAATGAAAAATCCCTCTATACCCCCTCTAACGAACCGACAATGAGTTCTGTTGACAAATTATTGTTATTGAGATAGAAATGGATATTCTGTACCCCACTATGATGCGTGCCAAGTCATATTTGATTTTTGAAGTCATTTTGAAAATGAAAAATCCCTCTATACCCCCTCTGACGACCCGACAATGATTTCAGTTGAAGAATTATTGTTATTCAGATGGAAATGGATATTCTGCACCCCACCATGATGCGTGCCAAGTCATATTTGATTTTTGAAGTCATTTTGAAAATGAAAAATCCCTCTATACCCCCTCTAACGACCCGACATTGATTTCAGTTGAAGAATTACTGTTATTCAGATGGAAATGGATATTCTGCACCCCACCATGATGCGTGCCAAGTCATATTGGATTTTTGAAGAAATATTGAAAATGAAAAATCCCTCTATACCCCCTCCAACGACCCGTCAATGATTTCTGTTGACGAGTTATTGTTATTTAGATGGAAATGGATATTCTGCACCCCACCATGATGCGTGCCAAGTCATATTTGATTTTAAGGTAATTTTGAAAATGAGAAATCCCTCTATACCCCCTCTGATGACCCGACAATGATTTCAGTTGAAGAATTATTGTTATTCAGATGGAAATGGATATTCTGCACCCCACCATGATGCGTGCCAATTAATATTTGATTTTTGAAGTCATTTTGAAAATGAAAAATCCCTCTATACCCCCTCTGACGACCCGACAATGATTTCAGTTGAAGAATTATTGTTATTCAGATGGAAATGGATATTCTGCACCCCACCATGATGCGTGACAAGTCATATTGGATTTTTGAAGAAAAATTGAAAATGAAAAATCCCTCTATAACCCCTCTAACGACCCGACAATGATTTCTGTTGACGAATTATTGTTATCCAGATGGAAATGAATATTCTGCACCCCACCATGTTGCGTGCCAAGTCACATTTGATTTTGAGGTAAATTTGAAAATGAAAAATCCCTCTATACCCCCTCTAACGAACCGACAATGAGTTCTGTTGACAAATTATTGTTATTGAGATAGAAATGGATATTCTGTACCCCACTATGATGCGTGCCAAGTCATATTTGATTTTTGAAGTCATTTTGAAAATGAAAAATCCCTCTATACCCCCTCTGACGACCCGACAATGATTTCAGTTGAAGAATTATTGTTATTCAGATGGAAATGGATATTCTGCACCCCACCATGATGCGTGCCAATTAATATTTGATTTTTGAAGTCATTTTGAAAATGAAAAATCCCTCTATACCCCCTCTGACGACCCAACAATGATTTCAGTTGAAGAATTATTGTTATTCAGATGGAAATGGATATTCTGCACCCCACCATGATGCGTGACAAGTCATATTGAATTTTTGAAGAAAAATTGAAAATGAAAAATCCCTCTATACCCCCTCTGACGACCCGACAATGATTTCTGTTGACGAATTATTGTTATACAGATGGAAATGAATATTCTGCACCCCACCATGTTGCGTGCCAAGTCATATTTGATTTTGAGGTAAATTTGAAAATGAAAAATCCCTCTATACCCCCTCTAACGAACCGACAATGAGTTCTGTTGAAGAATTATTGTTATTCAGATGGAAATGGATATTCTGCACCCCACCATGATGCGTGCCAAGTCATATTTGATATTTGAAGTCATTTTGAAAATGAAAAATCCCTCTATACCCCCTCTGACGACCCGACAATGATTTCAGTTGAAGAATTATTGTTATTCAGATGGAAATGGATATTCTGCACCCCACCATGATGCGTGACAAGTCATATTTGATTTTTGAAGTCATTTTGAAAATGAAAAATCCCTCTATACCCCCTCTGACGACCCGACAATGATTTCAGTTGAAGAATTATTGTTATTCAGATGGAAATGGATATTCTGCACCCCACCATGATGCGTGACAAGTCATATTGGATTTTTGAAGAAAAATTGAAAATGAAAAATCCCTCTATACCCCCTCTAACGACCCGACAATAATTCTGTTGACGACTTATTGTTATACAGATGGAAATGAATATTCTGCACCCCACCATGTTGCGTGCCAAGTCATATTAGATTTTTGAAGAAGTATTGAAAATGATAAATCCCTCTATACCCACTCTAACGACCCGACAATGAGTTCTGTTGACGAATTACTGTTAGTCAGATGGAAATGGATATTCTGCACCCCACCATGTTGCGTGCCAAGTCATATTGAATTTTTTAAGAAATATTGAAAATGAAAAATCCCTCTATACCCCCTCTAACGACCCGACATTGATTTCAGTTGAAGAATTACTGTTATTCAGATGGAAATGGATATTCTGCACCCCACCATGATGCGTGCCAAGTCATATTGGATTTTTGAAGAAATATTGAAAATGAAAAATCCCTCTATACCCCCTCTAACGACCCGACAATGATTTTTGTCGACGAATTGTTGTTATTTAGATGAAAATAAATATTCTGCACTCCACCATGATGCGTGCCAAGTCATATTAAATTTTTGATGAAATATTGAAAATGAAAAATCCCTCTATACCCCCTCTAACGACCCGACAATGATTTCTGTAAACGAATTCTTGTTATTCAGATGGAAATATATATTCTGCACCCTACTATGATGCGTGCCAAGTCATATTAGATATTTGAAGTAATTTTGAAAATGAAAAATCCCTCTATACCCCCTCTGACGACCCGAGAATGATTTCTGTTGACGGATCATTGTTATTCAGATGGAAGTGGATATTCTGCACCCCACCATGATGCGTGCCAAGTCATATTAGATTTTTGAAGTAATTTTGAAAATGAAAAATCCCTCTATACCCACTCTGACGACCAGACAATGATTTCTGTTGACGAATTATTGTTATTCAGATGGAAATGGATATTCTGCACCCCACCATGATGCGTGCCAAGTCATATTTGATTTTTGAAGTAATTTTGAAAATGAAAAATCTCTCTATACCCCCTCTAACGAACCGACAATGAGTTCTGTTGACGAATTATTGTTATTCAGATGGAAATGAATATTCTGCACCACACCATGATGCGTGCCAAGTCATATTGGATTTTTGAAGAAATATTGAAAATGAAAAATCCCTCTATACCCCCTCTAACGACCCGACAATGATTTCTGTTGACGAATTATCGTTATTCAGATGAAAATAGATATTCTGCACCCCACCATGATGCGTGCCAAGTCATATTAGATTTTTGAAGAAGTATTGAAAATGATAAATCCCTCTATACCCACTCTAACGACCCGACAATGAGTTCTGTTGACGAATTACTGTTAGTCAGATGGAAATGGATATTCTGCACCCCACCATGTTGCGTGCCAAGTCATATTGAATTTTTTAAGAAATATTGAAAATGAAAAATCCCTCTATACCCCCTCTAACGACCCGACATTGATTTCAGTTGAAGAATTACTGTTATTCAGATGGAAATGGATATTCTGCACCCCACCATGATGCGTGCCAAGTCATATTGGATTTTTGAAGAAATATTGAAAATGAAAAATCCCTCTATACCCCCTCTAACGACCCGACAATGATTTTTGTCGACGAATTGTTGTTATTTAGATGAAAATAAATATTCTGCACTCCACCATGATGCGTGCCAAGTCATATTAAATTTTTGATGAAATATTGAAAATGAAAAATCCCTCTATACCCCCTCTAACGACCCGACAATGATTTCTGTAAACGAATTCTTGTTATTCAGATGGAAATATATATTCTGCACCCTACTATGATGCGTGCCAAGTCATATTAGATATTTGAAGTAATTTTGAAAATGAAAAATCCCTCTATACCCCCTCTGACGACCCGAGAATGATTTCTGTTGACGGATCATTGTTATTCAGATGGAAGTGGATATTCTGCACCCCACCATGATGCGTGCCAAGTCATATTAGATTTTTGAAGTAATTTTGAAAATGAAAAATCCCTCTATACCCACTCTGACGACCAGACAATGATTTCTGTTGACGAATTATTGTTATTCAGATGGAAATGGATATTCTGCACCCCACCATGATGCGTGCCAAGTCATATTTGATTTTTGAAGTAATTTTGAAAATGAAAAATCTCTCTATACCCCCTCTGACGACCCGACTATGATTTCAGTTGAAGAATTATTGTTATTCAGATGGAAATGGATATTCTGCACCCCACCATGATGCGTGACAAGTCATATTGTATTTTTGAAGAAATATTGAAAATGAAAAATCCCTCTATACCCCCTCTAACGACCCGACAATGATTTCTGTTGACGAATTATTGTTATCCAGATGGAAATGAATATTCTGCACCCCACCATGTTGCGTGCCAAGTCATATTTGATTTTTGAAGTAATTTTGAAAATGAAAAATCCCTCTATACCCCCTCTGACGACCCGACTATGATTTCAGTTGAAGAATTATTGTTATTCAGATGGAAATGGATATTCTGCACCCCACCATGATGCGTGCCAAGTCATATTGGATTTTTGAAGAAATATTGAAAATGAAAAATCCCTCTATACCCCCTCTAACGAACCGACAATGAGTTCTGTTGACGAATTATTGTTATTCAGATGGAAATGGATATTCTGCACCCCACCATGATGCGTGCCAAGTCATATTGGATTTTTGAAGAAATATTGAAAATTAAAAATCCCTCTATACCCCCTCTAACGAACCGACAATGAGTTCTGTTGACGAATTATCGTTATTCAGATGGAAATAGATATTCTGCACACCACCATGATGCGTGCCAAGTCATATTAGATTTTTGAAGAAATATTGAAAATGAAAAATCCCTCTATACCCCCTCTAACGACCCGACAATGATTTCTGTTGACGAATTATTGTTATCCAGATGGAAATGAATATTCTGCACCCCACCATGTTGCGTGCCAAGTCATATTTGATTTTTGAAGTCATTTTGAAAATGAAAAATCCCTCTATACCCCCTCTGACGACCCGACAATGATTTCAGTTGAAGAATTATTGTTATTCAGATGGAAATGGATATTCTGCACCCCACCATGATGCGTGCCAATTAATATTTGATTTTTGAAGTCATTTTGAAAATGAAAAATCCCTCTATACCCCCTCTGACGACCCGACAATGATTTCAGTTGAAGAATTATTGTTATTCAGATGGAAATGGATATTCTGCACCCCACCATGATGCGTGACAAGTCATATTGGATTTTTGAAGAAAAATTGAAAATGAAAAATCACTCTATACCCCCTCTAACGACCCGACAATGATTTCTGTAAACGAATTCTTGTTATTCAGATGAAAATATATATTCTGCACCCTACTATGATGCGTGCCAAGTCATATTAGATATTTGAAGTAATTTTGAAAATGAAAAATCCCTCTATACCCCCTCTGACGACCCGAGAATGATTTCTGTTGACGGATTATTGTTATTCAGATGGAAGTGGATATTCTGCACCCCACCATGATGCGTGCCAAGTCATATTAGATTTTTGAAGTAATTTTGAAAATGAAAAATCCCTCTATACCCACTCTGACGACCCGACAATGATTTCTGTTGACGAATTATTGTTATTCAGATGGAAATGGATATTCTGCACCCCACCATGATGCGTGCCAAGTCATATTTGATTTTTGAAGTAATTTTGAAAATGAAAAATCCCTCTATACCCCCTCTGACGACCCGACTATGATTTCAGTTGAAGAATTATTGTTATTCAGATGGAAATGGATATTCTGCACCCCACCATGATGCGTGACAAGTCATATTGTATTTTTGAAGAAATATTGAAAATGAAAAATCCCTCTATACCCCCTCTAACGACCCGACAATGATTTCTGTTGACGAATTATTGTTATCCAGATGGAAATGAATATTCTGCACCCCACCATGTTGCGTGCCAAGTCATATTTGATTTTTGAAGTAATGTTGAAAATGAAAAATCCCTCTATACCCCCTCTGACGACCCGACTATGATTTCAGTTGAAGAATTATTGTTATTCAGATGGAAATGGATATTCTGCACCCCACCATGATGCGTGCCAAGTCATATTGGATTTTTGAAGAAATATTGAAAATGAAAAATCCCTCTATACCCCCTCTAACGAACCGACAATGAGTTCTGTTGACGAATTATTGTTATTCAGATGGAAATGGATATTCTGCACCCCACCGTGATGCGTGCCAAGTCATATTGGATTTTTGAAGAAATATTGAAAATGAGAAATCCCTCTATACCCCCTCTATCGAACCGACAATGAGTTCTGTTGACGAATTATCGTTATTCAGATGGAAATAGATATTCTGCACCCCACCATGATGCGTGCCAAGTCATATTAGATTTTTGAAGAAATATTGAAAATGAAAAATCCCTCTATATCCCCTCTAACGACGCGACAATGATTTTTGTCGACAATTATTGTTATTGAGATGAAAATGGATATTCTGCACCCCACCATGATGCGTGCCAAGTCATATTGAATTTTTTAAGAAATATTGAAAATGAAAAATCCCTCTATACCCCCTCTAACGACCCGACAATGATTTCTGTTGACAATTATTGTTATTGAGATGGAAATGGATATTCTGCACCCCACCATGATGCGTGCCAAGTCATATTGAATTTTTTAAGAAATATTGAAAATGAAAAATCCCTCTATACCCCCTCTAACGACCCGACAATGAGTTCTGTTGACGAATTACTGTTATTCAGATGGAAATGGATATTCTGCACCCCACCATGATGCGTGCCAAGTCATATTGAATTTTTTAAGAAATATTGAAAATGAAAAATCCCTCTATACCCCCTCTAACGACCCGACATTGATTTCAGTTGAAGAATTACTGTTATTCAGATGGAAATGGATATTCTGCACCCCACCATGATGCGTGCCAAGTCATATTGGATTTTTGAAGAAATATTGAAAATGAAAAATCCCTCTATACCCCCTCTAACGACCCGACAATGATTTTTGTCAACGAATTGTTGTTATTCAGATGAAAATAAATATTCTGCGTTCCACCATGATGCGTGCCAAGTCATATTAAATTTTTGAAGAAATATTGAAAATGAAAAATCCCTCTATACCCCCTCTTACGACCCGACAATGATTTCTGTAAACGAATTCTTGTTATTCAGATGGAAATATATATTCTGCACCCTACTATGATGCGTGCCAAGTCATATTTGATTTTTGAAGTCATTTTGATAATGAAAAATCCCTCTATACCCCCTCTGACGACCCGACAATGATTTCTGTTGACGAATTATTGTTATTTCGATGGACATGGATACTTTGCACCCCACCATGATGCGTGCCAAGTCATATTAGATTTTTGAAGATATATTGAAAGTGAAAAATCCCTCTATACCCCCTCTAACGACCCGACAATGATTTCTGGTGACGAATTATTGTTGTTCAGATGGAAATGGATATTCTGCACCCCACCATGATGCGTGCCAAGTCATATTAGATTTTTGAAGAAATTTTGAAAATGAGAAATCCCTCTATACCCCCTCCAACGACCCGTCATTGATTTCTGTTGACGAATTATTGTTGTTCAGATGGAAATGGAAATTCTGCACCCCACCATGATGCGTGCCAAGTCATATTTGATTTTGAGGTAATTTTGAAAAAGAAAAATCCCTCTATACCCCCTCTGACGACCCGACAATGATTTCTGTTGACAACTATTGTTATTGAGATGGAAATGGATATTCTCTACCACACCATGATGCGTGCCAAGTCATATTAGATTATTGAAGAAATTTTGAAAATGAAAAATCCCTCTATACCCCCTCCAACGACCCGTCAAAGATTTCTGTTGACGAGTTATTGTTATTTAGATGGAAATGGATATTCTGCACCCCACCATGATGCGTGCCAAGTCATATTTGATTTTGAGGTAATTTTGAAAATGAAAAATCCCTCTATACCCCCTCTGACGACCCGACAATGATTTCAGTTGAAGAATTATTGTTATTCAGATGGAAATGGATATTCTGCACCCCACCATGATGCGTGACAGGTCATATTGGATTTTTGAAGAAATATTGAAAATGAAAAATCCCTCTATACCCCCTCCAACGACCCGTCAATGATTTCTGTTGACGAGTTATTGTTATTTAGATGGAATTGGATATTCTGCACCCCACCATGATGCGGGCCAAGTCATATTTGATTTTGAGGTAATTTTGAAAATGAGAAATCTCTCTATACCCCCTCTGACGACCGACAATGATTTCAGTTGAAGAATTATTGTTATTCAGATGGAAATGGATATTCTGCACCCCACCATGATGCGTGACAAGTCATATTGGATTTTTGAAGAAAAATTGAAAATGAAAAATCCCTCTATACCCCCTCTAACGACCCGACAATGATTTCTGTTGACGAATTATTGTTATCCAGATGGAAATGAATATTCTGCACCCCACCATGTTGCGTGCCAAGTCATATTTGATTTTGAGGTAAATTTGAAAATGAAAAATCCCTCTATACCCCCTCTAACGAACCGACAATGAGTTCTGTTGACAAATTATTGTTATTGAGATAGAAATGGATATTCTGTACCCCACTATGATGCGTGCCAAGTCATATTTGATTTTTGAAGTCATTTTGAAAATGAAAAATCCCTCTATACCCCCTCTGACGACCCGACAATGATTTCAGTTGAAGAATTATTGTTATTCAGATGGAAATGGATATTCTGCACCCCACCATGATGCGTGCCAAGTCATATTTGATTTTTGAAGTCATTTTGAAAATGAAAAATCCCTCTATACCCCCTCTGACGACCCGACAATGATTTCAGTTGAAGAATTATTGTTATTCAGATGGAAATGAATATTCTGCACCCCACCATGTTGCGTGCCAAGTCATATTTGATTTTGGGGTAAATTTGAAAATGAAAAATCCCTCTATACCCCCTCTAACGAACCGACAATGAGTTCTGTTGACGAATTATTGTTATTCAGATGGAAATGAATATTCTGCACCACACCATGATGCGTGCCAAGTCATATTGGATTTTTGAAGAAATATTGAAAACGAAAAATCCCTCTATACCCCCTCTAACGACCCGACAATGATTTCTGTTGACGAATTATCGTTATTCAGATGAAAATAGATATTCTGCACCCCACCATGATGCGTGCCAAGTCATATTAGATTTTTGAAGAAGTATTGAAAATGATAAATCCCTCTATACCCACTCTAACGACCCGACAATGAGTTCTGTTGACGAATTACTGTTAGTCAGATGGAAATGGATATTCTGCACCCCACCATGTTGCGTGCCAAGTCATATTGAATTTTTTAAGAAATATTGAAAATGAAAAATCCCTCTATACCCCCTCTAACGACCCGACAATGATTTTTGTCGACGAATTGTTGTTATTTAGATGAAAATAAATATTCTGCACTCCACCATGATGCGTGCCAAGTCATATTAAATTTTTGAAGAAATATTGAAAATGAAAAATCCCTCTATACCCCCTCTAACGACCCGACAATGATTTCTGTAAACGAAATCTTGTTATTCAGATGGAAATATATATTCTGCACCCTACTATGATGCGTGCCAAGTCATATTAGATATTTGAAGTAATTTTGAAAATGAAAAATCCCTCTATACCCCCTCTGACGACCCGAGAATGATTTCTGTTGACGGATCATTGTTATTCAGATGGAAGTGGATATTCTGCACCCCACCATGATGCGTGCCAAGTCATATTAGATTTTTGAAGTAATTTTGAAAATGAAAAATCCCTCTATACCCACTCTGACGACCCGACAATGATTTCTGTTGACGAATTATTGTTATTCAGATGGAAATGGATATTCTGCACCCCACCATGATGCGTGCCAAGTCATATTTGATTTTTGAAGTAATTTTGAAAATGAAAAATCCCTCTATACCCCCTCTGACGACCCGACTATGATTTCAGTTGAAGAATTATTGTTATTAAGATGGAAATGGATATTCTGCACCCCACCATGATGCGTGACAAGTCATATTGTATTTTTGAAGAAATATTGAAAATGAAAAATCCCTCTATACCCTTCTAACGACCCGACAATGATTTCTGTTGACGAATTATTGTTATCCAGATGGAAATGAATATTCTGCACCCCACCATGTTGCGTGCCAAGTCATATTTGATTTTTGAAGTAATATTGAAAATGAAAAATCACTCTATACCCCCTCTGACGACCCGACTATGATTTCAGTTGAAGAATTATTGTTATTCAGATGGAAATGGATATTCTGCACCCCACCATGATGCGTGACAAGTCATATTGGATTTTTGAAGAAATATTGAAAATGAAAAATCCCTCTATACCCCCTCTAACGAACCGACAATGAGTTCTGTTGACGAATTATTGTTATTCAGATGGAAATGGATATTCTGCACCCCACCATGATGCGTGCCAAGTCATATTGGATTTTTGAAGAAATATTGAAAATGAAAAATCCCTCTATACCCCCTCTAACGAACCGACAATGAGTTCTGTTGACGAATTATCGTTATTCAGATGGAAATAGATATTCTGCACCCCACCATGATGCGTGCCAAGTCATATTAGATTTTTGAAGAAATATTGAAAATGAAAAATCCCTCTATACCCACTCTAACGACCCGACAATGAGTTCTGTTGACGAATTACTGTTATTCAGATGGAAATGGATATTCTGCACCCCACCATGATGCGTGCCAAGTCATATTGAATTTTTTAAGAAATATTGAAAATGAAAAATCCCTCTATACCCCCTCTAACGACCCGACATTGATTTCAGTTGAAGAATTACTGTTATTCAGATGGAAATGGATATTCTGCACCCCACCATGATGCGTGCCAAGTCATATTGGATTTTTGAAGAAATATTGAAAATGAAAAATCCCTCTATACCCCCTCTAACGACCCGACAATGATTTTTGTAGACGAATTGTTGTTATTCAGATGAAAATAAATATTCTGCACTCCACCATGATGCGTGCCAAGTCATATTAAATTTTTGAAGAAATATTGAAAATGAAAAATCCCTCTATACCCCCTCTTACGACCCGACAATGATATCTGTAAACGAATTCTTGTTATTCAGATGGAAATATATATTTTGCACCCTACTATGATGCGTGCCAAGTCATATTTGATTTTTGAAGTCATTTTGATAATGAAAAATCCCTCTATACCCCCTCTGACGACCCGACAATGATTTCTGTTGACGAATTATTGTTATTTCGATGGACATGGATACTTTGCACCCCACCATGATGCGTGCCAAGTCTTATTAGATTTTTGAAGATATATTGAAAGTGAAAAATCCCTCTATACCCCCTCTAACGACCCGACAATGATTTCTGGTGACGAATTATTGTTGTTCAGATGGAAATGGATATTCTGCACCCCACCATGATGCGTGCCAAGTCATATTAGATATTTGAAGAAATTTTGAAAATGAGAAATGCCTCTATCCCCCTCCAACGACCCGTCATTGATATCTGTTGACGAATTATTGTTGTTCAGATGGAAATGAAAATTCTGCACCCCACCATGATGCGTGCCAAGTCATATTTGATTTTGAGGTAATTTTGAAAAAGAAAAATCCCTCTATACCCCCTCTGACGACCCGACAATGATTTCTGTTGACAATTATTGTTATTGAGATGGAAATGGATATTCTGTACCACACCATGATGCGTGCCAAGTCATATTAGATTATTGAAGTAATTTTGAAAATGAAAAATCCCTCTATACCCCTCTGACGACCCGACAATGATTTCAGTTGAAGAATTATTGTTATTTAGATGGAAATGGATATTCTGCACCCCACCATGATGCGTGACAAGTCATATTGGATTTTTGAAGAAATATTGAAAATGAAAAATCCCTCTATACCCCCTCCAACGACCCGTCAATGATTTCTGTTGACGAGTTATTGTTATTTAGATGGAAATGGATATTCTGCACCCCACCATGATGCGTGCCAAGTCATATTTGATTTAGAGGTAATTTTGAAAATGAGAAATCTCTCTATACCCCCTCTGACGACCGACAATGATTTCAGTTGAAGAATTATTGTTATTCAGATGGAAATGGATATTCTGCACCCCACCATGATGCGTGACAAGTCATATTGGATTTTTGAAGAAAAATTGAAAATGAAAAATCCCTCTATACCCCCTCTAACGACCCGACAATGATTTCTGTTGACGAATTGTTGTTATCCAGACGGAAATGAATATTCTGCACCCCACCATGTTGCGTGCCAAGTCAAATTTGATTTTGAGGTAAATTTGAAAATGAAAAATCCCTCTATACCCCCTCTAACGAACCGACAATGAGTTCTGTTGACAAATTATTGTTATTGAGATAGAAATGGATATTCTGTACCCCACTATGATGCGTGCCAAGTCATATTTGATTTTTGAAGTCATTTTGAAAATGAAAAATCCCTCTATACCCCCTCTGACGACCCGACAATGATTTTAGTTGAAGAATTATTGTTATTCAGATGGAAATGGATATTCTGCACCCTACCATGAAGCGTGCCAAGTCATATTGGATTTTTGAAGTCATTTTGAAAATGAGAAATCCCTCTATACCCCCTTCAACGACCCGTCAATGATTTCTGTTGCCGAATTATTGTTATTCAGATGGAAATGGATATTCTGCACCCCACCATGATGCGTGCCAAGTCATATTTGATTTTGAGGTAATTTTGAAAATGAAAAATCCCTCTATACCCCCTCTGACGACCCGACAATGATTTCTGTTGACAAATTATTGTTATTCAGATGGAAATGGATTTTCTGCACCCCACCATGATGTGTGCCAAGTCATATTAGATTTTTGAAAAAATTTTGAAAATGAAAAATCCCTCTATACCCCCTCTGACGACCCGACAATGATTTCTGTTGACCAATTATTGTTATTGAGAAGGAAATGGATATTCTGTACCCCACCATGATGCGTGCCAAGTCATATTTGATTTATGAAGTCAATTTGAAAACGAAAAATCCCTCTATACCCCCTCTAACGACCCGACAATGATTTCTGTTGACGAATTATCGTTATTCAGATGGATATGAATATTCTGCACCCCACCATGTTGCGTGCCAAGTCATATTTGATTCAGAGGTAATTTTGAAAATGAAAAATCCCTCTATACCCCCTCTGACGACCCGACAATGATTTCTGGTGACGAATTATTGTTGTTCAGATGGAAATGGATATTCTGCACCCCACCATGATGCGTGCCAAGTCATATTAGATATTTGAAGAAATTTTGAAAATGAGAAATGCCTCTATCCCCCTCCAACGACCCGTCATTGATATCTGTTGACGAATTATTGTTGTTCAGATGGAAATGAAAATTCTGCACCCCACCATGATGCGTGCCAAGTCATATTTGATTTTGAGGTAATTTTGAAAAAGAAAAATCCCTCTATACCCCCTCTGACGACCCGACAATGATTTCTGTTGACAATTATTGTTATTGAGATGGAAATGGATATTCTGTACCACACCATGATGCGTGCCAAGTCATATTAGATTATTGAAGTAATTTTGAAAATGAAAAATCCCTCTATACCCCTCTGACGACCCGACAATGATTTCAGTTGAAGAATTATTGTTATTTAGATGGAAATGGATATTCTGCACCCCACCATGATGCGTGACAAGTCATATTGGATTTTTGAAGAAATATTGAAAATGAAAAATCCCTCTATACCCCCTCCAACGACCCGTCAATGATTTCTGTTGACGAGTTATTGTTATTTAGATGGAAATGGATATTCTGCACCCCACCATGATGCGTGCCAAGTCATATTTGATTTAGAGGTAATTTTGAAAATGAGAAATCTCTCTATACCCCCTCTGACGACCGACAATGATTTCAGTTGAAGAATTATTGTTATTCAGATGGAAATGGATATTCTGCACCCCACCATGATGCGTGACAAGTCATATTGGATTTTTGAAGAAAAATTGAAAATGAAAAATCCCTCTATACCCCCTCTAACGACCCGACAATGATTTCTGTTGACGAATTATTGTTATCCAGACGGAAATGAATATTCTGCACCCCACCATGTTGCGTGCCAAGTCATATTTGATTTTGAGGTAAATTTGAAAATGAAAAATCCCTCTATACCCCCTCTAACGAACCGACAATGAGTTCTGTTGACAAATTATTGTTATTGAGATAGAAATGGATATTCTGTACCCCACTATGATGCGTGCCAAGTCATATTTGATTTTTGAAGTCATTTTGAAAATGAAAAATCCCTCTATACCCCCTCTGACGACCCGACAATGATTTTAGTTGAAGAATTATTGTTATTCAGATGGAAATGGATATTCTGCACCCTACCATGAAGCGTGCCAAGTCATATTAGATTTTTGAAGTCATTTTGAAAATGAGAAATCCCTCTATACCCCCTTCAACGACCCGTCAATGATTTCTGTTGCCGAATTATTGTTATTCAGATGGAAATGGATATTCTGCACCCCACCATGATGCGTGCCAAGTCATATTTGATTTTGAGGTAATTTTGAAAATGAAAAATCCCTCTATACCCCCTCTGACGACCCGACAATGATTTCTGTTGACAAATTATTGTTATTCAGATGGAAATGGATTTTCTGCACCCCACCATGATGTGTGCCAAGTCATATTAGATTTTTGAATAAATTTTGAAAATGAAAAATCCCTCTATACCCCCTCCAACGACCCGTCAATGATTTCTGTCGACAAATTATTGTTATTCAGATGGAAATGGATATTCTGCACCCCACTATGATGCGTGCCAAGTCATATTTGATTTTGAGGTAATTTTGAAAATGAAAAATCCCTCTATACCCCCTCTGACGACCCGACAATGATTTCTGTTGACCAGTTATTGTTATTGAGAAGGAAATGGATATTCTGTACCCCACCATGATGCGTGCCAAGTCATATTTGATTTATGAAGTCAATTTGAAAACGAAAAATCCCTCTATACCCCCTCTAACGACCCGACAATGATTTCTGTTGACGAATTATCGTTATTCAGATGGATATGAATATTCTGCACCCCACCATGTTGCGTGCCAAGTCATATTTGATTCAGAGGTAATTTTGAAAATGAAAAATCCCTCTATACCCCCTCTGACGACCCGACAATGATATCTGTTGACCAATTATTGTTATTGAAATGAAAATGGATATTCTGTACCCCACCATGATGCGTGCCAAGTCATATTTGATTTTTAAAGTCAATTTGAAAATGAAAAATCCCTCTATACCCCCACTAACGACCCGACAATGATTTCTGTTGACAAATTATTGTTATTCAGATGGAAATGGATATTCTGCACCCTACCATGAAGCGTGCCAAGTCATATTAGATATTTGAAGTCATTTTGAAAATGAGAAATCCCTCTATACCCCCTTCAACTACCCGTCAATGATTTCTGTTGCCGAATTATTGTTATTCAGATGGAAATAGATACTTTGCAACCCACCATGATGCGTGCCAAGTCATATTAGATTTTTGAAGAAATATTGAAAATGAAAAATCCCTCTATACCCCCTCTATCGACCCGACAATGACATCTGTTGACAAATTATTGTTATTCAGATGGAAATGGATTTTCTGCACCCCACCATGATGTGTGCCAAGTCATATTAGATTTTTGAAGAAATTTTGAAAATGAAAAATCCCTCTATACCCCCTCCAACGACCCGTCAATGATTTCTGTCGACAAATTATTATTATTCAGATGGAAATGGATATTCTGCACCCCACTATGATGCGTGCCAAGTCATATTTGATTTTGAGGTAATTTTGAAAATGAAAAATCCCTCTATACCCCCTCTGACGACCCGACAATGATTTCTGTTGACCAATTATTGTTATTCAGATGGAAATGGATATTCTGCACCCCACCATGATGCGTGCCAAGTCATATAGGATTTTTGAAGAAATATTGAAAATGAAAAATCCCTCTATACCCACTCTAACGACCCGACAATGAGTTCTGTTGACGAATTACTGTTAGTCAGATGGAAATGGATATTCTGCACCCCACCATGTTGCGTGCCAAGTCATATTGAAATTTTTAAGAAATATTGAAAATGAAAAATCCCTCTATACCCCCTCTAACGACCCGACATTGATTTCAGTTGAAGAATTACTGTTATTCAGATGGAAATGGATATTCTGCACCCCACCATGATGCGTGCCAAGTCATATTGGATTTTTGAAGAAATATTGAAAATGAAAAATCCCTCTATACCCCCTCTAACGACCCGACAATGATTTTTGTCGACGAATTGTTGTTATTTAGATGAAAATAAATATTCTGCACTCCACCATGATGCGTGCCAAGTCATATTAAATTTTTGAAGAAATATTGAAAATGAAAAATCCCTCTATACCCCCTCTAACGACCCGACAATGATTTCTGTAAACGAATTCTTGTTATTCAGATGGAAATATATATTCTGCACCCTACTATGATGCGTGCCAAGTCATATTAGATATTTGAAGTAATTTTGAAAATGAAAAATCCCTCTATACCCCCTCTGACGACCCGAGAATGATTTCTGTTGACGGATTATTGTTATTCAGATGGAAGTGGATATTCTGCACCCCACCATGATGCGTGCCAAGTCATATTAGATTTTTGAAGTAATTTTGAAAATGAAAAATCCCTCTATACCCACTCTGACGACCCGACAATGATTTCTGTTGACGAATTATTGTTATTCAGATGGAAATGGATATTCTGCACCCCACCATGATGCGTGCCAAGTCATATTTGATTTTTGAAGTAATTTTGAAAATGAAAAATCCCTCTATACCCCCTCTGACGACCCGACTATGATTTCAGTTGAAGAATTATTGTTATTCAGATGGAAATGGATATTCTGCACCCCACCATGATGCGTGACAAGTCATATTGTATTTTTGAAGAAATATTGAAAATGAGAAATCCCTCTATACCCCCTCTAACGACCCGACAATGATTTCTGTTGACGAATTATTGTTATCCAGATGGAAATGAATATTCTGCACCCCACCATGTTGCGTGCCAAGTCATATTTGATTTTTGAAGTAATTTTGAAAATGAAAAATCCCTCTATACCCCCTCTGACGACCCGACTATGATTTCAGTTGAAGAATTATTGTTATTCAGATGGAAATGGATATTCTGCACCCCACCATGATGCGTGCCATGTCATATTGGATTTTTGAAGAAATATTGAAAATGAAAAATCCCTCTATACCCCCTCTAACGAACCGACAATGAGTTCTGTTGACGAATTATTGTTATTCAGATGGAAATGAATATTCTGCACCCCACCATGATGTGTGCCAAGTCATATTGGATTTTTGAAGAAATATTGAAAATGAAAAATCCCTCTATACCCCCTCTAACGAACCGACAATGAGTTCTGTTGACGAATTATCGTTATTCAGATGGAAATAGATATTCTGCACCCCACCATGATGCGTGCCAAGTCATATTAGATTTTTGAAGAAATATTGAAAATGAAAAATCCCTCTATACCCACTCTAACGAACCGACAATGAGTTCTGTTGACGAATTACTGTTATTCAGATGGAAATGGATATTCTGCACCCCACCATGATGCGTGCCAAGTCATATTGAATTTTTTAAGAAATATTGAAAATGAAAAATCCCTCTATACCCCCTCTAACGACCCGACAATGATTTCTGTTGACAATTATTGTTATTGAGATGGAAATGGATATTCTGCACCCCACCATGATGCGTGCCAAGTCATATTTGATTTTTGAAGTAATTTTGAAAATGAAAAATCCCTCTATACCCCCTCTGACGAACCGACTATGATTTCAGTTGAAGAATTATTGTAATTCAGATGGAAATGAATATTCTGCATCCCACCATGTTGCGTGCCAAGTCATATTTGATTTTTGAAGTAATTTTGAAAATGAAAAATCCGTCTATACCCCCTCTGACGACCCGACTATGATTTCAGTTGAAGAATTATTGTTATTCAGATGGAAATGGATATTCTGCACCCCACCATGATGCGTGCCAAGTCATATTGGATTTTTGAAGAAATATTGAAAATGAAAAATCCCTCTATACCCCCTCTAATGAACCGACAATGAGTTCTGTTGACGAATTATTGTTATTCAGATGGAAATGGATATTCTGCACCCCACCATGATGCGTGCCAAGTCATATTGGATTTTTGAAGAAATATTGAAAATGAGAAATCCCTCTATACCCCCTCTAACGAACCGACAATGAGTTCTGTTGACGAATTATCGTTATTCAGATGGAAATAGATATTCTGCACCCCACCATGATGCGTGCCAAGTCATATTAGATTTTTGAAGAAATATTGAAAATGAAAAATCCCTCTATACCCCCTCTAACGATCCCGACAATGATTTTTGTCGACAATTATTGTTATTGAGATGGAAATGGATATTCTGCACCCCACCATGATGCGTGCCAAGTCATATTGAATTTTTTAAGAAATATTGAAAATGAAAAATCCCTCTATACCCCCTCTAACGACCCGACAATGATTTCTGTTGACAATTATTGTTATTGAGATGGAAATGGATATTCTGCACCCCACCATGATGCGTGCCAAGTCATATTGAATTTTTTAAGAAATATTGAAAATGAAAAATCCCTCAATACCCCCTCTAACGACCCGACAATGAGTTCTGTTGACGAATTACTGTTATTCAGATGGAAATGGATATTCTGCACCCCACCATGATGCGTGCCAAGTCATATTGAATTTTTTAGGAAATATTGAAAATGAAAAATCCCTCTATACCCCCTCTAACGACCCGATTGATTGATTTCAGTTGAAGAATTACTGTTATTCAGATGGAAATGGATATTCTGCACCCCACCATGATGCGTGCCAAGTCATATTGGATTTTTGAAGAAATATTGAAAATGAAAAATCCCTCTATACCCCCTCTAACGACCCGACAATGATTTTTGTCAACGAATTGTTGTTATTCAGATGAAAATAAATATTCTGCGTTCCACCATGATGCGTGCCAAGTCATATTAAATTTTTGAAGAAATATTGAAAATGAAAAATCCCTCTATACCCCCTCTTACGACCCGACAATGATTTCTGTAAACGAATTCTTGTTATTCAGATGGAAATATATATTCTGCACCCTACTATGATGCGTGCCAAGTCATATTTGATTTTTGAAGTCATTTTGATAATAAAAAATCCCTCTATACCCCCTCTGACGACCCGACAATGATTTCTGTTGACGAATTATTGTTATTTCGATGGACATGGATACTTTGCACCCCACCATGATGCGTGCCAAGTCATATTAGATTTTTGAAGATATATTGAAAGTGAAAAATCCCTCTATACCCCCTCTAACGACCCGACAATGATTTCTGGTGACGAATTATTGTTGTTCAGATGGAAATGGATATTCTGCACCCCACCATGATGCGTGCCAAGTCATATTAGATTTTTGAAGAAATTTTGAAAATGAGAAATCCCTCTATACCCCCTCCAACGACCCGTCATTGATTTCTGTTGACGAATTATTGTTGTTCAGATGGAAATGGAAATTCTGCACCCCACCATGATGCGTGCCAAGTCATATTTGATTTTGAGGTAATTTTGAAAAAAAAAATCCCTCTATACCCCCTCTGACGACCCGACAATGATTTCTGTTGACAATTATTGTTATTGAGATGGAAATGGATATTCTGTACCACACCATGATGCGTGCCAAGTCATATTAGATTATTGAAGAAATTTTGAAAATGAAAAATCCCTCTATACCCCCTCCAACGACCCGTCATTGATTTCTGTTGACGAATTATTGTTGTTCAGATGGAAATGGATATTCTGTACCCCACTATGATGCGTGCCAAGTCATATTTGATTTTTGAAGTCATTTTGAAAATGAAAAATCCCTCTATACCCCCTCTGACGACCCGACAATGATTTTAGTTGAAGAATTATTGTTATTCAGATGGAAATGGATATTCTGCACCCTACCATGAAGCGTGCCAAGTCATATTAGATTTTTGAAGTCATTTTGAAAATGAGAAATCCCTCTATACCCCCTTCAACGACCCGTCAATGATTTCTGTTGCCGAATTATTGTTATTCAGATGGAAATGGATATTCTGCACCCCACCATGATGCGTGCCAAGTCATATTTGATTTTGAGGTAATTTTGAAAATGAAAAATCCCTCTATACCCCCTCTGACGACCCGACAATGATTTCTGTTGACAAATTATTGTTATTCAGATGGAAATGGATTTTCTGCACCCCACCATGATGTGTGCCAAGTCATATTAGATTTTTGAATAAATTTTGAAAATGAAAAATCCCTCTATACCCCCTCCAACGACCCGTCAATGATTTCTGTCGACAAATTATTGTTATTCAGATGGAAATGGATATTCTGCACCCCACTATGATGCGTGCCAAGTCATATTTGATTTTGAGGTAATTTTGAAAATGAAAAATCCCTCTATACCCCCTCTGACGACCCGACAATGATTTCTGTTGACCAGTTATTGTTATTGAGAAGGAAATGGATATTCTGTACCCCACCATGATGCGTGCCAAGTCATATTTGATTTATGAAGTCAATTTGAAAACGAAAAATCCCTCTATACCCCCTCTAACGACCCGACAATGATTTCTGTTGACGAATTATCGTTATTCAGATGGATATGAATATTCTGCACCCCACCATGTTGCGTGCCAAGTCATATTTGATTCAGAGGTAATTTTGAAAATGAAAAATCCCTCTATACCCCCTCTGACGACCCGACAATGATATCTGTTGACCAATTATTGTTATTGAAATGAAAATGGATATTCTGTACCCCACCATGATGCGTGCCAAGTCATATTTGATTTTTAAAGTCAATTTGAAAATGAAAAATCCCTCTATACCCCCACTAACGACCCGACAATGATTTCTGTTGACAAATTATTGTTATTCAGATGGAAATGGATATTCTGCACCCTACCATGAAGCGTGCCAAGTCATATTAGATATTTGAAGTCATTTTGAAAATGAGAAATCCCTCTATACCCCCTTCAACTACCCGTCAATGATTTCTGTTGCCGAATTATTGTTATTCAGATGGAAATAGATACTTTGCAACCCACCATGATGCGTGCCAAGTCATATTAGATTTTTGAAGAAATATTGAAAATGAAAAATCCCTCTATACCCCCTCTATCGACCCGACAATGACATCTGTTGACAAATTATTGTTATTCAGATGGAAATGGATTTTCTGCACCCCACCATGATGTGTGCCAAGTCATATTAGATTTTTGAAGAAATTTTGAAAATGAAAAATCCCTCTATACCCCCTCCAACGACCCGTCAATGATTTCTGTCGACAAATTATTATTATTCAGATGGAAATGGATATTCTGCACCCCACTATGATGCGTGCCAAGTCATATTTGATTTTGAGGTAATTTTGAAAATGAAAAATCCCTCTATACCCCCTCTGACGACCCGACAATGATTTCTGTTGACCAATTATTGTTATTCAGATGGAAATGGATATTCTGCACCCCACCATGATGCGTGCCAAGTCATATAGGATTTTTGAAGAAATATTGAAAATGAAAAATCCCTCTATACCCACTCTAACGACCCGACAATGAGTTCTGTTGACGAATTACTGTTAGTCAGATGGAAATGGATATTCTGCACCCCACCATGTTGCGTGCCAAGTCATATTGAAATTTTTAAGAAATATTGAAAATGAAAAATCCCTCTATACCCCCTCTAACGACCCGACATTGATTTCAGTTGAAGAATTACTGTTATTCAGATGGAAATGGATATTCTGCACCCCACCATGATGCGTGCCAAGTCATATTGGATTTTTGAAGAAATATTGAAAATGAAAAATCCCTCTATACCCCCTCTAACGACCCGACAATGATTTTTGTCGACGAATTGTTGTTATTTAGATGAAAATAAATATTCTGCACTCCACCATGATGCGTGCCAAGTCATATTAAATTTTTGAAGAAATATTGAAAATGAAAAATCCCTCTATACCCCCTCTAACGACCCGACAATGATTTCTGTAAACGAATTCTTGTTATTCAGATGGAAATATATATTCTGCACCCTACTATGATGCGTGCCAAGTCATATTAGATATTTGAAGTAATTTTGAAAATGAAAAATCCCTCTATACCCCCTCTGACGACCCGAGAATGATTTCTGTTGACGGATTATTGTTATTCAGATGGAAGTGGATATTCTGCACCCCACCATGATGCGTGCCAAGTCATATTAGATTTTTGAAGTAATTTTGAAAATGAAAAATCCCTCTATACCCACTCTGACGACCCGACAATGATTTCTGTTGACGAATTATTGTTATTCAGATGGAAATGGATATACTGCACCCCACCATGATGCGTGCCAAGTCATATTTGATTTTTGAAGTAATTTTGAAAATGAAAAATCCCTCTATACCCCCTCTGACGACCCGACTATGATTTCAGTTGAAGAATTATTGTTATTCAGATGGAAATGGATATTCTGCACCCCACCATGATGCGTGACAAGTCATATTGTATTTTTGAAGAAATATTGAAAATGAGAAATCCCTCTATACCCCCTCTAACGACCCGACAATGATTTCTGTTGACGAATTATTGTTATCCAGATGGAAATGAATATTCTGCACCCCACCATGTTGCGTGCCAAGTCATATTTGATTTTTGAAGTAATTTTGAAAATGAAAAATCCCTCTATACCCCCTCTGACGACCCGACTATGATTTCAGTTGAAGAATTATTGTTATTCAGATGGAAATGGATATTCTGCACCCCACCATGATGCGTGCCATGTCATATTGGATTTTTGAAGAAATATTGAAAATGAAAAATCCCTCTATACCCCCTCTAACGAACCGACAATGAGTTCTGTTGACGAATTATTGTTATTCAGATGGAAATGAATATTCTGCACCCCACCATGATGTGTGCCAAGTCATATTGGATTTTTGAAGAAATATTGAAAATGAAAAATCCCTCTATACCCCCTCTAACGAACCGACAATGAGTTCTGTTGACGAATTATCGTTATTCAGATGGAAATAGATATTCTGCACCCCACCATGATGCGTGCCAAGTCATATTAGATTTTTGAAGAAATATTGAAAATGAAAAATCCCTCTATACCCACTCTAACGAACCGACAATGAGTTCTGTTGACGAATTACTGTTATTCAGATGGAAATGGATATTCTGCACCCCACCATGATGCGTGCCAAGTCATATTGAATTTTTTAAGAAATATTGAAAATGAAAAATCCCTCTATACCCCCTCTAACGACCCGACAATGATTTCTGTTGACAATTATTGTTATTGAGATGGAAATGGATATTCTGCACCCCACCATGATGCGTGCCAAGTCATATTTGATTTTTGAAGTAATTTTGAAAATGAAAAATCCCTCTATACCCCCTCTGACGAACCGACTATGATTTCAGTTGAAGAATTATTGTAATTCAGATGGAAATGAATATTCTGCATCCCACCATGTTGCGTGCCAAGTCATATTTGATTTTTGAAGTAATTTTGAAAATGAAAAATCCGTCTATACCCCCTCTGACGACCCGACTATGATTTCAGTTGAAGAATTATTGTTATTCAGATGGAAATGGATATTCTGCACCCCACCATGATGCGTGCCAAGTCATATTGGATTTTTGAAGAAATATTGAAAATGAAAAATCCCTCTATACCCCCTCTAATGAACCGACAATGAGTTCTGTTGACGAATTATTGTTATTCAGATGGAAATGGATATTCTGCACCCCACCATGATGCGTGCCAAGTCATATTGGATTTTTGAAGAAATATTGAAAATGAGAAATCCCTCTATACCCCCTCTAACGAACCGACAATGAGTTCTGTTGACGAATTATCGTTATTCAGATGGAAATAGATATTCTGCACCCCACCATGATGCGTGCCAAGTCATATTAGATTTTTGAAGAAATATTGAAAATGAAAAATCCCTCTATACCCCCTCTAACGATCCCGACAATGATTTTTGTCGACAATTATTGTTATTGAGATGGAAATGGATATTCTGCACCCCACCATGATGCGTGCCAAGTCATATTGAATTTTTTAAGAAATATTGAAAATGAAAAATCCCTCTATACCCCCTCTAACGACCCGACAATGATTTCTGTTGACAATTATTGTTATTGAGATGGAAATGGATATTCTGCACCCCACCATGATGCGTGCCAAGTCATATTGAATTTTTTAAGAAATATTGAAAATGAAAAATCCCTCAATACCCCCTCTAACGACCCGACAATGAGTTCTGTTGACGAATTACTGTTATTCAGATGGAAATGGATATTCTGCACCCCACCATGATGCGTGCCAAGTCATATTGAATTTTTTAGGAAATATTGAAAATGAAAAATCCCTCTATACCCCCTCTAACGACCCGACATTGATTTCAGTTGAAGAATTACTGTTATTCAGATGGAAATGGATATTCTGCACCCCACCATGATGCGTGCCAAGTCATATTGGATTTTTGAAGAAATATTGAAAATGAAAAATCCCTCTATACCCCCTCTAACGACCCGACAATGATTTTTGTCAACGAATTGTTGTTATTCAGATGAAAATAAATATTCTGCGTTCCACCATGATGCGTGCCAAGTCATATTAAATTTTTGAAGAAATATTGAAAATGAAAAATCCCTCTATACCCCCTCTTACGACCCGACAATGATTTCTGTAAACGAATTCTTGTTATTCAGATGGAAATATATATTCTGCACCCTACTATGATGCGTGCCAAGTCATATTTGATTTTTGAAGTCATTTTGATAATAAAAAATCCCTCTATACCCCCTCTGACGACCCGACAATGATTTCTGTTGACGAATTATTGTTATTTCGATGGACATGGATACTTTGCACCCCACCATGATGCGTGCCAAGTCATATTAGATTTTTGAAGATATATTGAAAGTGAAAAATCCCTCTATACCCCCTCTAACGACCCGACAATGATTTCTTGTGACGAATTATTGTTGTTCAGATGGAAATGGATATTCTGCACCCCACCATGATGCGTGCCAAGTCATATTAGATTTTTGAAGAAATTTTGAAAATGAGAAATCCCTCTATACCCCCTCCAACGACCCGTCATTGATTTCTGTTGACGAATTATTGTTGTTCAGATGGAAATGGAAATTCTGCACCCCACCATGATGCGTGCCAAGTCATATTTGATTTTGAGGTAATTTTGAAAAAAAAAATCCCTCTATACCCCCTCTGACGACCCGACAATGATTTCTGTTGACAATTATTGTTATTGAGATGGAAATGGATATTCTGTACCACACCATGATGCGTGCCAAGTCATATTAGATTATTGAAGAAATTTTGAAAATGAAAAATCCCTCTATACCCCCTCCAACGACCCGTCAAAGATTTCTGTTGACGAGTTATTGTTATTTAGATGGAAATGGATATTCTGCACCCCACCATGATGCGTGCCAAGTCATATTTGATTTTGAGGTAATTTTGAAAATGAAAAATCCCTCTATACCCCCTCTGACGACCCGACAATGATTTCTGTTGACAAATTATTGTTATTGAGATAGAAATGGATATTCTGTACCCCACTATGATGCGTGCCAAGTCATATTTGATTTTTGAAGTCATTTTGAAAATGAAAAATCCCTCTATACCCCCTCTGACGACCCGACAATGATTTCAGTTGAAGAATTATTGTTATTCAGATGGAAATGGATATTCTGCACCCCACCATGATGCGTGACAAGTCATATTGGATTTTTGAAGAAATATTGAAAATGAAAAATCCCTCTATACCCCCTCCAACGACCCGTCAATGATTTCTGTTGACGAGTTATTGTTATTTAGATGGAATTGGATATTCTGCACCCCACCATGATGCGTGCCAAGTCATATTTGATTTTGAGGTAATTTTGAAAATGAGAAATCTCTCTATACCCCCTCTGACGACCGACAATGATTTCAGTTGAAGAATTATTGTTATTCAGATGGAAATGGATATTCTGCACCCCACCATGATGCGTGACAAGTCATATTGGATTTTTAAAGAAAAATTGAAAATGAAAAATCCCTCTATACCCCCTCTAACGACCCGACAATGATTTCTGTTGACGAATTATTGTTATCCAGATGGAAATGAATATTCTGCACCCCACCATGTTGCGTGCCAAGTCATATTTGATTTTGAGGTAAATTTGAAAATGAAAAATCCCTCTATACCCCCTCTAACGAACCGACAATGAGTTCTGTTGACAAATTATTGTTATTGAGATAGAAATGGATATTCTGTACCCCACTATGATGCGTGCCAAGTCATATTTGATTTTTGAAGTCATTTTGAAAATGAAAAATCCCTCTATACCCCCTCTGACGACCCGACAATGATTTCAGTTGAAGAATTATTGTTATTCAGATGGAAATGGATATTCTGCACCCCACTATGATGCGTGCCAAGTCATATTTGATTTTGAGGTAATTTTGAAAATGAAAAATCCCTCTATACCCCCTCTGACGACTCGACAATGATTTCTGTTGCCGAATTATTGTTATTCAGATGGAAATTGATATTCTGCACCCCACCATGATGCGTGCCAAGTCATATTTGATTTTGAGGAAATTTTGAAAATGAAAAATCCCTCTATACCCCCTCTGATGACCCGACAATGATTTCTGTTGACAAATTATTGTTATTCAGATGGAAATGGATTTTCTGCACCCCACCATGATGTGTGCCAAGTCATATTAGATTTTTGAAGAAATTTTGAAAATGAAAAATCCCTCTATACCCCCTCCAACGACCCGTCAATGATTTCTGTCGACAAATTATTGTTATTCAGATGGAAATGGATATTCTGCACCCCACTATGATGCGTGCCAAGTCATATTTGATTTATGAAGTCAATTTGAAAACGAAAAATCCCTCTATACCCCCTCTAACGACCCGACAATGATTTCTGTTGACGAATTATCGTTATTCAGATTGATATGAATATTCTGCACCCTACCATGTTGCGTGCCAAGTCATATTTGATTCAGAGGTAATTTTGAAAATGAAAAATCCCTCTATACCCCCTCTGACGACCCGACAATGATTTCTGTTGACCAATTATTGTTATTGAGAAGGAAATGGATATTCTGTACCCCACCATGATGCGTGCCAAGTCATATTTGATTTATGAAGTCAATTTGAAAACGAAAAATCCCTCTATACCCCCTCTAACGACCCGACAATGATTTCTGTTGACGAATTATCGTTATTCAGATGGATATGAATATTCTGCACCCTACCATGTTGCGTGCCAAGTCATATTTGATTCAGAGGTAATTTTGAAAATGAAAAATCCCTCTATACCCCCTCTGACGACCCGACAATGATATCTGTTGACCAATTATTGTTATTGAGATGAAAATGGATATTCTGTACCCCACCATGATGCGTGCCAAGTCATATTTGATTTTTAAAGTCAATTTGAAAATGAAAAATCCCTCTATACCCCCACTAACGACCCGACAATGATTTCTGTTGACAAATTATTGTTATTCAGATGGAAATGGATATTCTGCACCCTACCATGAAGCGTGCCGAGTCATATTAGATTTTCGAAGTCATTTTGAAAATGAGAATTCCCTCTATACCCCCTTCAACGACCCGTCAATGATTTCTGTTGCCGAATTATTGTTATTCAGATGGAAATGGATACTTTGCACCCCACCATGATGCGTGCCAAGTCATATTTGATTTTGAGGTAATTTTGAAAATGAAAAATCCCTCTATACCCCCTCTGACGACCCGACAATGATTTCTGTTGACAAATTATTGTTATTGAGATGGAAATGGATATTCTGCACCCCACCATGATGCGTGCCAAGTCATATTAGATTTTTGAAGAAATATTGAAAATGACAAATCCCTCTATACCCCCTCTGACGACTTGACAATGATTTCTGTTGACGAATTATTGTTATTCAGATGTCCATGGATACTTTGCACCCCACCATGATGCGTGCCAAGTCATATTAGATTTTTGAAGAAATATTGAAAATGAAAAATCCCTCTATACCCCCTCTATCGACCCGACAATGACATCTGTTGACAAATTATTGTTATTCAGATGGAAATGGATACTCTGCACCTTAATATGATGCGTGCCAAGTCATATTTGATTTTGAAGAAATATTGAAAATGAAAAATCCCTCTATACCCCCTCTGACGACTTGACAATGATTTCTGTTGACGAATTATTGTTATTCAGATGTTCATGGATACTTTGCACCCCACCATGATGCGTGCCAAGTCATATTAGATTTTTGAAGAAATATTGAAAATGAAAAATCCCTCTATACCCCCTCTATCGACCCGACAATGACATCTGTTGACAAATTATTGTTATTCAAATGGAAATGGATATTCTGCACCCCACCATGATGTGTTCCAAGTCATATTAGATTATTGAAGAAATTTTGAAAATGAAAAATCCCTCTATACCCCCTCTATCGACCCGACAATGACATCTGTTGACAAATTATTGTTATTCAAATGGAAATGGATATTCTGCACCCCACCATGATGTGTGCCAAGTCATATTAGATTTTTGAAGTAATTTTGAAAATGAAAAATCCCTCTATACCCCCTCTATCGACCCGACAATGACATCTGTTGACAAATTATTGTTATTCAGATGGAAATGGATATTCTGCACCCCACCATGATGTGTGCCAAGTCATATTAGATTTTTGAAGAAATTTTGAAAATGAGAAATCCCTTTATACCCCCTCCAACGACCCGTCAATGATTTATGTCGACAAATTATTGTTATTCAGATGGAAATGGATATTCTGCACCTTACTATGATGCGTGCCAAGTCATATTTGTTTTTGAAGAAATATTGAAAATGAAAAATCCCTCTATACCCCCTCTGATGACTTGACAATGATTTCTGTTGACGAATTATTGTTATTCAGATGTTCATGGATACTTTGCACCCCACCATGATGCGTGCCAAGTCATATTAGATTTTTGAAGAAATATTGAAAATGAAAAATCCCTCTATACCCCCTCTATCGACCCGACAATGACATCTGTTGACAAATTATTGTTATTCAAATGGAAATGGATATTCTGCACCCCACCATGATGTGTGCCAAGTCATATTAGATTATTGAAGAAATTTTGAAAATGAAAAATCCCTCTATACCCCCTCCAGCGACCCGTCAATGATTTCTGTCGACAAATTATTGTTATTCAGATGGAAATGGATATTCTGCACCCCACCATGATGTGTGCCAAGTCATATTAGATTTTTGAAGAAATTTTGAAAATGAAAAATCCCTCTATACCCCCTCCAACGACCCGTCAATGATTTCTGTCGAAAAATTATTGTTATTCAGTTGGTAATAGATATTCTGCACCCCACTATGATGCGGGACAAGTCATATTTGATTTTGAAGAAATATTGAAAATGAAAAATCCCTCTATACCCCCTCTGACGACTTGACAATGATTTCTGTTGACGAATTATTGTTATTCAGATGTTCATGGATACTTTGCACCCCACCATGATGCGTGCCAAGTCATATTAGATTTTTGAAGAAATATTGAAAATGAAAAATCCCTCTATACTCCCTCTATCGACCCGACAATGACATCTGTTGACAAATTATTGTTATTCAGAAGGAAATGGATATTCTGTACCCCACCATGATGTGTGCCAAGTCATATTAGATTTTTGAAGAAATTTTGCAAATGAAAAATCCCTCTATACCCCCTCCAGCGACCCGTCAATGATTTCTGTCGACAAATTATTGTTATTCAGATGGAAATGGATATTCTGCACCCCACCATGATGTGTGCCAAGTCATATTAGGTTTTTGAAGAAATTTTGAAAATGAAAAATCCCTCTATACTCCCTCCAACGACCCGTCAATGATTTCTGTCGACAAATTATTGTTATTCAGATGGAAATGGATATTCTGCACCCCACCATGATGTGTGCCAAGTCATATTAGATTTTTGAAGAAATATTGAAAATGAAAAATCCCTCTATACCCCCTTTAATGACCCGTCAATGATTTCTGTTGACGAATCATTTTTATTCAGATGGACATGGATGTTCTGCACCCCACCATGATGAGTGCCAAGTCATATTTGATTTTGAGGTAATTTTGAAAATGAAAAATCCCTCTATACTCCCTCTGACGACCCGACAATTATTTCTGTTGACAAATTATTGTTATTGAGATGGAAATGGATATTCTGCACCCTACCATGAAGCGTGCCAAGTCATATTAGATTTTTGAAGTCATTTTGAAAATGAAAAATCCCTCTATACCCCCTTCAACGAACCGTCAATGATTTCTGTTGCTGAATTATTGCTATTCAGATGTTCATGGATACTTTGCACCCCACCATGATGCGTGCCAAGTCATATTAGATTTTTGAAGAAATTTTGAAAATGAAAAATCCCTCTATACCCCCTCCAGCGACCCGTCAATGATTTCTGTCGACAAATTATTGTTATTCAGATGGAAATGGATATTCTGTACCCCACTATGATGCGTGCCAAGTCATATATGAATTTTGAAGTCATTTTGAAAATGAAAAATTCCTCTATATCCCCTCTGACGACCCGACAATGATTTCTGTTGACGAATTATTGTTATTCAGTTGGAAATGGATATTCTGCACCCCACCATGATGCGTGCCAAGTCATATTGGATTTTTGAAGAAATATTGAAAATGAAAAATCCCTCTATACCCCCTCTGACGACCCGACAATGATTTCTGTTGACGAATTATTGCTATTCAGATGTTCATGGATACTTTGCACCCCACCATGATGTGTGCCAAGTCATATTAGATTTTTGAAGAAATTTTGAAAATGAAAAATCCCTCTATACCCCCTCCAGCGACCCGTCAATGATTTCTGTCGACAAATTATTGTTATTCAGATGGAAATGGATATTCTGCACCCCACCATGATGTGTGCCAAGTCATATTAGATTTTTGAAGAAATTTTGAAAATGAAAAATCCCTCTATACCCCCTCCAACGACCCGTCAATGATTTCTGTCGAAAAATTATTGTTATTCAGTTGGTAATAGATATTCTGCACCCCACTATGATGCGGGACAAGTCATATTTGATTTTGAAGAAATATTGAAAATGAAAAATCCCTCTATACCCCCTCTGACGACTTGACAATGATTTCTGTTGACGAATTATTGTTATTCAGATGTTCATGGATACTTTGCACCCCACCATGATGCGTGCCAAGTCATATTAGATTTTTGAAGAAATATTGAAAATGAAAAATCCCTCTATACTCCCTCTATCGACCCGACAATGACATCTGTTGACAAATTATTGTTATTCAGAAGGAAATGGATATTCTGTACCCCACCATGATGTGTGCCAAGTCATATTAGATTTTTGAAGAAATTTTGCAAATGAAAAATCCCTCTATACCCCCTCCAGCGACCCGTCAATGATTTCTGTCGACAAATTATTGTTATTCAGATGGAAATGGATATTCTGCACCCCACCATGATGTGTGCCAAGTCATATTAGGTTTTTGAAGAAATTTTGAAAATGAAAAATCCCTCTATACTCCCTCCAACGACCCGTCAATGATTTCTGTCGACAAATTATTGTTATTCAGATGGAAATGGATATTCTGCACCCCACCATGATGTGTGCCAAGTCATATTAGATTTTTGAAGAAATATTGAAAATGAAAAATCCCTCTATACCCCCTTTAACGACCCGTCAATGATTTCTGTTGACGAATCATTTTTATTCAGATGGACATGGATGTTCTGCACCCCACCATGATGCGTGCCAAGTCATATTTGATTTTGAGGTAATTTTGAAAATGAAAAATCCCTCTATACTCCCTCTGACGACCCGACAATTATTTCTGTTGACAAATTATTGTTATTGAGATGGAAATGGATATTCTGTACCACACCATGATGCGTGCCAAGTCATATTTAATTATTGAAGTCATTTTGAAAATGAAAAATCCCTCTATATCCCCTCTGACGACCCGACAATGATTTCTGTTGACGAATTATTGTTATTCAGTTGGAAATGGATATTCTGCACCACACCATGATGCGTGCCAAGTCATATTAAATTTTTGAAGAAATATTGAAAATGAAAAATCCCTCTATACCCCCTCCAACGACCCGTCAATGATTTCTGTCGACAAATTATTGTTATTCAGATGGAAATGGATATTCTGCACCCCACCATGTTGTGTGCCAAGTCATATTAGATTTTTGAAGAAATATTGAAAATTAAAAATCCCTCTATACCCCCTTTAACGACCCGTCAATGATTTCTGTTGACGAATCATTTTTATTCAGATGGACATGGATGTTCTGCACCCCACCATGATGCGTGCCAAGTCATATTTGATTTTGAGGTAATTTTGAAAATGAAAAATCCCTCTATACCCCCTCTGACGACCCGACAATTATTTCTGTTGACAAATTATTGTTATTGAGATGGAAATGGATATTCTGTACCCCACCATGATGCGTGCCAAGTCATATTTGATTATTGAAGTCATTTTGAAAATGAAAAATCCCTCTATATCCCCTCTGACGACCCGACAATGATTTCTGTTGACAAATTATTGTTATTCAGATGAATATTCTGCACCCCACCATGATGCGTGCCGAGTAATATTGGATTTTTGAAGAAATATTGAAAATAAAAAATCCCTCTATACCCCCTCTGACGACCCGACAATGATTTCTGTTGACGAATTATTGTTATTCAGATGGACTTGGATACTTTGCACCCCACCATGATGCGTGCCAATTCATATTAGATTTTTGAAGAAATATTGAAAATGATAAATCCCTCTATACCCCCTCTATCGACCCGACAATGACTTCTGTTGACATATTATTGTTATTCAGATGGAAATGGATATTCTGCACCCTACCATGATGCGTGCCAAGTCATATTAGATTTTTGAAGTCATTTTGAAAATAAAAAATCCCTCTATACCCCCTTCAACGACCCGTCAATGATTTCTGTTGCCGAATTATTGTTATTCAGATAGAAATGGATATTCTGCACCCCACCATGATGCGTGCCAAGTCATATTTGATTTTGAGGTAATTTTGAAAATGAAAAATCCCTCTATATCCCCTCTGACGACCCGACAATGATTTCTGTTGAAAAATTATTGTTATTGAGATGGAAATGGATATTCTGTACCCCACCATGATGCGTGCCAAGTCATATATGAATTTTGAAGTCATTTTGAAAATGAAAAATCCCTCTATATCCCCTCTGACGACCCGACAATGATTTCTGTTGACGAATTATTGTTATTCAGTTGGAAATGGATATTCTGCACCCCACCATGATGCGTGCCAAGTCATATTGGATTTTTGAAGAAATATTGAAAATGAAAAATCCCTCTATACCCCCTCTGACGACCCGACAATGATTTCTGTTGACGAATTATTGCTATTCAGATGTTCATGGATACTTTGCACCCCACCATGATGTGTGCCAAGTCATATTAGATTTTTGAAGAAATTTTGAAAATGAAAAATCCCTCTATACCCCCTCCAGCGACCCGTCAATGATTTCTGTCGACAAATTATTGTTATTCAGATAGAAATGGATATTCTGCACCCCACCATGATGTGTGCCAAGTCATATTAGGTTTTTGAAGAAATTTTGAAAATGAAAAATCCCTCTATACTCCCTCCAACGACCCGTCAATGATTTCTGTCGACAAATTATTGTTATTCAGATGGAAATGGATATTCTGCACCCCACCATGATGTGTGCCAAGTCATATTAGATTTTTGAAGAAATATTGAAAATGAAAAATCCCTCTATACCCCCTTTAACGACCCGTCAATGATTTCTGTTGACGAATCATTTTTATTCAGATGGACATGGATGTTCTGCACCCCACTATGATGCGTGCCAAGTCATATTTGATTTTGAGGTAATTTTGAAAATGAAAAATCCCTCTATACTCCCTCTGACGACCCGACAATTATTTCTGTTGACAAATTATTGTTATTGAGATGGAAATGGATATTCTGTACCCCACCATGATGCGTGCCAAGTCATATTTGATTATTGAAGTCATTTTGAAAATGAAAAATCCCTCTATATCCCCTCTGACGACCCGACAATGATTTCTGTTGACGAATTATTGTTATTCAGTTGGAAATGGATATTCTGCACCACACCATGATTCGTGCCAAGTCATATTAAATTTTTGAAGAAATATTGAAAATGAAAAATCCCTCTATACCCCCTCCAACGACCCGTCAATGATTTCTGTCGACAAATTATTGTTATTCAGATGGAAATGGATATTCTGCACCCCACCATGATGTGTGCCAAGTCATATTAGATTTTTGAAGAAATATTGAAAATGAAAATTCCCTCTATACCCCCTTTAACGACCCGTCGATGATTTCTGTTGACAAATTATTGTTATTGAGATGGAAATGAATATTCTGTACCCCACCATGATGCGTGCCAAGTCATATTTGATTATTGAAGTCATTTTGAAAATGAGAAATCCCTCTATATCCCCTCTGACGACACGACAATGATTTCTGTTGCCGAATTATTGTTATTCAGATGGAAATGGATATTCTGCACCCCACCATGATGCGTGCCAAGTCATATTAGATTTTTGAAGAAATATTGAAAATGAAAATTCCCTCTATACCCCCTTTAACGACCCGTCAATGATTTCTGTTGACGAATCATTTTTATTCAGATGGACATGGATGTTCTGCACCCCACCATGATGCGTGCCAAGTCATATTTGATTTTGAGGTAATTTTGAAAATGAAAAATCCCTCCATACCCCCTCTGACGACCCGACAATTATTTCTGTTGACAAATTATAGTTATTGAGATGGAAATGGATATTCTGCACCCTACCATGAAGCGTGCCAAGTCATATTAGATTTTTGAAGTCATTTTGAAAATGAAAAATCCCTCTATAACCCCTTCAACGAACCGTCAATGATTTCTGTTGCCGAATTATTGTTATTCAGATGGAAATGGATATTCTGCACCCCACCATGATGCGTGCCAAGTCATATCAGATTTTTGAAGAAATATTGAAAATGAAAATTCCCTCTATACCCCCTCTGACGACCCGACAATAATTTCTGTTGACGAATTATTGCTATTCAGATGTTCATGGATACTTTGCACCCCACCATGATGCGTGCCAAGTCATATTAGATTTTTGAAGAAATATTGAAAATGAAAAATCCCTCTATACCCCCTCTATCGACCCGACAATAACATCTGTTGACAAATTATTGTTATTCAGATGGAAATGGATTTTCTGCACCCCACCATGATGTGTGCCAAGTCATATTAGATTTTTGAAGAAATTTTGAAAATGAAAAATCCCTCTATACCCCCTCCAACGACCCGTCAATGATTTCTGTCGACAAATTATTGTTATTGAGATGGAAATGGATATTCTGTACCCCACCATGTTGCGTGCCAAGTCATATTTGATTTAGAGGTAATTTTGAAAATGAAAAATCCCTCTATACCCCCTCTGACGTCCCGACAATGATTTCTGTTGACCAATTATTGATATTGAGATGGAAATGGATATTCTGAACCCCACCATGATGCGTGCCAAGTCATATTTGATTTTTGAAGTCAATTTGAAAATGAAAAATCCCTCTTTACCCCCTCTGACGACCCGACAATGATTTCTGTTGACGAATTATTGTTATTCAGATGGACATGGATACTTTGCACCCCACTATGATGCGTGCCAAGTCATATTAGATTTTTGAAGAAATATTGAAAATGAAAAATCCCTCTATACCGCTTCTATCGACCCGACAATGACTTCTGTTGACAAATTATTGTTATTCAGATGGAAATGGATATTCTGCACCCCACCATGATGTGTGCCAAGTCATATTAGATTTTTGAAGAAATATTGAAAATGAGAAATCCCTCTATACCCCCTCCAACGACCCGTCAATGATTTCTGTCGACAAATTGTTGTTATTCAGATGGTAATAGATATTCTGCACTCCACTATGATGCGTGCCAAGTCATATTTGATTTTGAGGTAATTTTGAAAATGAAAAATACCTTTATACCCCCTCTGACGCCACGACAATGATTTTAATTGAAGAATTATGTAATTCAGATGGACATGGATACTTTGCACCCCACCATGATGCGTGCCAAGTCATTTTTGATTTTGAGGTAATTTTGAAAATGAAAAATCCCTCTATACCCCCTCTGACGACCCGACAACGATTTCTGTTGACAACATATTGTTATTGAGATGGAAATGGATATTCTGTACCACACCATGATGCGTGCCAAGTCATATTAGATTATTGAAGAAATTTTGAAAATGAAAAATCCCCCTATACCCCCTCCAACGACCCGTCAATGATTTCTGTCAACGAATTATTGTTATTCAGATGGGAGTGGATATTCTGCACCCAACATGATGCGTGCCAAGTCATATTTGATTTTGAGGTAATTTTGAAAATGAAAAATCCCTCTATACCCCCTCTGACGTCCCGACAATGATTTCTGTTGACAAATAATTGTTATTGAGATGGAAATGGATATTCTGTACCCCACCATGATGCGTGCCATGTCATATTTGATTATTGAAATCATTTTGATAATGAAAAATCCCTCTATACCCCCTCTGACGACACGACAATGATTTCTGTTAACCAATTATTTTTAGTTAGATATACATGAATACTTTGCACCCCACCATGATGCGTGCCAAGTCATATTAGATTTTGAGGTAATTTTGAAAATGAAAAATCTCTCTATACCCCCTCTGACGACACGATAATAATTTCTGTTAAGGAATTATTGTTATTCAGATAGATATGGATATTCTGCACCCCACCATGATGCGTGCCAAGTAATATTAGATTTTTGAAGAAATATTGAAAATGAAAAATCCCTCTATACCCCCTCTCACGACCCGACAATGATTTCTGTTGACGAATTATTGATATTTAAATATATATGGATACTTTGCACCCCACTATGATGCGTGCCAAGTCATATTAGATTTTAGAAGTAATTTTGAAAATGAGAAATACCTCTATACCCCCTCTGACGACAAGACAATGATTTAAATTGACGAATTATTGTTATTCAGATGGACATGGATACATTGCACCCCACCATGATGCGTGCCAAGTCATATTAGATTTTTGAAGTAATTTTGAAAATGAAAAATCTCTCTATACCCCCTCTGACGACACGAAAATAATTTCTGTTAAGGAATTATTGTTATTCAGATAGATATGGATATTCTGCACCCCACCATGATGCGTGCCAAGTAATATTAGATTTTTGAAGAAATATTGAAAATGAAAAATCCCTCTATACCCCCTCAGACGACACGACAATGATTTAAATTGAAGAATTATTGTTATTCTGATGGACATGGATATTTTGCACCCCACCATGATGCGTGCCAAGTCATATTAGATTTTTGAAGTAATTTTGAAAATAAGAAATACCTCTATACCCCCTCTGACGACACGACAATGATTTAAATTGACGAATTATCGTTATTCAGATGGGCGTGCCAAGTCATATTAGATTTTTGAAGTAATTTTGATAATGAAAAATTCCTCTATACCCCCTCTGACGACCCGACAATGATTTCTGTTGACGAATTATTTTTATTCAGATGGACATGGATACTTTGCACCTCAACATGATGCGTGCCAAGTCATATTAGATTTTTGAAGATATATTGAAAATGAAAAATCCCTATATACCCCCTCTAACGACCCGACAATGATTTCTGTTGACAAATTATTGTTATTCAGATGAAAATGGATATTCTGCACCCTACCATGAAGCGTGCCAAGTCATATTAGATTTTTGAAGTCATTTTGAAAATGAAAAATCCCTCTATACCCCTTTCAACGACCCGTCAATGATTTCTGTTGCCGAATTATTGTTATTCAGATGGAAATGGATATTCTGCACCCCACCATGATGCGTGCCAAGTCATATTTGATTTTGAGGTAATTTTGAAAATGAAAAATCCCTCTATACCCCCTCTGACGACCCGACAATGATTTCTGTTGACAAATTATTGTTATTGAGATGGAAATGAATATTCTGCACCCTACCATGATGCGTGCCAAGTCATATTAGATTTTTGAAGAAATATTGAAAATGAAAAATCCCTCTATACCCCCTCTGACGACCCGACAATGATTTCTGTTGACGAATTATTGCTATTCAGATGTTCATGGATACTTTGCACCCCACCATGATGCGTGCCAAGTCATATTAGATTTTTGAAGAAATATTGAAAATGAAAAATCACTCTATACCCCCTCTATCGACCCGACAATGACATCTGTTGACAAATTATTGTTATTCAGATGGAAATGGATTTTCTGCACCCCACCATGATGTGTGCCAAGTCATATTAGATTTTTGAAGAAATTTTGAAAATGAAAAATCCCTCTATACCCCTTCCAACGACCCGTCAATGATTTCTGTCGACAAATTATTGTTATTCAGATGGAAATGGATGTTCTGCACCCCACTATGATGCGTGCCAAGTCATATTTGATTTTGAGGTAATTTTGAAAATGAATAATCCCTCTATACCCCCTCTGACGACCCGACAATGATTTCTGTTGACCAATTATTGTTATTGAGAAGGAAATGGATATTCTGTACCCCACCATGATGCGTGCCAAGTCATATTTGATTTTGAAGAAATATTGAAAATGAAAAATCCCTCTATACCCCCTTCAACGACCCGTCAATGATTTCTGTTGCCGAATTATTGTTATTCAGATGGAAATGGATATTCTGCACCCCACCATGATGCGTGCCAAGTCATATTTGATTTTGAGGTAATTTTGAAAATGAAAAATCCCTCAATGCCCCCTCTGACGACCCGACAATGATTTCTGTTGACCAATTATTGTTATTGAGATAGAAATGGATATTCTGTACCCCACCATGATGCGTGCCAAGTCATATTTGATTTTTGAAGTCAATTTGAAAATGAAAAATCCCTCTATACCCCCTCTGACGACCCGACAATGATTTCTGTTGACGAATTATTGTTATTGAGATGGAAATAGATATTCTGTACCCCACCATGATGCGTGCCAAGTCATATTTGATTTATGAAGTCAATTTGAAAACGAAAAATCCCTCTATACCCCCTCTAACGACCCGACAATGATTTCTGTTGACGAATTATCGTTATTCAGATGGAAATGAATATTCTGCACCCCACTATGATGCGTGCCAAGTCATATTTGATTTTGAAGAAATATTGAAAATGAAAAATCCCTCTATACCCCCTTCAACGACCCGTCAATGATTTCTGTGTACAAATTATTGTTATTCAGATGGAAATGGATATTCTGCACCCCACTATGATGCGTGCCAAGTCATATTTGATTTTGAAGAAATATTGAAAATGAAAAATCCCTCTATACCCCCTTCAACGAACCGTCAATGATTTCTGTTGCTGAATTATTGTTATTCAGATGGAAATGGATATTCTGCACCCCACCATGATGCGTGCCAAGTCATATTTGATTTTGAGGTAATTTTGAAAATGAAAAATCCCTCTATACCCCCTCTAACGACCCGACGATGATTTCTGTTGACATATTATTGTTATTCAGATGGTAATGAATATTCTGCACCCCACCATGATGCGTGCCGAGTAATATTGGATTTTTGAAGAAATATTGAAAATAAAAAATCCCTCTATACCCCCTCTATCGACCCGGCAATGACTTCTGTTGACATATTATTGTTATTCAGATGGAAATGGATATTCTGCACCCTACCATGATGCGTGCCAAGTCATATTAGATTTTTGAAGTCATTTTGAAAATAAAAAATCCCTCTATACCCCCTTCAACGACCCGTCAATGATTTCTGTTGCCGAATTATTGTTATTCAGATAGAAATGGATATTCTGCACCCCACCATGATGCGTGCCAAGTCATATTTGATTTTGAGGTAATTTTGAAAATGAAAAATCCCTCTATATCCCCTCTGACGACCCGACAATGATTTCTGTTGAAAAATTATTGTTATTGAGATGGAAATGGATATTCTGTACCCCACCATGATGCGTGCCAAGTCATATATGAATTTTGAAGTCATTTTGAAAATGAAAAATCCCTCTATATCCCCTCTGACGACCCGACAATGATTTCTGTTGACGAATTATTGCTATTCAGATGTTCATGGATATTTTGCACCCCACCATGATGTGTGCCAAGTCATATTAGATTTATGAAGAAATTTTGAAAATGAAAAATCCCTCTATACCCCCTCCAGCGACCCGTCAATGATTTCTGTCGACAAATTATTGTTATTCAGATGGAAATGGATATTCTGCACCCCACCATGATGTGTGCCAAGTCATATTAGGTTTTTGAAGAAATTTTGAAAATGAAAAATCCCTCTATACTCCCTCCAACGACCCGTCAATGATTTCTGTCGACAAATTATTGTTATTCAGATGGAAATGGATATTCTGCACCCCACCATGATGTGTGCCAAGTCATATTAGATTTTTGAAGAAATATTGAAAATGAAAAATCCCTCTATACCCCCTTTAATGACCCGTCAATGATTTCTGTTGACGAATCATTTTTATTCAGATGGACATGGATGTTCTGCACCCCACTATGATGCGTGCCAAGTCATATTTGATTTTGAGGTAATTTTGAAAATAAAAAATCCCTCTATACTCCCTCTGACGACCCGACAATTATTTCTGTTGACAAATTATTGTTATTGAGATGGAAATGGATATTCTGTACCCCACCATGATGCGTGCCAAGTCATATTTGATTATTGAAATCATTTTGAAAATGAAAAATCCCTCTATACCCCCTCCAACGACCCGTCAATGATTTCTGTCGACAAATTATTGTTATTCAGATGGAAATAGATATTCTGCACCCCACCATGATGTGTGCCAAGTCATATTAGATTTTTGAAGAAATATTGAAAATGAAAAATCCCTCTATACCCCCTTTAACGACCCGTCAATGATTTCTGTTGACGAATCATTTTTATTCAGATGGACATGGATTTTCTGCACCCCACCATGATGCGTGCCAAGTCATATTTGATTTTGAGGTAATTTTGAAAATGAAAAATCCCTCCATACCCCCTCTGACGACCCGACAATTATTTCTGTTGACAAATTATTGTTATTGAGATGGAAATGAATATTCTGTACCCCACCATGATGCGTGCCAAGTCATATTTGATTATTGAAGTCATTTTGAAAATGAGAAATCCCTCTATATCCCCTCTGACGACCCGACAATGATTTCTGTTGCCGAATTATTGTTATTCAGATGGAAATGGATATTCTGCACCCCACCATGATGCGTGCCAAGTCATATTAGATTTTTGAAGAAATATTGAAAATGAAAATTCCCTCTATACCCCCTTTAACGACCCGTCAATGATTTCTGTTGACGAATCATTTTTATTCAGATGGACATGGATGTTCTGCACCCCACCATGATGCGTGCCAAGTCATATTTGATTTTGAGGTAATTTTGAAAATGAAAAATCCCTCCATACCCCCTCTGACGACCCGACAATTATTTCTGTTGACAAATTATTGTTATTGAGATGGAAATGGATATTCTGCACCCTACCATGAAGCGTGCCAAGTCATATTAGATTTTTGAAGTCATTTTGAAAATGAAAAATCCCTCTATACCCCCTTCAACGAACCGTCAATGATTTCTGTTGCCGAATTATTGTTATTCAGATAGAAATGGATATTCTGCACCCCACCATGATGCGTGCCAAGTCATATTTGATTTTGAGGTAATTTTGAAAATGAAAAATCCCTCTATATCCCCTCTGACGACCCGACAATGATTTCTGTTGAAAAATTATTGTTATTGAGATGGAAATGGATATTCTGTACCCCACCATGATGCGTGCCAAGTCATATATGAATTTTGAAGTCATTTTGAAAATGAAAAATCCCTCTATATCCCCTCTGACGACCCGACAATGATTTCTGTTGACGAATTATTGCTATTCAGATGTTCATGGATACTTTGCACCCCACCATGATGTGTGCCAAGTCATATTAGATTTTTGAAGAAATTTTGAAAATGAAAAATCCCTCTATACCCCCTCCAGCGACCCGTCAATGATTTCTGTCGACAAATTATTGTTATTCAGATGGAAATGGATATTCTGCACCCCACCATGATGTGTGCCAAGTCATATTAGGTTTTTGAAGAAATTTTGAAAATGAAAAATCCCTCTATCCTCCCTCCAACGACCCGTCAATGATTTCTGTCGACAAATTATTGTTATTCAGATGGAAATGGATATTCTGCACCCCACCATGATGTGTGCCAAGTCATATTAGATTTTTGAAGAAATATTGAAAATGAAAAATCCCTCTATACCCCCTTTAATGACCCGTCAATGATTTCTGTTGACGAATCATTTTTATTCAGATGGACATGGATGTTCTGCACCCCACTATGATGCGTGCCAAGTCATATTTGATTTTGAGGTAATTTTGAAAATGAAAAATCCCTCTATACTCCCTCTGACGACCCGACAATTATTTCTGTTGACAAATTATTGTTATTGAGATGGAAATGGATATTCTGTACCCCACCATGATGCGTGCCAAGTCATATTTGATTATTGAAATCATTTTGAAAATGAAAAATCCCTCTATACCCCCTCCAACGACCCGTCAATGATTTCTGTCGACAAATTATTGTTATTCAGATGGAAATGGATATTCTGCACCCCACCATGATGTGTGCCAAGTCATATTAGATTTTTGAAGAAATATTGAAAATGAAAAATCCCTCTATACCCCCTTTAACGACCCGTCAATGATTTCTGTTGACGAATCATTTTTATTCAGATGGACATGGATTTTCTGCACCCACCATGATGCGTGCCAAGTCATATTTGATTTTGAGGTAATTTTGAAAATGAAAAATCCCTCCATACCCCCTCTGACGACCCGACAATTATTTCTGTTGACAAATTATTGTTATTGAGATGGAAATGAATATTCTGTACCCCACCATGATGCGTGCCAAGTCATATTTGATTATTGAAGTCATTTTGAAAATGAGAAATCCCTCTATATCCCCTCTGACGACCCGACAATGATTTCTGTTGCCGAATTATTGTTATTCAGATGGAAATGGATATTCTGCACCCCACCATGATGCGTGCCAAGTCATATTAGATTTTTGAAGAAATATTGAAAATGAAAATTCCCTCTATACCCCCTTTAACGACCCGTCAATGATTTCTGTTGACGAATCATTTTTATTCAGATGGACATGGATGTTCTGCACCCCACCATGATGCGTGCCAAGTCATATTTGATTTTGAGGTAATTTTGAAAATGAAAAATCCCTCCATACCCCCTCTGACGACCCGACAATTATTTCTGTTGACAAATTATTGTTATTGAGATGGAAATGGATATTCTGCACCCTACCATGAAGCGTGCCAAGTCATATTAGATTTTTGAAGTCATTTTGAAAATGAAAAATCCCTCTATACCCCCTTCAACGAACCGTCAATGATTTCTGTTGCCGAATTATTGTTATTCAGATGGAAATGGATATTCTGCACCCCACCATGATGCGTGCCAAGTCATATTAGATTTTTGAAGAAATATTGAAAATGAAAATTCCCTCTATACCCCCTCTGACGACCCGACAATAATTTCTGTTGACGAATTATTGCTATTCAGATGTTCATGGATACTTTGCACCCCACCATGATGCGTGCCAAGTCATATTAGATTTTTGAAGAAATATTGAAAATGAAAAATCCCTCTATACCCCCTCTATCGACCCGACAATAACATCTGTTGACAAATTATTGTTATTCAGATGGAAATGGATTTTCTGCACCCCACCATGATGTGTGCCAAGTCATATTAGATTTTTGAATAAATTTTGAAAATGAAAAATCCCTCTATACCCCCTCCAACGACCCGTCAATGATTTCTGTCGACAAATCATTGTTATTGAGATGGAAATGGATATTCTGTACCCCACCATGTTGCGTGCCAAGTCATATTTGATTTAGAGGTAATTTTGAAAATGAAAAATCCCTCTATACCCCCTCTGACGTCCCGACAATGATTTCTGTTGACCAATTATTGATATTGAGATGGAAATGGATATTCTGAACCCCACCATGATGCGTGCCAAGTCATATTTGATTTTTGAAGTCAATTTGAAAATGAAAAATCCCTCTTTACCCCCTCTGACGACCCGACAATGATTTCTGTTGACGAATTATTGTTATTCAGATGGACATGGATACTTTGCACCCCACTATGATGCGTGCCAAGTCATATTAGATTTTTGAAGAAATATTGAAAATGAAAAATCCCTCTATACCGCTTCTATCGACCCGACAATGACTTCTGTTGACAAATTATTGTTATTCAGATGGAAATAGATATTCTGCACCCCACCATGATGTGTGCCAAGTCATATTAGATTTTTGAAGAAATATTGAAAATGAGAAATCCCTCTATACCCCCTCCAACGACCCGTCAATGATTTCTGTCGACAAATTGTTGTTATTCAGATGGTAATAGATATTCTGCACTCCACTATGATGCGTGCCAAGTCATATTTGATTTTGAGGTAATTTTGAAAATGAAAAATACCTTTATACTCCCTCTGACGCCACGACAATGATTTTAATTGAAGAATTATGTAATTCAGATGGACATGGATACTTTGCACCCCACCATGATGCGTGCCAAGTCATTTTTGATTTTGAGGTAATTTTGAAAATGAAAAATCCCTCTATACCCCCTCTGACGACCCGACAACGATTTCTGTTGACAAATTATTGTTATTGAGATGGAAATGGATATTCTGTACCACACCATGATGCGTGCCAAGTCATATTAGATTATTGAAGAAATTTTGAAAATGAAAAATCCCTCTATACCTCCTCCAACGACCCGTCAATGATTTCTGTCAACGAATTATTGTTATTCAGATGGGAGTGGATATTCTGCACCCAACATGATGCGTGCCAAGTCATATTTGATTTTGAGGTTATTTTGAAAATGAAAAATCCCTCTATACCCCCTCTGACGTCCCGACAATGATTTCTGTTGACAAATAATTGTTATTGAGATGGAAATGGATATTCTGTACCCCACCATGATGCGTGCCATGTCATATTTGATTATTGAAATCATTTTGATAATGAAAAGTCCCTCTATACCCCCTCTGACGACACGACAATGATTTCTGTTAACCAATTATTTTTAGTTAGATATACATGAATACTTTGCACCCCACCATGATGCGTGCCAAGTCCTATTAGATTTTGAGGTAATTTTGAAAATGAAAAATCTCTCTATACCCCCTCTGACGACACGATAATAATTTCTGTTAAGGAATTATTGTTATTCAGATAGATATGGATATTCTGCACCCCACCATGATGCGTGCCAAGTAATATTAGATTTTTGAAGAAATATTGAAAATGAAAAATCCCTCTATACCCCCTCTCACGACCCGACAATGATTTCTGTTGACGAATTATTGATATTTAAATATATATGGATACTTTGCACCCCACTATGATGCGTGCCAAGTCATATTAGATTTTAGAAGTAATTTTGAAAATGAGAAATACCTCTATACCCCCTCTGACGACAAGACAATGATTTAAATTGACGAATTATTGTTATTCAGATGGACATGGATACATTGCACCCCACCATGATGCGTGCCAAGTCATATTAGATTTTTGAAGTAATTTTGAAAATGAAAAATCTCTCTATACCCCCTCTGACGACACGAAAATAATTTCTGTTAAGGAATTATTGTTATTCAGATAGATATGGATATTCTGCACCCCACCATGATGCGTGCCAAGTAATATTAGATTTTTGAAGAAATATTGAAAATGAAAAATCCCTCTATACCCCCTCTGACGACACGACATCGATTTTAATTGAAGAATTATTGTTATTCAGATGGACATGGATATTTTGCACCCCACCATGATGCGTGCCAAGTCATATTAGATTTTTGAAGTAATTTTGAAAATAAGAAATACCTCTATACCCCCTCTGACGACACGACAATGATTTAAATTGACGAATTATCGTTATTCAGATGGGCGTGCCAAGTCATATTAGATTTTTGAAGTAATTTTGATAATGAAAAATCCCTCTATACCCCCTCTGACGACCCGACAATGATTTCTGTTGACGAATTATTTTTATTCAGATGGACATGGATACTTTGCACCTCAACATGATGCGTGCCAGGTCATATTAGATTTTTGAAGATATATTGAAAATGAAAAATCCCTATATACCCCCTCTAACGACCCGACAATGATTTCTGTTGACAAATTATTGTTATTCAGATGAAAATGGATATTCTGCACCCTACCATGAAGCGTGCCAAGTCATATTAGATTTTTGAAGTCATTTTGAAAATGAAAAATCCCTCTATACCCCTTTCAACGACCCGTCAATGATTTCTGTTGCCGAATTATTGTTATTCAGATGGAAATGGATATTCTGCACCCCACCATGATGCGTGCCAAGTCATATTTGATTTTGAGGTAATTTTGAAAATGAAAAATCCCTCTATACCCCCTCTGACGACCCGACAATGATTTCTGTTGACAAATTATTGTTATTGAGATGGAAATGAATATTCTGCACCCTACCATGATGCGTGCCAAGTCATATTAGATTTTTGAAGAAATATTGAAAATGAAAAATCCCTCTATACCCCCTCTGACGACCCGACAATGATTTCTGTTGACGAATTTTTGCTATTCAGATGTTCATGGATACTTTGCACCCCACCATGATGCGTGCCAAGTCATATTAGATTTTTGAAGAAATATTGAAAATGAAAAATCACTCTATACCCCCTCTATCGACCCGACAATGACATCTGTTGACAAATTATTGTTATTCAGATGGAAATGGATTTTCTGCACCCCACCATGATATGTGCCAAGTCATATTAGATTTTTGAAGAAATTTTGAAAATGAAAAATCCCTCTATACCCCTTCCAACGACCCGTCAATGATTTCTGTCGACAAATTATTGTTATTCAGATGGAAATGGATATTCTGCACCCCACTATGATGCGTGCCAAGTCATATTTGATTTTGAGGTAATTTTGAAAATGAAAAATCCCTCTATACCCCCTCTGACGACCCGACAATGATTTCTGTTGACCAATTATTGTTATTGAGATGGAAATGGATATTCTGTACCCCACCATGATGCGTGCCAAGTCATATTTGATTTTGAAGAAATATTGAAAATGAAAAATCCCTCTATACCCCCTTCAACGACCCGTCAATGATTTCTGTTGCCGAATTATTGTTATTCAGATGGAAATGGATATTCTGCACCCCACCATGATGCGTGCCAAGTCATATTTGATTTTTGAAGTCAATTTGAAAATGAAAAATCCCTCTATACCCCCTCTGACGACCCGACAATGATTTCTGTTGACGAATTATTGTTATTGAGATGGAAATAGATATTCTGTACCCCACCATGATGCGTGCCAAGTCATATTTGATTTATGAAGTCAATTTGAAAACGAAAAATCCCTCTATACCCCCTCTAACGACCCGACAATGATTTCTGTTGACGAATTATCGTTATTCAGATGGAAATGAATATTCTGCACCCCACTATGATGCGTGCCAAGTCATATTTGATTTTGAAGAAATATTGAAAATGAAAAATCCCTCTATACCCCCTTCAACGACCCGTCAATGATTTCTGTTGCCGAATTATTGTTATTCAGATGGAAATGGATATTCTGCACCCCACCATGATGCGTGCCAAGTCATATTTGATTTTGAGGTAATTTTGAAAATGAAAAATCCCTCTATACCCTCTCTGACGACCCGACAATGATTTCTGTTGACCAATTATTGTTATTGAGTAAGAAATGGATATTCTGTACCCCACCATGATGCGTGCCAAGTCATATTTGATTTTTGAAGTCAATTTGAAAATGAAAAATCCCTCTATACCCCCTCTGACGACCCGACAATGATTTCTGTTGACGAATTATTGTTATTGAGATGGAAATAGATATTCTGTACCCCACCATGATGCGTGCCAAGTCATATTTGATTTATGAAGTCAATTTGAAAACGAAAAATCCCTCTATACCCCCTCTGACGACCCGACAATGATTTCTGTTGACGAATTATTGTTATTGAGATGGAAATAGATATTCTGCACCCCACCATGATGCGTGCCAAGTCATATTTGATTTTGAGGTAATTTTGAAAATGAAAAATCCCTCTATACCCCCTCTGACGACCCGACAATGATTTCTGTTGACCAATTATTGTTATTGAGTAAGAAATGGATATTCTGTACCCCACCATGATGCGTGCCAAGTCATATTTGATTTTTGAAGTCAATTTGAAAATGAAAAATCCCTCTATACCCCCTCTGACGACCCGACAATGATTTCTGTTGACGAATTATTGTTATTGAGATGGAAATAGATATTCTGCACCCCACCATGATGCGTGCCAAGTCATATTTGATTTTGAGGTAATTTTGAAAATGAAAAATCCCTCTATACCCCCTCTGACGACCCGACAATGATTTCTGTTGACCAATTATTGTTATTGAGTAAGAAATGGATATTCTGTACCCCACCATGATGCGTGCCAAGTCATATTTGATTTTTGAAGTCAATTTGAAAATGAAAAATCCCTCTATACCCCCTCTGACGACCCGACAATGATTTCTGTTGACGAATTATTGTTATTGAGATGAAAATAGATATTCTGTACCCCACCATGATGCGTGCCAAGTCATATTTGATTTATGAAGTCAATTTGAAAACGAAAAATCCCTCTTTACCCCCTCTAACGACCCGACAATGATTTCTGTTGACGAATTATCGTTATTCAGATGGAAATGAATATTCTGCACCCCACCATGTTGCGTGCCAAGTCATATTTGATTTAGAGGTAATTTTGAAAATGAAAAATCCCTCTATACCCCCTCTGACGACCCGACAATGATTTCTGTTGACCAATTATTGTTATTGAGATGGAAATGGATATTCTGTACCCCACCATGATGCGCGTCAAGTCATATTTGATTTTTGAAGTCAATTTGAAAATGAAAAATCCCTCTATACCCCCTCTGACGACCCGACAATCATTTCTGTTGACGAATTATTGTTATTCAGATGGACATGGATACTTTGCACCCCACCATGATGCGTGCCAAGTCATATTAGATTTTTGAAGAAATATTGAAAATGAAAAATCCCTCTATACGGCCTCTATCGACCCGACAATGACTTCTGTTGACAAATTATTGTTATTCAGATGGAAATGGATATTCTGCACCCCACCATGATGTGTGCCAAGTCATATTAGATTTTTGAAGAAATATTGAAATTGAAAAATCCCCCTATACCTCCTTTAACGACCCGTCATTGATTTCTGTTGACGAATCATTGTTATACAGATGGAAATGGATATTCTGCACCCCACCATGATGCGTGCCAAGTCATATTTGATTTTGAGGTAATTTTGAAAATGAAAAATCCCTCTATACCCCCTCTGACGACCCGACATTGATTTCTGTTGAAAAATTATTGTTATTGAGATGGAAATGGATATTCTGTACCCCACCATGATGCGTGCCAAGTCATATATGAATATTGAAGTCATTTTGAAAATGAAAAATCCCTCTATATCCCCTCTGACGACCCGACAATGATTTCTGTTGACGAATTATTGTTATTCAGTTGGAAATGGATATTCTGCACCCCACCATGATGCGTGCCAAGTCATATTGGATTTTTGAAGAAATATTGAAAATGAAAAATCCCTCTATACCCCCTCTGACGACCCGACAATGATTTCTGTTGACGAATTATTGCTATTCAGATGTTCATGGATACTTTGCACCCCACCATGATGCGTGCCAAGTCATATTAGATTTTTGAAGAAATATTGAAAATGAAAAATCCCTCTATACCCCCTCTATCGACCCGACAATGACATCTGTTGACAAATTATTGTTATTCAGATGGAAATGGATTTTCTGCACCCCACCATGATGTGTGCCAAGTCATATTAGATTTTTGAAGAAATTTTGAAAATGAAAAATCCCTCTATACCCCCTCCAACGACCCGTCAGTGATTTCTGTCGACAAATTACTGTTGTTCAGATGGAAATGGATATTCTGCACCCCACTATGATGCGTGCCAAGTCATATTAGATTTTTGAAGAAATATTGAAAAGGAAAAATCCCTCTATACCCCCTCTGACGACTTGACAATGATTTTTGTTGACGAATTATTGTTATTCAGATGTTCATGGATACTTTGCACCCCACCATGATACGTGCCAAGTCATAATAGATTTTTGAAGAAATATTGAAAATGAAAAATCCCTCTATACCCCCTCTATCGACCCGACAATGACATCTGTTGACAAATTATTGTTATTCAGATGGAAATGGATAGTCTGCACCCCACCATGATGTGTGCCAAGTCATATTAGATTTTTGAAGAAATTTTGAAAATGAAAAATCCCTTTATACCCCCTCCAACGACCCGTCAATGATTTATGTCGACAAATTATTGTTATTCAGATGGAAATGGATATTCTGCACCCCACTATGATGCGTGCCAAGTCATATTTGATTTTGAAGAAATATTGAAAATGAAAAATCCCTCTATACCCCCTCTGACGACTTGACAATGATTTCTGTTGACTAATTATTGTTATTCAGATGTTCATGGATACTTTGCACCCCACCATGATGCGTGCCAAGTCATATTAGATTTTTGAAGAAATATTGAAAATGAAAAATCCCTCTATACCCCCTCTATCGACCCGACAATGACATCAGTTGACAAATTATTGTTATTCAGATGGAAATAGATATTCTGCACCCCACCATGATGTGTGCCAAGTCATATTAGATTTTTGAAGAAATTTTGAAAATGAAAAATCCCTTTATACCCCCTCCAACGACCCGTCAATGATTTATGTCGACAAATTATTGTTATTCAGATGGAAATGGATATTCTGCACCCCACTATGATGCGTGCCAAGTCATATTTGATTTTGAAGAAATATTGAAAATGAAAAATCCCTCTATACCCCCTTCAACGACCCGTCAATGATTTCTGTTGCCGAATTATTGTTATTCAGATGGAAATGGATATTCTGCACCCCACTATGATGCGTGCCAAGTCATATTTGATTTTGAAGAAATATTGAAAATAAAAAATCCCTCTATACCCCTTTCAACGACCCGTCAATGATTTCTGTTGCCGAATTATTGTTATTCAGATGTAAATGGATATTCTGCACCCCACCATGATGCGTGCCAAGTCATATTTGATTTTGAGGTAATTTTGAAAATGAAAAATCCCTCTATACCCCCTCTGACGACCCGACAATGATTTCTGTTGACCAATTATTGTTATTGAGATGGAAATGGATATTCTGTACCCCACCATGATGCGTGCCAAGTCATATTTGATTTCTGAAGTCAATTTGAAAATGAAAAATCCCTCTATACCCCCTCTGACGACCCGACAATGATTTCTGTTGACGAATTATTGTTATTGAGATGAAAATAGATATTCTGTACCCCACCATGATGCGTGCCAAGTCATATTTGATTTATGAAGTCAATTTGAGAACGAAAAATCCCTCTATACCCCCTCTAACGACCCGACAATGATTTCTGTTGACGAATTATCGTTATTCAGATGGAAATGAATATTCTGCATCCCACCATGTTGCGTGCCAAGTCATATTTGATTTAGAGGTAATTTTGAAAATGAAAAATCCCTCTATACCCCCTCGGACGACCCGACAATGATTTCTGTTGACCAATTATTGTTATTGAGATGGAAATGGATATTCTGTACCCCACCATGATGCGTGTCAAGTCATATTTGATTTTTGAAGTCAATTTGAAAATGAAAAATCCCTCTATACCCCCTCTGACGACCCGACAATGATTTCTGTTGACGAATTATTGTTATTCAGATGGACATGGATACTTTGCACCCCAGCATGATGCGTGCCAAGTCATATTAGATTTTTGAAGAAATATTGAAAATGAAAAATTCCTCTATACCGCCTCTATCGACCCGACAATGACTTCTGTTGACGAATTATTGTTATTGAGATGGAAATAGATATTCTGTACCCCACCATGATGCGTGCCAAGTCATATTTGATTTATGAAGTCAATTTGAAAACGAAAAATCCCTCTATATCCCCTCTGACGACCCGACAATGATTTCTGTTGACGAATTATTGTTATTCAGATGGACATGGATACTTTGCACCCCACCATGATGCGTGCCAAGTCATATTAGATTTTTGAAGAAATATTGAAAATGAAAAATCCCTCTATACCGCCTCTATCGACCCGACAATGACTTCTGTTGACGAATTATTGTTATTGAGATGGAAATAGATATTCTGTACCCCACCATGATGCGTGCCAAGTCATATTAGATTTTTGAAGAAATATTGAAAATGAAAAATCCCTCTATACCCCCTCTGACGACCCGACAATGATTTCTGTTGACCAATTATTGTTATTGAGATGGAAATGGATATTCTGTACCCCACCATGATGCGTGCCAAGTCATATTTGATTTTTGAAGTCAATTTGAAAATGAAAAATCCCTCTATACCCCCTCTGACGACCCGACAATGATTTCTGTTGAAGAATTATTGTTATTCAGATGGACATGGATACTTTGCACCCCACCATGATGCGTGCCAAGTCATATTAGATTTTTGAAGAAATATTGAAAATGAAAAATCCCTCTATACCGCCTCTATCGACCCGACAATGACTTCTGTTGACGAATTATTGTAATTGAGATGGAAATAGATATTCTGTACCCCACCATGATGCGTGCCAAGTCATATTAGATTTTTGAAGAAATATTGAAAATGAAAAATCCCTCTATATCCCCTCTGACGACCCGACAATGATTTCTGTTGACGAGTTATTGTTATTCAGTTGGAAATGGATATTCTTCACCCCACCATGATGCGTGCCAAGTCATATTGGATTTTTGAAGAAATATTGAAAATGAAAAATCCCTCTATACCCCCTCTGACGACCCGACAATGATTTCTGTTGACGAATTATTGCTATTCAGATGTTCATGGATACTTTGCACCCCACCATGATGCGTGCCAAGTCATATTAGATTTTTGAAGAAATATTGAAAATGAAAAATCCCTCTATACCCCCTCTGACGACCCGACAATGATTTCTGTTGACAAATTATTGTTATTGAGATGGAAATGGATATTCTGTACCACACCATGATGCGTGCCAAGTCATATTAGATTATTGAAGATATTTTGAAAATGAAAAATCCCTCTATACCCCCTCCAACGACCCGTCAATGATTTCTGTTGACGAATTATTGTTATTCAGATGGAAATGGATATTCTGCACCCCACCATGATGTGTGCCAAGTCATATTAGATTTTTGAAGAAATTTTGAAAATGAGATATCCCTCTATACCCCCTCCAACGACCCGTCAATGATTTCTGTCGAAAAATTATTGTTATTCAGATGGTAATAGTTATTCTGCACTCAGCTATGAAGCGTGCCAAGTCATATTTGATTTTGAGGTAATTTTGAAAATGAAAAATCCCTTTATACCCCCTCTGACGACACGACAATAATTTCTGTTAAGGAATTATTGTTATTCAGATAGATATGGATATTCTGCACCCCACCATGATGCGTGCCAAGTAGTATTACATTTTTGAAGAAATATTGAAAATGAAAAATCCCTCTATACCACCTCTAACGATCCGACAATGATTTCTGTTGACGAATTATTGATATTTAAATATATATGGATACTTTGCACCCCACTATGATGCGTGCCAAGTCATATTAGATTTTTGAAGTAATTTTGAAAATGAGAAATACCTCTTTACCCCCTCTGACGACACGACAATGAATTAAATTGACGAATTATTGTTATTCAGATAGACATGGATACTTTGCACCCCACCGTGATGCGTGCCAAGTCATATTAGATTTTTGAAGTAATTTTGATAATGAAAAATCCCTCTATACCCCCTCTGACGACCCGACAATGATTTCTATTGACGAATTATTTTTATTCAGATGGACATGGATACTTTGCACCCCACCATGATGCGTGCCAAGTCATATTAGATTTTTGAAGATATATTGAAAATGAAAAATCCCTATATACCCCCTCTAACGACCCGACAATGATTTCTGTTGACAAATTATTGTTATTCAGATGAAAATGGATATTCTGCACCCTACCATGAAGCGTGCCAAGTCATATTTGATTTTGAGGTAATTTTGAAAATGAAAAATCCCTCTATACCCCCTCTGACGACCCGACAATGATTTCTGTTGACAAATTATTGTTATTGAGATGGAAATGAATATTCTGCACCCCACCAAGATGCGTGCCAAGTCATATAAGATTTTTGAAGAAATATTGAAAATGAAAAATCCCTCTATACCCCCTCTGACGACCCGACAATAATTTCTGTTGACGAATTATTGCTATTCAGATGTTCATGGATACTTTGCACCCCACCATGATGCGTGCCAAGTCATATTAGATTTTTGCAGGAATATTGAAAATGAAAAATCCCTCTATACCCCCTCTATCGACCCGACAATGATATCTGTTGACAAATTATTGTTATTCAGATGGAAATGGATTTTCTGCACCCCACCATGATGTGTGCCAAGTCATATTAGATTTTTGAAGAAATTTTGAAAATGAAAAATCCCTCTATACCCCCTCCAACGACCCGTCAGTGATTTCTGTCGACAAATTATTGTTGTTCAGATGGAAATGGATATTCTGCACCCCACTATGATGCGTGCCAAGTCATATTAGATTTTTGAAGAAATATTGAAAATGAAAAATCCCTCTATACCCCCTCTGACGATCCGACAATGATTTCTGTTGACGAATTATTGCTATTCAGATGTTCATGGATACTTTGCACCCCACCATGATGCGTGCCAAGTCATATTAGATTTTTGCAGGAATATTGAAAATGAAAAATCCCTCTATACCCCCTCTATCGACCCGACAATGACATCAGTTGACAAATTATTGTTATTCAGATGGAAATAGATATTCTGCACCCCACCATGATGTGTGCCAAGTCATATTAGATTTTTGAAGAAATTTTGATAATGAAAAATCCCTTTATACCCCCTCCAACGACCCGTCAATGATTTATGTCGACAAATTATTGTTATTCAGATGGAAATGGATATTCTGCACCCCACCATGATGCGTGCCAAGTCATATTAGATTTTTGAAGAAATATTGAAAATGAAAAATCCCTCTATATCCCCTCTGACGACCCGACAATGATTTCTGTTGACGAGTTATTGTTATTCAGTTGGAAATGGATATTCTTCACCCCACCATGATGCGTGCCAAGTCATATTGGATTTTTGAAGAAATATTGAAAATGAAAAATCCCTCTATACCCTCTCTGACGACCCGACAATGATTACTGTTGACGAATTATTGCTATTCAGATGTTCATGGATACTTTGCACCCCACCATGATGCGTGCCAAGTCATATTAGATTTTTGAAGAAATATTGAAAATGAAAAATCCCTCTATACCCCCTCTGACGACCCGACAATGATTTCTGTTGACAAATTATTGTTATTGAGATGGAAATGGATATTCTGTACCACACCATGATGCGTGCCAAGTCATATTAGATTATTGAAGATATTTTGAAAATGAAAAATCACTCTATACCCCCTCCAACGACCCGTCAATGATTTCTGTTGACGAATTATTGTTATTCAGATGGAAATGGATATTCTGCACCCCACCATGATGTGTGCCAAGTCATATTAGATTTTTGAAGAAATTTTGAAAATGAGATATCCCTCTATACCCCCTCCAACGACCCGTCAATGATTTCTGTCGAAAAATTATTGTTATTCAGATGGTAATAGTTATTCTGCACTCCACTATGAAGCGTGCCAAGTCATATTTGATTTTGAGGTAATTTTGAAAATGAAAAATCCCTTTATACCCCCTCTGACGACACGACAATGATTTTAATTGAAGAATTATGTAATTCAGATGGACATGGATACTTTGCACCCCACCATGATGCGTGCCAAGTCATATTAGATTTTTGAAGAAATATTGAAAATGAAAAATCCCTCTATACCCCCTCTGACGACCCGACAATGATTTCTGTTGACAAATTTTTGTTATTGAGATGGAAATGGATATTCTGTACCACACCATGATGCGTGCCAAGTCATATTAGATTATTGAAGATATTTTGAAAATGAAAAATCCCTCTATACCCCCTCCAACGACCCGTCAATGATTTCTGTTGACGAATTATTGTTATTCAGATGGAAATGGATATTCTGCACCTCACCATGATGTGTGCCAAGTCATATTAGATTTTTGAAGTAATTTTGAAAATGAAAAATCCCTCTATACCCCCTCTGACGACCCGACAATGATCTCTGTTGACAAATTATTGTTATTGAGATGGAAATGGATATTCTGTACCACACCATGATGCGTGCCAAGTCATATTAGATTATTGAAGAAATTTTGAAAATGAAAAATCCCTCTATACCCCCTCCAACGTCCCGTCAATGATTTCTGTTGACGAATTATTGTTATTCAGATGGAAATGGATATTCTGCACCCCACCATGATGCGTGCCAAGTCATATTTGATTTTGAGGTAATTTTGAAAATGAAAAATCCCTCTATACCCCCTCTGACGTCCCGACAATGATTTCTGTTGACAAATCATTGTTATTGAGATGGAAATGAATATTCTGTACCCCACCATGATGCGTGCCATGTCATATTTGATTATTGAAATCATTTTGATGATGAAAAATCCCTCTATACCCTCTCTGACGACACGACAATGATTTCTGTTAACCAATTATTGTTAGTTAGATATACATGAATACTTTGCACCCCACCATGATGCGTGCCAAGTCATATTAGATTTTGTGGTAATTTTGAAAATGAAAAATCTCTCTATACCCCCTCTGACGACACGACAATAATTTCTGTTAAGGAATTATTGTTATTCAGATAGATATGGATATTCTGCACCCCACCATGATGCGTGCCAAGTAGTATTAGATTTTTGAAGAAATATTGAAAATGAAAAATCCCTCTATACCACCTCTAACGATCCGACAATGATTTCTGTTGACGAATTATTGATATTTAAATATATATGGATACTTTGCACCCCACTATGATGCGTGCCAAGTCATATTAGATTTTTGAAGTAATTTTGAAAATGAGAAATACCTCTATACCCCCTCTGACGACACGACAATGAATTAAATTGACGAATTATTGTTATTCAGATAGACATGGATACTTTGCACCCCACCGTGATGCGTGCCAAGTCATATTAGATTTTTGAAGTAATTTTGATAATGAAAAATCCCTCTATACCCCCTCTGACGACCCGACAATGATTTCTATTGACGAATTATTTTTATTCAGATGGACATGGATACTTTGCACCCCACCATGATGCGTGCCAAGTCATATTAGATTTTTGAAGATATATTGAAAATGAAAAATCCCTATATACCCCCTCTAACGACCCGACAATGATTTCTGTTGACAAATTATTGTTATTCAGATGAAAATGGATATTCTGCACCCTACCATGTAGCGTGCCAAGTCATATTTGATTTTGAGGTAATTTTGAAAATGAAAAATCCCTCTATACCCCCTCTGACGACCCGACAATGATTTCTGTTGACAAATTATTGTTATTGAGATGGAAATGAATATTCTGCACCCCACCATGATGCGTGCCAAGTCATATTAGATTTTTGAAGAAATATTGAAAATGAAAAATCCCTCTATACCCCCTCTGACGACCCGACAATAATTTCTGTTGACGAATTATTTCTATTCAGATGTTCATGGATACTTTGCACCCCACCATGATGCGTGCCAAGTCATATTAGATTTTTGAAGAAATATTGAAAATGAAAAATCCCTCTATACCCCCTCTATCGACCCGACAATGATATCTGTTGACAAATTATTGTTATTCAGATGGAAATGGATTTTCTGCACCCCACCATGATGTGTGCCAAGTCATATTAGATTTTTGAAGAAATTTTGAAAATGAAAAATCCCTCTATACCCCCTCCAACGACCCGTCAGTGATTTCTGTCGACAAATTATTGTTGTTCAGATGGAAATGGATATTCTGCACCCCACTATGATGCGTGCCAAGTCATATTAGATTTTTGAAGAAATATTGAAAATGAAAAATCCCTCTATACCCCCTCTGACGATCCGACAATGATTTCTGTTGACGAATTATTGCTATTCAGATGTTCATGGATACTTTGCACCCCACCATGATGCGTGCCAAGTCATATTAGATTTTTGCAGGAATATTGAAAATGAAAAATCCCTCTATACCCCCTCTATCGACCCGACAATGACATCAGTTGACAAATTATTGTTATTCAGATGGAAATAGATATTCTGCACCCCACCATGATGTGTGCCAAGTCATATTAGATTTTTGAAGAAATTTTGATAATGAAAAATCCCTTTATACCCCCTCCAACGACCCGTCAATGATTTATGTCGACAAATTATTGTTATTCAGATGGAAATGGATATTCTGCACCCCACCATGATGCGTGCCAAGTCATATTAGATTTTTGAAGAAATATTGAAAATGAAAAATCCCTCTATATCCCCTCTGACGACCCGACAATGATTTCTGTTGACGAGTTATTGTTATTCAGTTGGAAATGGATATTCTTCACCCCACCATGATGCGTGCCAAGTCATATTGGATTTTTGAAGAAATATTGAAAATGAAAAATCCCTCTATACCCTCTCTGACGACCCGACAATGATTACTGTTGACGAATTATTGCTATTCAGATGTTCATGGATACTTTGCACCCCACCATGATGCGTGCCAAGTCATATTAGATTTTTGAAGAAATATTGAAAATGAAAAATCCCTCTATACCCCCTCTGACGACCCGACAATGATTTCTGTTGACAAATTATTGTTATTGAGATGGAAATGGATATTCTGTACCACACCATGATGCGTGCCAAGTCATATTAGATTATTGAAGATATTTTGAAAATGAAAAATCACTCTATACCCCCTCCAACGACCCGTCAATGATTTCTGTTGACGAATTATTGTTATTCAGATGGAAATGGATATTCTGCACCCCACCATGATGTGTGCCAAGTCATATTAGATTTTTGAAGAAATTTTGAAAATGAGATATCCCTCTATACCCCCTCCAACGACCCGTCAATGATTTCTGTCGAAAAATTATTGTTATTCAGATGGTAATAGTTATTCTGCACTCCACTATGAAGCGTGCCAAGTCATATTTGATTTTGAGGTAATTTTGAAAATGAAAAATCCCTTTATACCCCCTCTGACGACACGACAATGATTTTAATTGAAGAATTATGTAATTCAGATGGACATGGATACTTTGCACCCCACCATGATGCGTGCCAAGTCATATTAGATTTTTGAAGAAATATTGAAAATGAAAAATCCCTCTATACCCCCTCTGACGACCCGACAATGATTTCTGTTGACAAATTTTTGTTATTGAGATGGAAATGGATATTCTGTACCACACCATGATGCGTGCCAAGTCATATTAGATTATTGAAGATATTTTGAAAATGAAAAATCCCTCTATACCCCCTCCAACGACCCGTCAATGATTTCTGTTGACGAATTATTGTTATTCAGATGGAAATGGATATTCTGCACCTCACCATGATGTGTGCCAAGTCATATTAGATTTTTGAAGTAATTTTGAAAATGAAAAATCCCTCTATACCCCCTCTGACGACCCGACAATGATCTCTGTTGACAAATTATTGTTATTGAGATGGAAATGGATATTCTGTACCACACCATGATGCGTGCCAAGTCATATTAGATTATTGAAGAAATTTTGAAAATGAAAAATCCCTCTATACCCCCTCCAACGTCCCGTCAATGATTTCTGTTGACGAATTATTGTTATTCAGATGGAAATGGATATTCTGCACCCCACCATGATGCGTGCCAAGTCATATTTGATTTTGAGGTAATTTTGAAAATGAAAAATCCCTCTATACCCCCTCTGACGTCCCGACAATGATTTCTGTTGACAAATCATTGTTATTGAGATGGAAATGAATATTCTGTACCCCACCATGATGCGTGCCATGTCATATTTGATTATTGAAATCATTTTGATGATGAAAAATCCCTCTATACCCTCTCTGACGACACGACAATGATTTCTGTTAACCAATTATTGTTAGTTAGATATACATGAATACTTTGCACCCCACCATGATGCGTGCCAAGTCATATTAGATTTTGTGGTAATTTTGAAAATGAAAAATCTCTCTATACCCCCTCTGACGACACGACAATAATTTCTGTTAAGGAATTATTGTTATTCAGATAGATATGGATATTCTGCACCCCACCATGATGCGTGCCAAGTAGTATTAGATTTTTGAAGAAATATTGAAAATGAAAAATCCCTCTATACCACCTCTAACGATCCGACAATGATTTCTGTTGACGAATTATTGATATTTAAATATATATGGATACTTTGCACCCCACTATGATGCGTGCCAAGTCATATTAGATTTTTGAAGTAATTTTGAAAATGAGAAATACCTCTATACCCCCTCTGACGACACGACAATGAATTAAATTGACGAATTATTGTTATTCAGATAGACATGGATACTTTGCACCCCACCGTGATGCGTGCCAAGTCATATTAGATTTTTGAAGTAATTTTGATAATGAAAAATCCCTCTATACCCCCTCTGACGACCCGACAATGATTTCTATTGACGAATTATTTTTATTCAGATGGACATGGATACTTTGCACCCCACCATGATGCGTGCCAAGTCATATTAGATTTTTGAAGATATATTGAAAATGAAAAATCCCTATATACCCCCTCTAACGACCCGACAATGATTTCTGTTGACAAATTATTGTTATTCAGATGAAAATGGATATTCTGCACCCTACCATGTAGCGTGCCAAGTCATATTTGATTTTGAGGTAATTTTGAAAATGAAAAATCCCTCTATACCCCCTCTGACGACCCGACAATGATTTCTGTTGACAAATTATTGTTATTGAGATGGAAATGAATATTCTGCACCCCACCATGATGCGTGCCAAGTCATATTAGATTTTTGAAGAAATATTGAAAATGAAAAATCCCTCTATACCCCCTCTGACGACCCGACAATAATTTCTGTTGACGAATTATTTCTATTCAGATGTTCATGGATACTTTGCACCCCACCATGATGCGTGCCAAGTCATATTAGATTTTTGAAGAAATATTGAAAATGAAAAATCCCTCTATACCCCCTCTGACGACCCGACAATGATTTCTGTTGACGAATTATTGTTATTCAGTTGGAAATGGATATTCTGCACCCCACCATGATGCGTGCCAAGTCATATTGGATTTTTGAAGAAATATTGAAAATGAAAAATCCCTCTATACCCCCTCTGACGACCCGACAATGATTTCTGTTGACGAATTATTGCTATTCAGATGTTCATGGATACTTTGCACCCCACCATGATGCGTGCCAAGTCATATTAGATTTTTGAAGAAATATTGAAAATGAAAAATCCCTCTATACCCCCTCTGACGACACGACAATAATTTCTGTTAAGGAATTATTGTTATTCAGATAGATATGGATATTCTGCACCCCACCATGATGCGTGCCAAGTAGTATTAGATTTTTGAAGAAATATTGAAAATGAAAAATCCCTCTATACCACCTCTAACGATCCGACAATGATTTCTGTTGACGAATTATTGATATTTAAATATATATGGATACTTTGCACCCCACTATGATGCGTGCCAAGTCATATTAGATTTTTGAAGTAATTTTGAAAATGAGAAATACCTCTATACCCCCTCTGACGACACGACAATGAATTAAATTGACGAATTATTGTTATTCAGATAGACATGGATACTTTGCACCCCACCGTGATGCGTGCCAAGTCATATTAGATTTTTGAAGTAATTTTGATAATGAAAAATCCCTCTATACCCCCTCTGACGACCCGACAATGATTTCTATTGACGAATTATTTTTATTCAGATGGACATGGATACTTTGCACCCCACCATGATGCGTGCCAAGTCATATTAGATTTTTGAAGATATATTGAAAATGAAAAATCCCTATATACCCCCTCTAACGACCCGACAATGATTTCTGTTGACAAATTATTGTTATTCAGATGAAAATGGATATTCTGCACCCTACCATGTAGCGTGCCAAGTCATATTTGATTTTGAGGTAATTTTGAAAATGAAAAATCCCTCTATACCCCCTCTGACGACCCGACAATGATTTCTGTTGACAAATTATTGTTATTGAGATGGAAATGAATATTCTGCACCCCACCATGATGCGTGCCAAGTCATATTAGATTTTTGAAGAAATATTGAAAATGAAAAATCCCTCTATACCCCCTCTGACGACCCGACAATAATTTCTGTTGACGAATTATTTCTATTCAGATGTTCATGGATACTTTGCACCCCACCATGATGCGTGCCAAGTCATATTAGATTTTTGAAGAAATATTGAAAATGAAAAATCCCTCTATACCCCCTCTGACGACCCGACAATGATTTCAGTTGACGAATTATTGTTATTCAGTTGGAAATGGATATTCTGCACCCCACCATGATGCGTGCCAAGTCATATTGGATTTTTGAAGAAATATTGAAAATGAAAAATCCCTCTATACCCCCTCTGACGACCCGACAATGATTTCTGTTGACGAATTATTGCTATTCAGATGTTCATGGATACTTTGCACCCCACCATGATGCGTGCCAAGTCATATTAGATTTTTGAAGAAATATTGAAAATGAAAAATCCCTCTATACCCCCTCTATCGACCCGACAATGACATCTGTTGACAAATTATTGTTATTCAGATGGAAATGGATTTTCTGCACCCCACCATGATGTGTGCCAAGTCATATTAGATTTTTGAAGAAATTTTGAAAATGAAAAATCCCTCTATACCCCCTCCAACGACCCGTCAGTGATTTCTGTCGACAAATTATTGTTGTTCAGATGGAAATGGATATTCTGCACCCCACTATGATGCGTGCCAAGTCATATTAGATTTTTGAAGAAATATTGAAAAGGAAAAATCCCTCTATACCCCCTCTGACGACTTGACAATGATTTTTGTTGACGAATTATTGTTATTCAGATGTTCATGGATACTTTGCACCCCACCATGATGCGTGCCAAGTCATAATAGATTTTTGAAGAAATATTGAAAATGAAAAATCCCTCTATACCCCCTCTATCGACCCGACAATGACATCTGTTGACAAATTATTGTTATTCAGATGGAAGTGGATAGTCTGCACCCCACCATGATGTGTGCCAAGTCATATTAGATTTTTGAAGAAATTTTGAAAATGAAAAATCCCTTTATACCCCCTCCAACGACCCGTCAATGATTTATGTCGACAAATTATTGTTATTCAGATGGAAATGGATATTCTGCACCCCACTATGATGCGTGCCAAGTCATATTTGATTTTGAAGAAATATTGAAAATGAAAAATCCCTCTATACCCCCTCTGACGACTTGACAATGATTTCTGTTGACTAATTATTGTTATTCAGATGTTCATGGATACTTTGCACCCCACCATGATGCGTGCCAAGTCATATTAGATTTTTGAAGAAATATTGAAAATGAAAAATCCCTCTATACCCCCTCTATGGACCCGACAATGACATCAGTTGACAAATTATTGTTATTCAGATGGAAATAGATATTCTGCACCCCACCATGATGTGTGCCAAGTCATATTAGATTTTTGAAGAAATTTTGAAAATGAAAAATCCCTTTATACCCCCTCCAACGACCCGTCAATGATTTATGTCGACAAATTATTGTTATTCAGATGGAATTGGATATTCTGCACCCCACTATGATGCGTGCCAAGTCATATTTGATTTTGAAGAAATATTGAAAATGAAAAATCCCTCTATACCCCCTTCAACGACCCGTCAATGATTTCTGTTGCCGAATTATTGTTATTCAGATGGAAATGGATATTCTGCACCCCACTATGATGCGTGTCAAGTCATATTTGATTTTGAAGAAATATTGAAAATGAAAAATCCCTCTATACCCCTTTCAACGACCCGTCAATGATTTCTGTTGCCGAATTATTGTTATTCAGATGGAAATGGATATTCTGCACCCCACCATGATGCGTGCCAAGTCATATTTGATTTTGAGGTAATTTTGAAAATGAAAAATCCCTCTATACCCCCTCTGACGACCCGACAATGATTTCTGTTGACCAATTATTGTTATTGAGATGGAAATGGATATTCTGTACCCCACCATGATGCGTGCCAAGTCATATTTGATTTCTGAAGTCAATTTGAAAATGTAAAATCCCTCTATACCCCCTCTGACGACCCGACAATGATTTCTGTTGACGAATTATTGTTATTGAGATGAAAATAGATATTCTGTACCCCACCATGATGCGTGCCAAGTCATATTTGATTCATGAAGTCAATTTGAGAACGAAAAATCCCTCTATACCCCCTCTAACGACCCGACAATGATTTCTGTTGACGAATTATCGTTATTTAGATGAAAATGAATATTCTGCACCCCACCATGTTGCGTGCCAAGTCATATTTGATTTAGAGGTAATTTTGAAAATGAAAAATCCCTCTATACCCCCTCTGACGACCCGACAATGATTTCTGTTGACCAATTATTGTTATTGAGATGGAAATGGATATTCTGTACCCCACCATTATGCGTGTCAAGTCATATTTGATTTTTGAAGTCAATTTGAAAATGAAAAATCCCTCTATACACCCTCTGACGACCCGACAATGATTTCTGTTGACGAATTATTGTTATTCAGATGGACATGGATACTTCGCACCCCAGCATGATGCGTGCCAAGTCATATTAGATTTTTGAAGAAATATAGAAAATGAAAAATTCCTCTATACCGCCTCTATCGACCCGACAATGACTTCTGTTGACGAATTATTGTTATTGAGATGGAAATAGATATTCTGTACCCCACCATGATGCGTGCCAAGTCATATTTGATTTATGAAGTCAATTTGAAAACGAAAAATCCCTCTATATCCCCTCTGACGACCCGACAATGATTTCTGTTGACGAATTATTGTTATTCAGATGGACATGGATACTTTGCACCCCACCATGATGCGTGCCAAGTCATATTAGATTTTTGAAGAAATATTGAAAATGAAAAATCCCTCTATACCGCCTCTATCGACCCGACAATGACTTCTGTTGACGAATTATTGTTATTGAGATGGAAATAGATATTCTGTACCCCACCATGATGCGTGCCAAGTCATATTAGATTTTTGAAGAAATATTGAAAATGAAAAATCCCTCTATACCCCCTCTGACGACCCGACAATGATTTCTGTTGACCAATTATTGTTATTGAGATGGAAATGGATATTCTGTACCCCACCATGATGCGTGCCAAGTCATATTTGATTTTTGAAGTCAATTTGAAAATGAAAAATCCCTCTATACCCCCTCTGACGACCCGACAATGATTTCTGTTGACGAATTATTGTTATTCAGATGGACATGGATACTTTGCACCCCACCATAATGCGTGCCAAGTCATATTAGATTTTCGAAGAAATATTGAAAATGAAAAATCCCTCTATACCGCCTCTATCGACCCGACAATGACTTTTGTTGACGAATTATTGTTATTGAGATGGAAATAGATATTCTGTACCCCACCATGATGCGTGCCAAGTCATATTAGATTTTTGAAGAAATATTGAAAATGAAAAATCCCTCTATATCTCCTCTGACGACCCGACAATGATTTCTGTTGACGAGTTATTGTTATTCAGTTGGAAATGGATATTCTTCACCCCACCATGATGCGTGCCAAGTCATATTGGATTTTTGAAGAAATATTGAAAATGAAAAATCCCTCTATACCCCCTCTGACGTCCCGACAATGATTTCTGTTGACGAATTATTGCTATTCAGATGTTCATGGATACTTTGCACCCCACCATGATGCGTGCCAAGTCATATTAGATTTTTGAAGAAATATTGAAAATGAAAAATCCCTCTATACCCCCTCTGACGACCCGACAATGATTTCTGTTGACAAATTATTGTTATTGAGATGGAAATGGATATTCTGTACCACACCATGATGCGTGCCAAGTCATATTAGATTATTGAAGATATTTTGAAAATGAAAAATCCCTCTATACCCCCTCCAACGACCCGTCAATGATTTCTGTTGACGAATTATTGTTATTCAGATGGAAATGGATATTCTGCACCCCACCATGATGTGTGCCAAGTCATATTAGATTTTTGAAGAAATTTTGAAAATGAGATATCCCTCTATACCCCCTCCAACGACCCGTCAATGATTTCTGTCGAAAAATTATTGTTATTCAGATGGTAATAGTTATTCTGCACTCCACTATGAAGCGTGCCAAGTCATATTTGATTTTGAGGTAATTTTGAAAATGAAAAATCCCTTTATACCCCCTCTGACGACACGACAATGATTTTAATTGAAGAATTATGTAATTCAGATGGACATGGATACTTTGCACCCCACCTTGATGCGTGCCAAGTCATTTTTGATTTTGAGGTAATTTTGAAAATGAAAAATCCCTCTATACCCACTCTGACCACCCGACAATGATCTCTGTTGACAAATTATTGTTATTGAGATGGAAATGGATATTCTGTACCACACCATGATGCGTGCCAAGTCATATTAGATTATTGAAGAAATTTTGAAAATGAAAAATCCCTCTATACCCCCTCCAACGTCCCGTCAATGATTTCTGTTGACGAATTATTGTTATTCAGATGGAAATGGATATTCTGCACCCCACCATGATGCGTGCCAAGTCATATTTGATTTTGAGGTAATTTTGAAAATGAAAAATCCCTCTATACCCCCTCTGACGTCCCGACAATGATTTCTGTTGACAAATCATTGTTATTGAGATGGAAATGAATATTCTGTACCCCACCATGATGCGTGCCATGTCATATTTGATTATTGAAATCATTTTGATGATGAAAAATCCCTCTATACCCTCTCTGACGACACGACAATGATTTCTGTTAACCAATTATTGTTAGTTAGATATACATGAATACTTTGCACCCCACCATGATGCGTGCCAAGTCATATTAGATTTTGTGGTAATTTTGAAAATGAAAAATCTCTCTATACCCCCTCTGACGACACGACAATAATTTCTGTTAAGGAATTATTGTTAATCAGATAGATATGGATATTCTGCACCCCACCATGATGCGTGCCAAGTAGTATTAGATTTTTGAAGAAATATTGAAAATGAAAAATCCCTCTATACCACCTCTAACGATCCGACAATGATTTCTGTTGACGAATTATTGATATTTAAATATATATGGATACTTTGCACCCCACTATGATGCGTGCCAAGTCATATTAGATTTTTGAAGTAATTTTGAAAATGAGAAATACCTCTATACCCCCTCTGACGACACGACAATGAATTAAATTGACGAATTATTGTTATTCAGATAGACATAGATACTTTGCACCCCACTATGATGCGTGCCAAGTCATATTAGATTTTTGAAGTAATTTTGAAAATGAGAAATACCTCTATACCCCCTCTGACGACACGACAATGAATTAAATTGACGAATTATTGTTATTCAGATAGACATGGATACTTTGCACCCCACCGTGATGCGTGCCAAGTCATATTAGATTTTTGAAGTAATTTTGATAATGAAAAATCCCTCTATACCCCCTCTGACGACCCGACAATGATTTCTATTGACGAATTATTTTTATTCAGATGGACATGGATACTTTGCACCCCACCATGATGCGTGCCAAGTCATATTAGATTTTTGAAGATATATTGAAAATGAAAAATCCCTATATACCCCCTCTAACGACCCGACAATGATTTCTGTTGACAAATTATTGTTATTCAGATGAAAATGGATATTCTGCACCCTACCATGAAGCGTGCCAAGTCATATTTGATTTTGAGGTAATTTTGAAAATGAAAAATCCCTCTATACCCCCTCTGACGACCCGACAATGATTTCTGTTGACAAATTATTGTTATTGAGATGGAAATGAATATTCTGCACCCCACCATGATGCGTGCCAAGTCATATTAGATTTTTGAAGAAATATTGAAAATGAAAAATCCCTCTATACCCCCTCTGACGACCCGACAATAATTTCTGTTGACGAATTATTTCTATTCAGATGTTCATGGATACTTTGCACCCCACCATGATGCGTGCCAAGTCATATTAGATTTTTGAAGAAATATTGAAAATGAAAAATCCCTCTATACCCCCTCTATCGACCAGACAATGACATCTGTTGACAAATTATTGATATTCAGATGGAAATGGATTTTCTGCACCCCACCATGATGTGTGCCAAGTCATATTAGATATTTGAAGAAATTTTGAAAATGAAAAATCCCTCTATACCCCCTCCAACGACCCGTCAATGATTTCTGTCGACAAATTATTGTTATTCGGATGGAAATGGATATTCTGCACCCCACTATGATGCGTGCCAAGTCATATTTGATTTTGAGGTAATTTTGAAAATGAAAAATCCCTCTATACCCCCTCTGACGACCCGACAATGAAGTAAATTGACGAATTAATGTTATTCAGATGGACATGGATACTTTGCACCCCACCATGATGCGTGCCAAGTCATATTTGATTTATGAAGTCAATTTGAAAACGAAAGATCCCTCTATACCCCCTCTAACGACCCGACAATGATTTATGTTGACGAATTATCGTTATTCAGATGGATATGAATATTCTGCACCCCACCATGTTGCGTGCCAAGTCATATTTGATTTAGAGGTAATTTTGAAAATTAAAAATCCCTCTATACCCCCTTTGACGACCCGACAATGATTTATGTTGACGAATTATTGTTACTGAGATGGAATTGGATATTCTGTACCCCACCATGATGCATGCCAAGTCATATTTGATTTTTGAAGTCAATTTGAAAATGAAAAACCCCTCTATACCCCCTCTGACGACCCGACAATGATTTCTGTTGACGAATTATTGTTATTCAGATGGACATGGATACTTTGCACCACACCATGATGCGTGCCAAGTCATATTAGATTTTTGAAGAAATATTGAAAATGATAAATCCCTCTATACCGCCTCTATCGACCCGACAATGGCTTCTGTTGACAAATTATTGTTATTCAGATGGAAATGGATATTCCGCACCCCACCATGATGTGTGCCAAGTCATATTAGATTTTTGAAGAAATATTGAACATGAGAAATCCCTCTATACCTCCTCCAACGACCCGTCAATGATTTCTGTCGACAAATTATTGTTATTCAGATGGTAATAGATATTCTGCACTCCACAATGATGCGTGCCAAGTCATATTTGATTTTGAGGTAATTTTGAAAATGAAAAATCCCTTTATACCCCCTCTGACGACACGACAATGAATTTAATTGAAGAATTATGTAATTCAGATGGACATGGATACTTTGCACCCCACCATGATGCGTGCCAAGTCATTTTTGATTTTGAGGTAATTTTGAAAACGAAAAATCCCTCTATACCCCCTCTGACGACCTGACCATGATTTCTGTTGACAAATTATTGTTATTGAGATGGAAATGGATATTCTGCATCCCACCATGATGCGTGCCAAGTAATATTAGATTTTTGAAGAAATATTGAAAATGAAAAATCACTCTATACCCCCTCCAACGACCCGTATATGATTTCTGTTGACGAATTATTGTTATTCAGATGGACATGGATACTTTGCACCACACCATGATGCGTGCCAAGTCATATTAGATTTTTGAAGAAATATTGAAAATGATAAATCCCTCTATACCGCCTCTATCGACCCGACAATGGCTTCTGTTGACAAATTATTGTTATTCAGATGGAAATGGATATTCCGCACCCCACCATGATGTGTGCCAAGTCATATTAGATTTTTGAAGAAATATTGAACATGAGAAATCCCTCTATACCTCCTCCAACGACCCGTCAATGATTTCTGTCGACAAATTATTGTTATTCAGATGGTAATAGATATTCTGCACTCCACCATGATGCGTGCCAAGTCATATTAGATTTTTGAAGAAATATTGAAAATGAAAAATCCCTCTATACCCCCTCTGACGACCCGACAATGATTTCAGTTGACGAATTATTGTTATTCAGTTGGAAATGGATATTCTGCACCCCACCATGATGCGTGCCAAGTCATATTGGATTTTTGAAGAAATATTGAAAATGAAAAATCCCTCTATACCCCCTCTGACGACCCGACAATGATTTCTGTTGACGAATTATTGCTATTCAGATGTTCATGGATACTTTGCACCCCACCATGATGCGTGCCAAGTCATATTAGATTTTTGAAGAAATATTGAAAATGAAAAATCCCTCTATACCCCCTCTATCGACCCGACAATGACATCTGTTGACAAATTATTGTTATTCAGATGGAAATGGATTTTCTGCACCCCACCATGATGTGTGCCAAGTCATATTAGATTTTTGAAGAAATTTTGAAAATGAAAAATCCCTCTATACCCCCTCCAACGACCCGTCAGTGATTTCTGTCGACAAATTATTGTTGTTCAGATGGAAATGGATATTCTGCACCCCACTATGATGCGTGCCAAGTCATATTAGATTTTTGAAGAAATATTGAAAAGGAAAAATCCCTCTATACCCCCTCTGACGACTTGACAATGATTTTTGTTGACGAATTATTGTTATTCAGATGTTCATGGATACTTTGCACCCCACCATGATGCGTGCCAAGTCATAATAGATTTTTGAAGAAATATTGAAAATGAAAAATCCCTCTATACCCCCTCTATCGACCCGACAATGACATCTGTTGACAAATTATTGTTATTCAGATGGAAGTGGATAGTCTGCACCCCACCATGATGTGTGCCAAGTCATATTAGATTTTTGAAGAAATTTTGAAAATGAAAAATCCCTTTATACCCCCTCCAACGACCCGTCAATGATTTATGTCGACAAATTATTGTTATTCAGATGGAAATGGATATTCTGCACCCCACTATGATGCGTGCCAAGTCATATTTGATTTTGAAGAAATATTGAAAATGAAAAATCCCTCTATACCCCCTCTGACGACTTGACAATGATTTCTGTTGACTAATTATTGTTATTCAGATGTTCATGGATACTTTGCACCCCACCATGATGCGTGCCAAGTCATATTAGATTTTTGAAGAAATATTGAAAATGAAAAATCCCTCTATACCCCCTCTATGGACCCGACAATGACATCAGTTGACAAATTATTGTTATTCAGATGGAAATAGATATTCTGCACCCCACCATGATGTGTGCCAAGTCATATTAGATTTTTGAAGAAATTTTGAAAATGAAAAATCCCTTTATACCCCCTCCAACGACCCGTCAATGATTTATGTCGACAAATTATTGTTATTCAGATGGAATTGGATATTCTGCACCCCACTATGATGCGTGCCAAGTCATATTTGATTTTGAAGAAATATTGAAAATGAAAAATCCCTCTATACCCCCTTCAACGACCCGTCAATGATTTCTGTTGCCGAATTATTGTTATTCAGATGGAAATGGATATTCTGCACCCCACTATGATGCGTGTCAAGTCATATTTGATTTTGAAGAAATATTGAAAATGAAAAATCCCTCTATACCCCTTTCAACGACCCGTCAATGATTTCTGTTGCCGAATTATTGTTATTCAGATGGAAATGGATATTCTGCACCCCACCATGATGCGTGCCAAGTCATATTTGATTTTGAGGTAATTTTGAAAATGAAAAATCCCTCTATACCCCCTCTGACGACCCGACAATGATTTCTGTTGACCAATTATTGTTATTGAGATGGAAATGGATATTCTGTACCCCACCATGATGCGTGCCAAGTCATATTTGATTTCTGAAGTCAATTTGAAAATGTAAAATCCCTCTATACCCCCTCTGACGACCCGACAATGATTTCTGTTGACGAATTATTGTTATTGAGATGAAAATAGATATTCTGTACCCCACCATGATGCGTGCCAAGTCATATTTGATTCATGAAGTCAATTTGAGAACGAAAAATCCCTCTATACCCCCTCTAACGACCCGACAATGATTTCTGTTGACGAATTATCGTTATTTAGATGAAAATGAATATTCTGCACCCCACCATGTTGCGTGCCAAGTCATATTTGATTTAGAGGTAATTTTGAAAATGAAAAATCCCTCTATACCCCCTCTGACGACCCGACAATGATTTCTGTTGACCAATTATTGTTATTGAGATGGAAATGGATATTCTGTACCCCACCATTATGCGTGTCAAGTCATATTTGATTTTTGAAGTCAATTTGAAAATGAAAAATCCCTCTATACACCCTCTGACGACCCGACAATGATTTCTGTTGACGAATTATTGTTATTCAGATGGACATGGATACTTCGCACCCCAGCATGATGCGTGCCAAGTCATATTAGATTTTTGAAGAAATATAGAAAATGAAAAATTCCTCTATACCGCCTCTATCGACCCGACAATGACTTCTGTTGACGAATTATTGTTATTGAGATGGAAATAGATATTCTGTACCCCACCATGATGCGTGCCAAGTCATATTTGATTTATGAAGTCAATTTGAAAACGAAAAATCCCTCTATATCCCCTCTGACGACCCGACAATGATTTCTGTTGACGAATTATTGTTATTCAGATGGACATGGATACTTTGCACCCCACCATGATGCGTGCCAAGTCATATTAGATTTTTGAAGAAATATTGAAAATGAAAAATCCCTCTATACCGCCTCTATCGACCCGACAATGACTTCTGTTGACGAATTATTGTTATTGAGATGGAAATAGATATTCTGTACCCCACCATGATGCGTGCCAAGTCATATTAGATTTTTGAAGAAATATTGAAAATGAAAAATCCCTCTATACCCCCTCTGACGACCCGACAATGATTTCTGTTGACCAATTATTGTTATTGAGATGGAAATGGATATTCTGTACCCCACCATGATGCGTGCCAAGTCATATTTGATTTTTGAAGTCAATTTGAAAATGAAAAATCCCTCTATACCCCCTCTGACGACCCGACAATGATTTCTGTTGACGAATTATTGTTATTCAGATGGACATGGATACTTTGCACCCCACCATAATGCGTGCCAAGTCATATTAGATTTTCGAAGAAATATTGAAAATGAAAAATCCCTCTATACCGCCTCTATCGACCCGACAATGACTTTTGTTGACGAATTATTGTTATTGAGATGGAAATAGATATTCTGTACCCCACCATGATGCGTGCCAAGTCATATTAGATTTTTGAAGAAATATTGAAAATGAAAAATCCCTCTATATCTCCTCTGACGACCCGACAATGATTTCTGTTGACGAGTTATTGTTATTCAGTTGGAAATGGATATTCTTCACCCCACCATGATGCGTGCCAAGTCATATTGGATTTTTGAAGAAATATTGAAAATGAAAAATCCCTCTATACCCCCTCTGACGTCCCGACAATGATTTCTGTTGACGAATTATTGCTATTCAGATGTTCATGGATACTTTGCACCCCACCATGATGCGTGCCAAGTCATATTAGATTTTTGAAGAAATATTGAAAATGAAAAATCCCTCTATACCCCCTCTGACGACCCGACAATGATTTCTGTTGACAAATTATTGTTATTGAGATGGAAATGGATATTCTGTACCACACCATGATGCGTGCCAAGTCATATTAGATTATTGAAGATATTTTGAAAATGAAAAATCCCTCTATACCCTCTCCAACGACCCGTCAATGATTTCTGTTGACGAATTATTGTTATTCAGATGGAAATGGATATTCTGCACCCCACCATGATGTGTGCCAAGTCATATTAGATTTTTGAAGAAATTTTGAAAATGAGATATCCCTCTATACCCCCTCCAACGACCCGTCAATGATTTCTGTCGAAAAATTATTGTTATTCAGATGGTAATAGTTATTCTGCACTCCACTATGAAGCGTGCCAAGTCATATTTGATTTTGAGGTAATTTTGAAAATGAAAAATCCCTTTATACCCCCTCTGACGACACGACAATGATTTTAATTGAAGAATTATGTAATTCAGATGGACATGGATACTTTGCACCCCACCTTGATGCGTGCCAAGTCATTTTTGATTTTGAGGTAATTTTGAAAATGAAAAATCCCTCTATACCCACTCTGACCACCCGACAATGATCTCTGTTGACAAATTATTGTTATTGAGATGGAAATGGATATTCTGTACCACACCATGATGCGTGCCAAGTCATATTAGATTATTGAAGAAATTTTGAAAATGAAAAATCCCTCTATACCCCCTCCAACGTCCCGTCAATGATTTCTGTTGACGAATTATTGTTATTCAGATGGAAATGGATATTCTGCACCCCACCATGATGCGTGCCAAGTCATATTTGATTTTGAGGTAATTTTGAAAATGAAAAATCCCTCTATACCCCCTCTGACGTCCCGACAATGATTTCTGTTGACAAATCATTGTTATTGAGATGGAAATGAATATTCTGTACCCCACCATGATGCGTGCCATGTCATATTTGATTATTGAAATCATTTTGATGATGAAAAATCCCTCTATACCCTCTCTGACGACACGACAATGATTTCTGTTAACCAATTATTGTTAGTTAGATATACATGAATACTTTGCACCCCACCATGATGCGTGCCAAGTCATATTAGATTTTGTGGTAATTTTGAAAATGAAAAATCTCTCTATACCCCCTCTGACGACACGACAATAATTTCTGTTAAGGAATTATTGTTAATCAGATAGATATGGATATTCTGCACCCCACCATGATGCGTGCCAAGTAGTATTAGATTTTTGAAGAAATATTGAAAATGAAAAATCCCTCTATACCACCTCTAACGATCCGACAATGATTTCTGTTGACGAATTATTGATATTTAAATATATATGGATACTTTGCACCCCACTATGATGCGTGCCAAGTCATATTAGATTTTTGAAGTAATTTTGAAAATGAGAAATACCTCTATACCCCCTCTGACGACACGACAATGAATTAAATTGACGAATTATTGTTATTCAGATAGACATAGATACTTTGCACCCCACTATGATGCGTGCCAAGTCATATTAGATTTTTGAAGTAATTTTGAAAATGAGAAATACCTCTATACCCCCTCTGACGACACGACAATGAATTAAATTGACGAATTATTGTTATTCAGATAGACATGGATACTTTGCACCCCACCGTGATGCGTGCCAAGTCATATTAGATTTTTGAAGTAATTTTGATAATGAAAAATCCCTCTATACCCCCTCTGACGACCCGACAATGATTTCTATTGACGAATTATTTTTATTCAGATGGACATGGATACTTTGCACCCCACCATGATGCGTGCCAAGTCATATTAGATTTTTGAAGATATATTGAAAATGAAAAATCCCTATATACCCCCTCTAACGACCCGACAATGATTTCTGTTGACAAATTATTGTTATTCAGATGAAAACGGATATTCTGCACCCTACCATGAAGCGTGCCAAGTCATATTTGATTTTGAGGTAATTTTGAAAATGAAAAATCCCTCTATACCCCCTCTGACGACCCGACAATGATTTCTGTTGACAAATTATTGTTATTGAGATGGAAATGAATATTCTGCACCCCACCATGATGCGTGCCAAGTCATATTAGATTTTTGAAGAAATATTGAAAATGAAAAATCCCTCTATACCCCCTCTGACGACCCGACAATAATTTCTGTTGACGAATTATTTCTATTCAGATGTTCATGGATACTTTGCACCCCACCATGATGCGTGCCAAGTCATATTAGATTTTTGAAGAAATATTGAAAATGAAAAATCCCTCTATACCCCCTCTATCGACCAGACAATGACATCTGTTGACAAATTATTGATATTCAGATGGAAATGGATTTTCTGCACCCCACCATGATGTGTGCCAAGTCATATTAGATATTTGAAGAAATTTTGAAAATGAAAAATCCCTCTATACCCCCTCCAACGACCCGTCAATGATTTCTGTCGACAAATTATTGTTATTCGGATGGAAATGGATATTCTGCACCCCACTATGATGCGTGCCAAGTCATATTTGATTTTGAGGTAATTTTGAAAATGAAAAATCCCTCTATACCCCCTCTGACGACCCGACAATGAAGTAAATTGACGAATTAATGTTATTCAGATGGACATGGATACTTTGCACCCCACCATGATGCGTGCCAAGTCATATTTGATTTATGAAGTCAATTTGAAAACGAAAGATCCCTCTATACCCCCTCTAACGACCCGACAATGATTTATGTTGACGAATTATCGTTATTCAGATGGATATGAATATTCTGCACCCCACCATGTTGCGTGCCAAGTCATATTTGATTTAGAGGTAATTTTGAAAATTAAAAATCCCTCTATACCCCCTTTGACGACCCGACAATGATTTATGTTGACGAATTATTGTTACTGAGATGGAATTGGATATTCTGTACCCCACCATGATGCATGCCAAGTCATATTTGATTTTTGAAGTCAATTTGAAAATGAAAAACCCCTCTATACCCCCTCTGACGACCCGACAATGATTTCTGTTGACGAATTATTGTTATTCAGATGGACATGGATACTTTGCACCACACCATGATGCGTGCCAAGTCATATTAGATTTTTGAAGAAATATTGAAAATGATAAATCCCTCTATACCGCCTCTATCGACCCGACAATGGCTTCTGTTGACAAATTATTGTTATTCAGATGGAAATGGATATTCCGCACCCCACCATGATGTGTGCCAAGTCATATTAGATTTTTGAAGAAATATTGAACATGAGAAATCCCTCTATACCTCCTCCAACGACCCGTCAATGATTTCTGTCGACAAATTATTGTTATTCAGATGGTAATAGATATTCTGCACTCCACAATGATGCGTGCCAAGTCATATTTGATTTTGAGGTAATTTTGAAAATGAAAAATCCCTTTATACCCCCTCTGACGACACGACAATGAATTTAATTGAAGAATTATGTAATTCAGATGGACATGGATACTTTGCACCCCACCATGATGCGTGCCAAGTCATTTTTGATTTTGAGGTAATTTTGAAAACGAAAAATCCCTCTATACCCCCTCTGACGACCTGACCATGATTTCTGTTGACAAATTATTGTTATTGAGATGGAAATGGATATTCTGCATCCCACCATGATGCGTGCCAAGTAATATTAGATTTTTGAAGAAATATTGAAAATGAAAAATCACTCTATACCCCCTCCAACGACCCGTATATGATTTCTGTTGACGAATTATTGTTATTCAGATGGGAGTGGATATTCTGCACCCCACCATGATGCGTGCCAAGTCATATTTGATTTTGAGGTAATTTTGAAAATGAAAAATCCCTCTATACCACCTCTGACGTCCCGACAATGATTTCTATTGACAAATCATTGTTATTGAGATGGAAATGGATATTCTGTACCCCACCATGATGCGTGCCATGTCATATTTGATTATTGAAATCATTTTGATAATGAAAAATCCCTCTATACCCCCTCTGACGACACGACAATGATTTCTGTTAACCAATTATTGTTAGTTAGATATACATGAATACTTTGCACCCCACCATGATGCGTGCCAAGTCATATTAGATTTTGTGGTAATTTTGAAAATGAAAAATCTCTCTATACCCCCTCTGACGACACGACAATAATTTCTGTTAAGGAATTATTGTTATTCAGATAGATATGGATATTCTGCACCCCACCATGATGCGTGCCAAGTAGTATTAGATTTTTGAAGAAATATTGAAAATGAAAAATCCCTCTATACCACCTCTAACGATCCGACAATGATTTCTGTTGACGAATTATTGATATGTAAATATATATGGATACTTTGCACCCCACTATGATGCGTGCCAAGTCATATTAGATTTTTGAAGTAATTTTGAAAATGAGAAATACCTCTATACCCCCTCTGACGACACGACAATGAATTAAATTGACGAATTATTGTTATTCAGATAGACATGGATACTTTGCACCCCACCGTGATGCGTGCCAAGTCATATTAGATTTTTGAAGTAATTTTGAAAATGAAAAATCTCTCTATACCCCCTCTGACGACACGACAATAATTTCTGTTAAGGAAATATTGTTATTCAGATAGATATGGATATTCTGCACCCCACCATGATGCGTGCCAAGTAATATTAGATTTTTGAAGAAATATTGAAAATGAAAAATCCCTCTATACCCCCTCTGACGACACGACAATGATTTAAATTGGCGAATTATTGTTATTCAGATAGACATGGATACTTTGCACCCCACTATGATGCGTGCCAAGTCATAATAGATTTTTGAAGTAATTTTGAAAATGAGAAATACCTCTATACCCCCTCTGACGACACGACAATGATTTTAATTGACGAATTATTGTTATTCAGATGGACATGGATACTTTGCACCCCACCATGATGCGTGCCAAGTCATATTAGATTTTTGAAGTAATTTTGATAATGAAAAATCCCTCTATACCCCCTCTGACGACCCGACAAAGATTTCTGTTGACGAATTATCATTATTCATATGGACATGGTAACTTTGCACCCCACCATGATGCGTGCCAAGTCATATTAGATTTTTGAAGATATATTGAAAATGAAAAATCCCTATATACCCCCTCTAACGACCCGACAATTATTTCTGTTGACAAATTATTGTTATTCAGATGAAAATGGATATTCTGCACCCTACCATGAAGCGTGCCAAGTCATATTTGATTTTGAGGTAATTTTGAAAATGAAAAATCCCTCTATACCCCCTCTGACGACCCGACAATGATTTCTGTTGACAAATTATTGTTATTGAGATGGAAATGGATATTCTGCACCCCACCATGATGCGTGCCAAGTCATATTAGATTTTTGAAGAAATATTGAAAATGAAAAATCCCTCTATACCCCCTCTATCGACCCGACAATGACATCTGTTGACAAATTATTGTTATTCAGATAGAAATGGATTTTCTGCACCCCACCATGATGTGTGCCAAGTCATATTAGATATTTGAAGAAATTTTGAAATTGAAAAATCCCTCAATACCCCCTCCAACGACCCGTCAATGATTTCTGTCGACAAATTATTGTTATTGAGATGGAAATGGATATTCTGCACCCCACTATGATGCGTGCCAAGTCATATTTGATTTTGAGGTAATTTTGAAAATGAAAAATCCCTCTATACCCCCTCTGACGACCCGACAATGAAGTAAATTGACGAATTATTGTTATTCAGATGGACATGGATACTTTGCACCCCACCATGATGCGTGCCAAGTCATATTTGATTTATGAAGTCAATTTGAAAACGAAAGATCCCTCTATACCCCCTCTAACGACCCGACAATGATTTATGTTGACGAATTATCGTTATTCAGATGGAAATGAATATTCTGCACCCCACCATGTTGCGTGCCAAGTCATATTTGATTTAGAGGTAATTTTGAAAATGAAAAATCCCTCTATACCCCCTCTGACGACCCGACAATGATTTCTGTTGACCAATTATTGTTATTGAGATGGAAATGGATATTCTGTACCCCACCATGATGCATACCAAGTCATATTTGATTTTTGAAGTCAATTTGAAAATGAAAAACCCCTCTATACCCCCTCTGACGACCCGACAATGATTTCTGTTGACGAATTATTGTTATTCAGATGGACATGGATACTTTGCACCACACCATGATGCGTGCCAAGTCATATTAGATTTTTGAAGAAATATTGAAAATGATAAATCCCTCTATACCGCCTCTATCGACCCGACAATGGCTTCTGTTGACAAATTATTGTTATTCAGATGGAAATGGATATTCCGCACCCCACCAAGATGTGTGCCAAGTCATATTAGATTTTTGAAGAAATATTGAACATGAGAAATCCCTCTATACCCCCTCCAACGACCCGTCAATGATTTCTGTCGACAAATTATTGTTATTCAGATGGTAACAGATATTCTGCACTCCACAATGATGCGTGCCAAGTCATATTTGATTTTGAGGTAATTTTGAAAATGAAAAATCCCTTTATACCCCCTCTGACGACACGACAATGATTTTAATTGAAGAATTATGTAATTCAGATGGACATGGATACTTTGCACCCCACCATGATGCGTGCCAAGTCATTTTTGATTTTGAGGTAATTTTGAAAATGAAAAATCCCTCTATACCCCCTCTGACGACCCGACAATGATTTCTGTTGACAAATTATTGTTATTGAGATGGAAATGGATATTCTGCACCCCACCATGATGCGTGCCAAGTAATATTAGATTTTTGAAGAAATATTGAAAATGAAAAATCACTCTATACCACCTCCAACGACCCGTCAATAATTTCTGTTGACGAATTATTGTTATTCAGATGGGAGTGGATATTCTGCACCCCACCATGATGCGTGCCAAGTCATATTTGATTTTGAGGTAATTTTGAAAATGAAAAATCCCTCTATACCCCCTCTGACGTCCCGACAATGATTTCTATTGACAAATCATTGTTATTGAGATGGAAATGGATATTCTGTACCCCACCATGATGCGTGCCATGTCATATTTGATTATTGAAATCATTTTGATAATGAAAAATCCCTCTATACCCCCTCTGACGACACGACAATGATTTCTGTTAACCAATTATTGTTAGTTAGATATACATGAATACTTTGCACCCCACCATGATGCGTGCCAAGTCATATTAGATTTTGAGGTAATTTTGAAAATGAAAAATCTCTCTATACCCCCTCTGACGACACGACAATGATTTCTGTTGACGAATTATTGATATTTAAATATATATGGATACTTTGCACCCCACTATGATGCGTGCCAAGTCATATTAGATTTTTGAAGTAATTTTGAAAATGAGAAATACCTCTATACCCCCTCTGACGACACGACAATGATTTAAATTGACGAATTATTGTTAATCAGATGGACATGGATACTTTGCACCCCACCATGATGCGTGCCAAGTCATATTAGATTTTTGAAGTAATTTTGAAAATGAAAAATCTCTCTATACCCCCTCTGACGACACGACAATAATTTCTGTTAAGGAATTATTGTTATTCAGATAGATATGGATATTCTGCACCCCACCATGATGCGTGCCAAGTAATATTAGATTTTTGAAGAAATATTGAAAATGAAAAATCCCTCTATACCCCCTCTGACGACACGACAATGATTTAAATTGGCGAATTATTGTTATTCAGATAGACATGGATACTTTGCACCCCACTATGATGCGTGCCAAGTCATAATAGATTTTTGAAGTAATTTTGAAAATGAGAAATACCTCTATACCCCCTCTGACGACACGACAATGATTTTAATTGACGAATTATTGTTATTCAGATGGACATGGATACTTTGCACCCCACCATGATGCGTGCCAAGTCATATTAGATTTTTGAAGTAATTTTCATAATGAAAAAACCCTCTATACCCCCTCTGACGACCCGACAATGATTTCTGTTGACGAATTATCTTTATTCATATGGACATGGTTACTTTGCACCCCACCATGATGCGTGCCAAGTCATATTAGATTTTTGAAGATATATTGAAAATGAAAAATCCCTATATACCCCCTCTAACGACCCGACAATGATTTCTGTTGACAAATTATTGTTATTCAGATGAAAATGGAAATTCTGCACCCCACCATGATGCGTGCCAAGTCATATTAGATTTTTGAAGAAATATTGAAAATGAAAAATCCCTCTATACCCCCTCTGACGACCCGACAATAATTTCTGTTGACGAATTATTTCTATTCAGATGTTCATGGATACTTTGCACCCCACCATGATGCGTGCCAAGTCATATTAGATTTTTGAAGAAATATTGAAAATGAAAAATCCCTCTATACCCCCTCTATCGACCCGACAATGACATCTGTTGAGAAATTATTGTTATTCAGATGGAAATGGATTTTCTGCACCCCACCATGATGTGTGCCAAGTCATATTACATATTTGAAGAAATTTTGAAAATGAAAAATCCCTCTATACCCCCTCCAACGACCCGTCAATGATTTCTGTCGACAAATTATTGTTATTCAGATGGAAATGGATATTCTGCACCCCACTATGATGCGTGCCAAGTCATATTTGATTTTGAGGTAATTTTGAAAATGAAAAATCCCTCTATACCCCCTCTGACAACCCGACAATGAAGTAAATTGACGAATAATTGTTATTCAGATGGACATGGATACTTTGCACCCCACCATGATGCGTGCCAAGTCATATTTGATTTATGAAGTCAATTTGAAAACGAAAGATCCCTCTATACCCCCTCTAACGACCCGACAATGATTTATGTTGACGAATTATCGTTATTCAGATGGAAATGAATATTCTGCACCCCACCATGTTGCGTGCCAAGTCATATTTGATTTGGAGGTAATTTTGAAAATGAAAAATCCCTCTATACCCCCTCTGACGACCCGACAATGATTTCTGTTGACCAATTATTGTTATTGAGATGGAAATGGATATTCTGTACCCCACCATGATGCATGCCAAGTCATATTTGATTTTTGAAGTCAATTTGAAAATGAGAAACCCCTCTATACCCCCTCTGACGACCCGACAATGATTTCTGTTGACGAATTATTGTTATTCAGATGGACATGGATACTTTGCACCACACCATGATGCGTGCCAAGTCATATTAGATTTTTGAAGAAATATTGAAAATGATAAATCCCTCTATACCGCCTCTATCGACCCGACAATGGCTTCTGTTGACAAATTATTGTTATTCAGATGGAAATGGATATTCCGCACCCCACCATGATGTGTGCCAAGTCATATTAGATTTTTGAAGAAATATTGAACATGAGAAATCCCTCTATACCCCCTCCAACGACCCGTCAATGATTTCTGTCGACAAATTATTGTTATTCAGATGGTAATAGATATTCTGCACTCCACAATGATGCGTGCCAAGTCATATTTGATTTTGAGGTAATTTTGAAAATGAAAAATCCCTTTGTGTCTGACGACACGACAATGATTTTAATTGAAGAATTATGTAATTCAGATGGACATGGATACTTTGCACCCCACCATGATGCGTGCCAAGTCATTTTTGATTTTGAGGTAATTTTGAAAATGAAAAATCCCTCTATACCCCCTCTGACGACCCGACAATGATTTCTGTTGACAAATTATTGTTATTGAGATGGAAATGGATATTCTGCACCCCACCATGATGCGTGCCAAGTAATATTAGATTTTTGAAGAAATATTGAAAATGAAAAATCACTCTATACCCCCTCCAACGACCCGTCAATGATTTCTGTTGACGAATTATTGTTATTCGGATGGGAGTGGATATTCTGCACCCCACCATGATGCGTGCCAAGTCATATTTGATTTTGAGGTAATTTTGAAAATGAAAAATCCCTCTATACCCCCTCTGACGTCCCGACAATGATTTCTATTGACAAATCATTGTTATTGAGATGGAAATGGATATTCTGTACCCCACCATGATGCGTGCCATGTCATATTTGATTATTGAAATCATTTTGATAATGAAAAATCCCTCTATACCCCCTCTGACGACACGACAATGATTTCTGTTAACCAATTATTGTTAGTTAGATATACATGAATACTTTGCACCCCACCATGATGCGTGCCAAGTCATATTAGATTTTGAGGTAATTTTGAAAATGAAAAATCTCTCTATACCCCCTCTGACGACACGACAATAATTTCTGTTAAGGAATTATTGTTATTCAGATAGATATGGATATTCTGCACCCCACCATGATGCGTGCCAAGTAATATTAGATTTTTGAAGAAATATTGAAAATGAAAAATCCCTCTAACGACCCGACAATGATTTCTGTTGACGAATTATTGATATTTAAATATATATGGATACTTTGCACCCCACTATGATGCGTGCCAAGTCATATTAGATTTTTGAAGTAATTTTGAAAATGAGAAATACCTCTATACCCCCTCTGACGACACGACAATGATTTAAATTGACGAATTATTGTTATTCAGATGGACATGGATACTTTGCACGCCACCATGATGCGTGCCAAATCATATTAGATTTTTGAAGATATATTGAAAATGAAAAATCCCTATATTCCCCCCTCTAACGACCCGACAATGATTTCTGTTGACAAATTATTGTTATTCAGATGGAAATGGATATTCTGCACCCCACCATGATGCGTGCCAAGTCATATTTGATTTTGAGGTAATTTTGAAAATGAAAAATCCCTCTATACCCCCTCTGACGACCCGACAATGATTTCTGTTGACGAATTATTGCTATTCAGATGTTCATGGATACTTTGCACCCCACCATGATGCGTGCCAAGTCATATTAGATTTTTGAAGAAATATTGAAAATGAAAAATCCCTCTATACCCCCACTATCGACCCGACAATGACATCTGTTGACAAATTATTGTTATTCAGATGGAAATGGATTTTCTGCACCCCACCATGATGCGTGCCAAGTCATATTTGATTTTGAGGTAATTTTGAAAATGAAAAATCCCTCTATACCCCCTCTGACGACCCGACAATGATTTCTGTTGACGAATTATTGCTATTCAGATGTTCATGGATACTTTGCACCCCACCATGATGCGTGCCAAGTCATATTAGATTTTTGAAGATATATTGAAAATGAAAAATCCCTCTATACCCCCTTCAACGACCCGTCAATGATTTCTGTTGCCGAATTATTGTTATTCAGATGGAAATGGATATTCTGCACCCCACCATGATTCGTGCCAAGTCATATTTGATTTTGAGGTAATTTTGAAAATGAAAAATCCCTCTATACCCCCTCTGACGACCCGACAATGATTTCTGTTGACGAATTATTGCTATTCAGATGTTCATGGATACTTTGCACCCCACCATGATGCGTGCCAAGTCATATTAGATTTTTGAAGAAATATTGAAAATGAAAAATCCCTCTATACCCCCACTATCGACCCGACAATGACATCTGTTGACAAATTATTGTTATTCAGATGGAAATGGATTTTCTGCACCCCACCATGATGTGTGCCAAGTCATATTAGATTTTTGAAGAAATTTTGAAAATGAAAAATCCCTCTATACCCCCTCCAACGACCCATCAATGATATCTGTCTACAAATAATTGTTATTCAGATGGAAATGGATATTCTGCACCCCACTATGATGCGTGCCAAGTCATATTTGATTTTGAGGTAATTTTGAAAATGAAAAATCCCTCTATACCCCCTCTGACGACCCGACAATGATTTCTGTTGACCAATTATTGTTATTGAGATGGAAATGGATATTCTGTACCCCACCATGATGCGTGCCAAGTCATATTTGATTTATGAAGTCAATTTGAAAACGAAAAATCCCTCTATACCCCCTCTAACGACCCGACAATGATTTCTGTTGACGAATTATCGTGATTCAGATGGAAATGAATATTCTGCACCCCACCATGTTGCGTGCCAAGTCATATTTGATTCAGAGGTAATTTTGAAAATGAAAAATCCCTCTATACCCCCTCTGACGACCCGACAATGATTTCTGTTGAGCAATTATTGTTATTGAGATGGAAATGGATATTCTGTACCCCACCATGATGCGTGCCAAGTCATATTTGATTTTTAAAGTCAATTTGAAAATAAAAAATCCCTCTATACCCCCTCTAACGACCCGACAATGATTTCTGTTGACAAATTATTGTTATTCAGATGAAAATGGATATTCTGCACCCTACCATGAAGCGTGCCAAGTCATATTAGATTTTAGAAGTCATTTTGAAAATGAGAAATCCCTCTATACCTCCTTCAACGACCCGTCAATGATTTCTGTTGCCGAATTATTGTTATTCAGATGGAAATGGATATTCTGCACCCCACCATGATGCGTGCCATGTCATATTTGATTTTGAGGTAATTTTGAAAATGAAAAATCCCTCTATACCCCCTCTGACGACCCGACAATGATTTCTGTTGACAAATTATTGTTATTGAGATGGAAATGGATATTCTGCACCCCACCATGATGCGTGCCAAGTCATATTAGATTTTTGAAGAAATATTGAATATGAAAAATCCCTCTATACCCCCTCTGACGACTTGACAATGATTTCTGTTGACGAATTATTGTTATTCAGATGTTCATGGATACTTTGCACCCCACCATGATGCGTGCCAAGTCATATTAGATTTTTGAAGAAACATTGAAAATGAAAAATCCCTCTATACCCCCTCTATCGACCCGACAATGACATCTGTTGACAAATTATTGTTATTCAGATGGAAATGGATATTCTGCACCCCACCATGATGTGTGCCAAGTCATATTAGATTTTTGAAGAAATTTTGAAAATGAAAAATCCCTCTATACCCCCTCCAACGACCCGTCAATGATTTCTGTCGAAAAATCATTGTTATTCAGATGGTAATAGATATTCTGCACCCCACTATGATGCGTGCCAAGTCATATTTGATTTTGAAGAAATATTGAAAATGAAAAATCCCTCTATACCCCCTCTGACGACTTGACAATGATTTCTGTTGACGAATTATTGTTATTCAGATGTTCATGGATACTTTGCACCCCACCATGATGCGTGCCAAGTCATATTAGATTTTTGAAGAAATATAGAAAATGAAAAATCCCTCTATACCCCCTCTATCGACCCGACAATGACATCTGTTGACAAATTATTGTTATTCAGATGGAAATGGATATTCTGCACCCCACCATGATGTGTGCCAAGTCATATTAGATTTTTGAAGAAATTTTGAAAATGAAAAATCCCTCTATACCCCCTCCAGCGACCCGTCAATGATTTCTGTCGACAAATTATTGTTATTCAGATGGAAATGGATATTCTGCACCCCACCATGATGTGTGCCAAGTCATATTAGATTTTTGAAGAAATTTTGAATATGAAAAATCCCTCTATACCCCCTCCAACGACCCGTCAATGATTTCTGTCGAAAAATTATTGTTATTCAGATAGTAATAGATATTCTGCACCCCACTATGATGCGTGCCAAGTCATATTTGATTTTGAAGAAATATTGAAAATGAAAAATCCCTCTATACCCCCTCTGACGACTTGACAATGATTACTGTTGACGAATTATTTTTATTCAGATGTTCATGGATACTTTGCACCCCACCATGATGCGTACCAAGTCATATTCGATTTTTGAAGAAATATTGAAAATGAAAAATCCCTCTATACCCCCTCCAACGACCCGTCAATGATTTCTGTCGAAAAATTATTGTTATTCAGATGGAAATGGATATTCTGCACCCCACCATGATGTGTGCCAAGTCATATTAGATTTTTGAAGAAATTTTGAAAATGAAAAATCCCTCTATACCCCCTCCAGCGACCCGTCAATGATTTCTGTCGACAAATTATTGTTATTCAGATGGAAATGGATATTCTGCACCCCACCATGATGTGTGCCAAGTCATATTAGAATTTTGATGAAATTTAGAAAATGAAAAATCCCTCTATACCCCCTCCAACGACCCGTCATTGATTTCTGTCGAAAAATGATTGTTATTCAGATGGTAATAGAAATTCTGCACCCCACTATGATGCGTGCCAAGTCATATTTGATTTTGAAGAAATATTGAAAATGAAAAATCCCTCTATACCCCCTCTGACGACTTGACAATGATTTCTGTTGACGAATTATTGTTTTTCAGATGTTCATGGATACTTTGCACCCCACCATGATGCGTGCCAAGTCATATTAGATTTTTGAAGAAATATTGAAAATGAAAAATCCCTCTATACCCCCTCTATCGACACGACAATGACATCTGTTGACAAATTATTGTTACTCAGATGGAAATGGATTTTCTGCACCCCACCATGATGTGTGCCAAGTCATATTAGATTTTTGAAGAAATTTTGAAAATGAAAAATCCCTCTATACCCCCTCCAACGACCCGTCAATGATTTCTGTCGAAAAATCATTGTTATTCAGATGGTAATAGATATTCTGCACCCCACTATGATGCGTGCCAAGTCATATTTGATTTTGAAGAAATATTGAAAATGAAAAATCCCTCTATACCCCCTCTGACGACTTGACAATGATTTCTGTTGACGAATTATTGTTATTCAGATGTTCATGGATACTTTGCACCCCACCATGATGCGTGCCAAGTCATATTAGATTTTTGAAGAAATATTGAAAATGAAAAATCCCTCTATACCCCCTCCAACGACCCGTCAATGATTTATGTCGACAAATTATTGTTATTCAGATAGAAATGGATATTCTGCACCCCACTATGATGTGTGCCAAGTCATATTAGATTTTTGAAGAAATTTTGAAAATGAAAAATCCCTTTATACCCCCTCCAACGACCCGTCAATGATTTATGTCGACAAATTATTGTTATTCAGATAGAAATGGATATTCTGCACCCCACTATGATGCGTGCCAAGTCATATTTGATTTTGAAGAAATATTGAAAATGAAAAATCCCTCTATACCCCCTCTGACGACTTGACAATGATTTCTGTTGACGAATTATTGTTATTCAGATGTTCATGGATACTTTGCACCCCACCATGATGCGTGCCAAGTCATATTAGATTTTTGAAGAAATATAGAAAATGAAAAATCCCTCTATACCCCCTCTATCGACCCGACAATGACATCTGTTGACAAATTATTGTTATTCAGATGGAAATGGATATTCTGCACCCCACCATGATGTGTGCCAAGTCATATTAGATTTTTGAAGAAATTTTGAAAATGAAAAATCCCTCTATACCCCCTCCAGCGACCCGTCAATGATTTCTGTCGACAAATTATTGTTATTCAGATGGAAATGGATATTCTGCACCCCACCATGATGTGTGCCAAGTCATATTAGATTTTTGAAGAAATTTTGAATATGAAAAATCCCTCTATACCCCCTCCAACGACCCGTCAATGATTTCTGTCGAAAAATTATTGTTATTCAGATAGTAATAGATATTCTGCACCCCACTATGATGCGTGCCAAGTCATATTTGATTTTGAAGAAATATTGAAAATGAAAAATCCCTCTATACCCCCTCTGACGACTTGACAATGATTACTGTTGACGAATTATTTTTATTCAGATGTTCATGGATACTTTGCACCCCACCATGATGCGTACCAAGACATATTCGATTTTTGAAGAAATATTGAAAATGAAAAATCCCTCTATACCCCCTCCAACGACCCGTCAATGATTTCTGTCGAAAAATTATTGTTATTCAGATAGTAATAGATATTCTGCACCCCTCTATGATGCGTGCCAAGTCATATTTGATTTTGAAGAAATATTGAAAATGAAAAATCCCTCTATACCCCCTCTATCGACCCGACAATGACATCTGTTGACAAATTATTGTTATTCAGATGGAAATGGATATTCTGCACCCCACCATGATGTGTGCCAAGTCATATTAGATTTTTGAAGAAATTTTGAAAATGAAAAATCCCTCTATACCCCCTCCAGCGACCCGTCAATGATTTCTGTCGACAAATTATTGTTATTCAGATGGAAATGGATATTCTGCACCCCACCATGATGTGTGCCAAGTCATATTAGATTTTTGATGAAATTTAGAAAATGAAAAATCCCTCTATACCCCCTCCAACGACCCGTCATTGATTTCTGTCGAAAAATGATTGTTATTCAGATGGTAATAGAAATTCTGCACCCCACTATGATGCGTGCCAAGTCATATTTGATTTTGAAGAAATATTGAAAATGAAAAATCCCTCTATACCCCCTCTGACGACTTGACAATGATTTCTGTTGACGAATTATTGTTTTTCAGATGTTCATGGATACTTTGCACCCCACCATGATGCGTGCCAAGTCATATTAGATTTTTGAAGAAATATTGAAAATGAAAAATCCCTCTATACCCCCTCTATCGACACGACAATGACATCTGTTGACAAATTATTGTTACTCAGATGGAAATGGATTTTCTGCACCCCACCATGATGTGTGCCAAGTCATATTAGATTTTTGAAGAAATTTTGAAAATGAAAAATCCCTCTATACCCCCTCCAACGACCCGTCAATGATTTCTGTCTACAAATTATTGTTATTCAGATGGAAATGGATATTCTGCACCCCACTATGATGCGTGCCAAGTCATATTTGATTTTGAGGTAATTTTGAAAATGAAAAATCCCTCTATACCCCCTCTGACGACCCGACAATGATTTCTGTAGACCAATTATTGTTATTGAGATGGAAATAGATATTCTGCATCCCACTATGATGCGTGCCAAGTCATATTTGATTTTGAAGAAATATTGAAAATGAAAAATACCTCTATACCCCCTCTCACGACTTGACAATGATTTCTGTTGACGAATTATTGTTATTCAGATGTTCATGGATACTTTGCACCCCACCATGATGCGTGCCAAGTCATATTACATTTTTGAAGAAATATTGAAAATGAAAAATCCCTCTATACCCCCTCTATCGACCCGACAATGACATCTGTTGACAAATTATTGTTATTCAGATGGAAATGGATATTCTGCACCCCACCATGATGTGTGCCAAGTCATATTAGATTTTTAAAGAAATTTTGAAAATGAAAAATCCCTCTATACCCCCTCCAGCGACCCGTCAATGATTTCTGTCAACAAATTATTGTTATTCAGATGGAAATGGATATTCTGCACCCCACCATGATGTGTGCCAAGTCATATTAGATTTTTGAAGAAATTTTGAAAATGAAAAATCCCTCTATACTCCCTCCAACGACCCGTCAATGATTTCTGTCGACAAATTATTGTTATTCAGATGGAAATGGATATTCTGCACCCCACCATGATGTGTGCCAAGTCATATTAGATTTTTGAAGAAATATTGAAAATGAAAAATCCCTCTATACACCCTTTAACGACCCGTCAATGATTTCTGTTGACAAATTATTGTTATTGAGATGGAAATGGATATTCTGTACCCCACCATGATGCGTGCCAAGTCATATTTGATTATTGAAGTCATTTTGAAAATGAAAAATCCCTCTATATCCCCTCTGACGACCCGACAATGATCTCTGTTGACGAATTATTGTTATTCAGTTGGAAATGGATATTCTGCACCCCACCATGATGCGTGCCAAGTCATATTAAATTTTTGAAGAAATATTGAAAATGAAAAATCCCTCTATACCCCCTCCAACGACCCGTCAATGATTTCTGTCGACAAATTATTGTTATTCAGATGGAAATGGATATTCTGCACCCCACCATGATGTGTGCCAAGTCATATTAGATTTTTGAAGAAATATTGAAAATGAAAAATCCCTCTATACCCCCTTTAACGACCCGTCAATGATTTCTGTTGACGAATCAGTTTTATTCAGATGGACATGGATGTTCTGCACCCCACCATGATGCGTGCCAAGTCATATTTGATTATTGAAGTCATTTTGAAAATGAAAAATCCCTCTATATCCCCTCTGACGACCGACAATGATTTCTGTTGACAAATTATTGTTATTCAGATGAAAATGGATATTCTGCACCCTTCCATGAAGCGTGCCAAGTCATATTAGATTTTTGAAGTCATTTTGAAAATGAAAAATCCCTCTATACTCCCTTCAACGACCCGTCAATGATTTCTGTTGCCGCATTATTGCTATTCAGATGTTCATGGATACTTTGCACCCCACCATGATGCGTGCCAAGTCATATTAGATTTTTGAAGAAATATTGAAAATGAAAAATCCCTCTATACCCCCTCTATCGACCCGACAATGACATCTGTTGACAAATTATTGTTATTCAGATGGAAATGGATTTTCTGCACCCCACCATGATGTGTGCCAAGTCATATTTGATTTTGAGGTAATTTTGAAAATGAAAAATCCCTCTATACCCCCTCTGACGACCCGACAATGATTTCTGTTGACAAATTATTGTTATTAGATGGAAATGGATATTCTGTACCCCACCATGATGCGTGCCAAGTCATATTTGATTTATGAAGTCAATTTGAAAACGAAAAATCCCTCTATACCCCCTCTAACGACCCGACAATGATTTCTGTTGACGAATTATCGTTATTCAGATGGAAATGAATATTCTGCACCCCACCATGTTGCGTGCCAAGTCATATTTGATTCAGAGGTAATTTTGAAAATGAAAAATCCCTCTATACCCCCTCTGACGACCCGACAATGATTTCTGTTGACCAATTATTGTTATTGAGATGGAAATGGATATTCTGTACCCCACCATGATGCGTGCCAAATCATATTTGATTTTTAAAGTCAATTTGAAAATGAAAAATTCCTCTATACCCCCTCTATCGACCCGACAATGACATCTGTTGACAAATTATTGTTATTCAGATGGAAATTGATATTCTGCACCCCACCATGATGTGTGCCAAGTCATATTAGATTTTTGAAGAAATTTTGAAAATGAAAAATCCCTTTATACCCCCTCCAACGACCCGTCCATGATTTATGTCGACAAATTATTGTTATTCAGATGGAAATGGATATTCTGCACCCCACTATGATGCGTGCCAAGTCATATTTGATTTTGAAGAAATATTGAAAATGAAAAATCCCTCTATACCCCCTCTGACGACTTGACAATGATTTCTGTTGACGAATTATTGATATTCAGATGTTCATGGATACTTTGCACCCCACCATGATGCGTGCCAAGTCATATTAGATTTTTGAAGAAATATTGAAAATGAAAAATCCCTCTATACTCCCTTCAACGACCCGTCAATGATTTCTGTTGCCGAATTATTGTTATTCAGATGGAAATGGATATTCTGCACCCCACCATGATGCGTGCCAAGTCATATTTGATTTTGAGGTAATTTTGAAAATGAAAAATCCCTCTATACCCCCTCTGACGACCCGACAATGATTTCTGTTGACAAATTATTGTTATTGAGATGGAAATGGATATTCTGCACCCCACCATGATGCGTGCCAAGTCATATTAGACTTTTGAAGAAATATTGAAAATGAAAAATCCCTCTATACCCCCTCTGACGACTTGACAATGATTTCTGTTGACGAATTATTGCTATACAGATGTTCGTGGATACTTTGCACCCCACCATGATGCGTGCCAAGTCATATTAGATTTTTGAAGAAATATTGAAAATGAAAAATCCCTCTATACCCCCTCTATCGACCCGACAATGACATCTGTTGACAAATTATTGTTATTCAGATGGAAATGGATTTTCTGCACCCCTCCATGATGTGTGCCAAGTCATATTTGATTTTGAGGTAATTTTGAAAATGAAAAATCCCTCTATACCCCCTCTGACGACCCGACAATGATTTCTGTTGAGCAATTATTGTTATTGAGATGGAAATGAATATTCTGTACCCCACCATGATGCGTGCCAAGTCATATTTGATTTATGAAGTCAATTTGAAAACGAAAAATCCCTCTATACCCCCTCTAACGACCCGACAATGATTTCTGTTGACGAATTATCGTTATTCAGATGGAAATGAATATTCTGCACCCAACCATGTTGCGTGCCAAGTCATATTTGATTCAGAGGTAATTTTGAAAATGAAAAATCCCTCTATACCCCCTCTGACGACCCGACAATGATTTCTGTTGACCAATTATTGTTATTGAGATGGAAATGGATATTCTGTACCCCACCATGATGCGTGCCAAGTCATATTTGATTTCTAAAGTCAATTTGAAAATGAAAAATCCCTCTATACCCCCTCTATCGACCCGACAATGACATCTGTTGACAAATTATTGTTATTCAGATGGAAATGGATATTCTGCACCCCACCATGATGTGTGCCAAGTCATATTAGATTTTTGAAGAAATTTTGAAAATGAAAAATCCCTTTATACCCCCTCCAACGACCCGTCAATGATTTATGTCGACAAATTATTGTTATTCAGATGGAAATGGATATTCTGCACCCCACTATGATGCGTGCCAAGTCATATTTGATTTTGAAGAAATATTGAAAATGAAAAATCCCTCTATACCCCCTCTGACGACTTGACAATGATTTCTGTTGACGAATTATTGATATTCAGATGTTCATGGATACTTTGCACCCCACCATGATGCGTGCCAAGTCATATTAGATTTTTGAAGAAATATTGAAAATGAAAAATCCCTCTATACCCCCTCTATCGACCCGACAATGACATTTGTTGACAAATTATAGTTATTCAGATGGAAATGGATATTCTGCACCCCACCATGATGTGTGCCAAGTCATATTAGATTTTTGAAGAAATTTTGAAAATGAAAAATCCCTCTATACCCCCTCCAGCGACCCGTCAATGATTTCTGTCGACAAATTATTGTTATTCAGGTGGAAATGGATATTCTGCACCCCACCATGATGTGTGCCAAGTCATATTAGATTTTTGAAGAAATATTGAAAATGAAAAATCCCTCTATACCCCCTCTATCGACCCGACAATGACATCTGTTGACAAATTATTGTTATTCAGATGGAAATAGATTTTCTGCACCCCACCATGATGTGTGCCAAGTCATATTTGATTTTGAGGTAATTTTGAAAATGAAAAATCCCTCTATACCCCCTCTGACGACTTGACAATGATTTCTGTTGACGAATTATTTTTATTCAGATGTTCATGGATACTTTGCACCCCACCATGATGCGTGCCAAGTCATATTAGATTTTTGAAGAAATATTGAAAATGAAAAATCCCTCTATACCCCCTCTGACGACTTGACAATGATTTCTGTTGGCGAATTATTGTTATTCAGATGTTCATGGATACTTTGCACCCCACCATGATGCGTGCCAAGTCATATTAGATTTTTGAAGAAATATTGAAAATGAAAACTCCCTCTATACCCCCTCTATCGACCCGACAATGACATCTGTTGACAAATTATTGTTATTCAGATGGAAATAGATATTCTGCACCCCACCATGATGTGTGCCAAGTCATATTAGATTTTTGAAAAAATTTTGAAAATGAAAAATCCCTCTATACCCCCTCCAGCGACCCGTCAATGATTTCTGTCGACAAATTATTGTTATTCAGATGGAAATGGATATTCTGCACCCCACCATGATGTGTGCCAAGTCATATTAGATTTTTGAAGAAATTTTGAAAATGAAAAATCCCTCTATACCCCCTCCAACGACCCGTCAATGATTTCTGTCGAAAAATTGTTGTTATTCAGATGGTAATGGATATTCTGCACCCCACTATGATGCGTGCCAAGTCATATTTGATTTTGAAGAAATATTGAAAATGAAAAATCCCTCTATACCCCCTCTGACGACTTGACAATGATTTCTGTTGACGAATTATTGTTATTCAGATGTTCATGGATACTTTGCACCCCACCATGATGCGTGCCAAGTCATATTAGATTTTTGAAGAAATATTGAAAATGAAAAATCCCTCTATACCCCCTCTATCGACCCGACAATGACATCTGTTGACAAATAATTGTTACTCAGATGGAAATGGATTTTCTGCACCCCACCATGATGTGTGCCAAGTCATATTAGATTTTTGAAGAAATTTTGAAAATGAAAAATCCCTCTATACCCCCTCCAGCGACCCGTCAATGATTTCTGTCGACAAATTATTGTTATTCAGATGGAAATGGATATTCTGCACCCCACCATGATGTGTGCCAAGTCATATTAGATTTTAGAAGAAATATTGAAAATGAAAAATCCCTCTATACCCCCTCTATCGACCCGACAATGACATCTGTTGACAAATTATTGTTATTCAGATGGAAATGGATTTTCTGCACCCCACCATGATGTGTGCCAAGTCATAATAGATTTTTGAAGAAATTTTGAAAATGAAAAATCCCTCTATACCCCCTCCAGCGACCCGTCAATGATTTCTGTCGACAAATTATTGTTATTCAGATGGAAATGGATATTCTGCACCCCACCATGATGTGTGCCAAGTCATATTAGATTTTTGAAGAAATATTGAAAATGAAAAATCCCTCTATACCACCTTTATCGACCCGACAATGACATCTGTTGACAAATTATTGTTATTCAGATGGAAATGGATTTTCTGCACCCCACCATGATGTGTGCCAAGTCATATTTGATTTTGAGGTAATTTTGAAAATGAAAAATCCCTCTATACCCCCTCTGACGACCCGACAATGATTTCTGTTGTCCAATTATTGTTATTGAGATGGAAATGGATATTCTGTACCCCACCATGATGCGTGCCAAGTCATATTTGATGTATGAAGTCAATTTGAAAACGAAAAATCCCTCTATACCCCCTCTAACGACCCGACAATGATTTCTGTTGACGAATTATCGTTAATCAGATGGAAATGAATATTCTGCACCCCACCATGTTGCGTGCCAAGTCATATTTGATTCAGAGGTAATTTTGAAAATGAAAAATTCCTCTATACCGCCTCTGACGATCCGACAATGATTTCTGTTGACCAATTATTGTTATTGAGATAGAAATGGATATTCTGTACCCCACCATGATGCGTGCCAAGTCATATTTGATTTTTAAAGTCAATTTGAAAATAAAAAATCCCTCTATACCCCCTCTAACGACCCGACAATGATTTCTGTTGACAAATTATTGTTATTCAGATGAAAATGCATATTCTGCACCCTACCATGAAGCGTGCCAAGTCATATTAGATTTTTGAAGTCATTTTGAAAATGAGAAATCCCTCTATACCCCCTTCAACGACCCGTCAATGATTTCTGTTGCCGAATTATTGTTATTCAGATGTTCATGGATACTTTGCACCCCACCATGATGCGTGCCAAGTCATATTAGATTTTTTAAGAAATATTGAAAATGAAAAATCCCTCTATACCCCCTCTATCGACCCAACAATGACATCTGTTGACAAATTATTGTTATTCAGATGGAAATAGATATTCTGCACCCCACCATGATGTGTGCCAAGTCATATTAGATTTTTGAAGAAATTTTGAAAATGAAAAATCCCTCTATACCCCCTCCAGCGACCCGTCAATGATTTCTGTCGACAAATTATTGTTATTCAGATGGAAATGGATATTCTGCACCCCACCATGATGTGTGCCAAGTCATATTAGATTTTTGAAGAAATTTTGAAAATGAAAAATCCCTCTATACCACCTCCAACGACCCGTCAATGATTTCTGTCGAAAAATTATTGTTATTCAGATGGTAATAGATATTCTGCACCCCACTATGATGCGTGCCAAGTCATATTTGATTTTGAAGAAATATTGAAAATGAGAAATCCCTCTATACCCCCTCTGACGACTTGACAATGATTTCTGTTGACGAATTATTGTTATTCAGATGTTCATGGATACTTTGCACCCCACCATGATGCGTGCCAAGTCATATTAGATTTTTGAAGAAATATTGAAAATGAAAAATCCCTCTATACCCCCTCTATCGACCCGACAATGACATCTGTTGACAAATTATTGTTACTCAGATTGAAATGGATTTTCTGCACCCCACCATGATGTGTGCCAAGTCATGTCAGATTTTTGAAGAAATTTTGAAAATGAAAAATTCCTCTATACCCCCTCTATCGACCCGACAATGACATCTGTAGACAAATTATTGTTATTCAGATGGAAATGGATATTCTGCACCCCACCATGATGTGTGCCAAGTCATATTAGATTTTTGAAGAAATTTTGAAAATGAAAAATCCCTCTATACCCCCTCCATCGAACCGTCAATGATTTCTGTCGAAAAATTATTGTTATTCAGATGGTAATAGATATTCTGCACCCCACTATGATGCGTGCCAAGTCATATTTGATTTTGAAGAAATATTGAAAATGAAAAATCCCTCTATACCCCCTCTGACGACTTGACAATGATATCTGTTGACGAATTATTGTTTTTCAGATGTTCATGGATACTTTGCACCCCACCATGATGCGTGCCAAGTCATATTAGATTTTTGAAGAAATATTGAAAATGAAAAATCCCTCTATACCCCCTCTATCGACCCGACAATGACATCTGTTGACAAATTATTGTTACTCAGATGGAAATGGATTTTCTGCACCCCACCATGATGTGTGCCAAGTCATATTAGATTTTTGAAGAAATTTTGAAAATGAAAAATCCCTCTATACCCCCTCCAACGACCCGTCAATGATTTCTGTCTACAAATTATTGTTATTCAGATGGAAATGGATATTCTGCACCCCACTATGATGCGTGCCAAGTCATATTTGATTTTGAGGTAATTTTGAAAATGAAAAATCCCTCTATACCCCCTCTGACGACCCGACAATTATTTCTGTTGACAAATTATTGTTATTGAGATGGAAATGGATATTCTGTACCCCACCATGATGCGTGCCAAGTCCTATTTGATTATTGAAGTCATTTTGAAAATGAAAAATCCCTCTATATCCCCTCTGACGACCGACAATGATTTCTGTTGACAAATTATTGTTATTCAGATGAAAATGGATATTCTGCACCCTTCCATGAAGCGTGCCAAGTCATATTAGATTTTTGAAGTCATTTTGAAAATGAAAAATCCCTCTATACTCCCTTCAACGACCCGTCAATGATTTCTGTTGCCGAATTATTGTTATTCAGATGGAAATGGATATTCTGCACCCCACCATGATGCGTGCCAAGTCATATTTGATTTTGAGGTAATTTTGAAAATGAAAAATCCCTCTATACCCCCTCTGACGACCCGACAATGATTTCTGTTGACAAATTATTGTTATTGAGATGGAAATGGATATTCTGCACCCCACCATGATGCGTGCCAAGTCATATTAGATTTTTGAAGAAATATTGAAAATGAAAAATCCCTCTATACCCCCTCTGACGACCCGACAATAATTTCTTTTGACGAATTATTGCTATTCAGATGTTCATGGATACTTTGCACCCCACCATGATGCGTGCCAAGACATATTAGATTTTTGAAGAAATATTGAAAATGAAAAATCCCTCTATACCCCCTCTATCGACCCGACAATGACATCTGTTGACAAATTATTGTTACTCAGATGGAAATGGATTTTCTGCACCCCACCATGATGTGTGCCAAGTCATATTAGATTTTTGAAGAAATTTTGAAAATGAAAAATCCCTCTATACCCCCTCCAACGACCCGTCAATGATTTCTGTCTACAAATTATTGTTATTCAGATGGAAATGGATATTCTGCACCCCACTATGATGCGTGCCAAGTCATATTTGATTTTGAGGTAATTTTGAAAATGAAAAATCCCTCTATACCCCCTCTGACGAACCGACAATGATTTCTGTTGACCAATTATTGTTATTGAGATGGAAATGGATATTCTGTACCCCACCATGATGCGTGCCAAGTCATATTTGATTTATGAAGTCAATTTGAAAACGAAAAATCCCTCTATACCCCCTCTAACGACCCGACAATGATTTCTGTTGACGAATTATCGTTATTCAGATGGAAATGAATATTCTGCACCCCACCATGTTGCGTGCCAAGTCATATTTGATTCAGAGGTAATTTTGAAAATGAAAAATCCCTCTATACCCCCTCTGACGACCCGACAATGATTTCTGTTGACCAATTAATGTTATTGAGATGGAAATGGATATTCTGTACCCCACCATGATGCGTGCCAAGTCATATTTGATTTCTAAATTCAATTTGAAAATGAAAAATCCCTCTATACCCCCTCTATCGACCCGACAATGACATCTGTTGACAAATTATTGTTATTCAGATGGAAATGGATATTCTGCACCCCACCATGATGTGTGCCAAGTCATATTAGATTTTTGAAGAAATTTTGAAAATGAAAAATCCCTTTATACCCCCTCCAACGACCCGTCAATGATTTATGTCGACAAATTATTGTTATTCAGATGGAAATGGATATTCTGCACCCCACTATGATGCGTGCCAAGTCATATTTGATTTTGAAGAAATATTGAAAATGAAAAATCCCTCTATACCCCCTCTGACGACTTGACAATGATTTCTGTTGACGAATTATTGATATTCAGATGTTCATGGATACTTTGCACCCCACCATGATGCGTGCCAAGTCATATTAGATTTTTGAAGAAATATTGAAAATGAAAAATCCCTCTATACTCCCTTCAACGACCCGTCAATGATTTCTGTTGCCGAATTATTATTATTCAGATTGAAATGGATATTCTGCACCCCACCATGATGCGTGCCAAGTCATATTTGATTTTTGAAGAAATATTGAAAATGAAAAATCCCTCTATACCCCCTCTATCGACCCGACAATGACATCTGTTGACAAATTATTGTTACTCAGATTGAAATGGATTTTCTGCACCCCACCATGATGTGTGCCAAGTCATATCAGATTTTTGAAGAAATTTTGAAAATGAAAAATTCCTCTATACCCCCTCTATCGACCCGACAATGACATCTGTTGACAAATTATTGTTATTCAGATGGAAATGGATATTCTGCACCCCACCATGATGTGTGCCAAGTCATATTAGATTTTTGAAGAAATTTTGAAAATGAAAAATCCCTCTATACCCCCTCCAGCGACCCGTCAATGATTTCTGTCGACAAATTATTGTTATTCAGATGGAAATGGATATTCTGCACCCCACCATGATGAGTGCCAAGTCATATTAGATTTTTGAAGAAATTTTGAAAATGAAAAATCCCTCTATACCCCCTCCAACGACCCGTCAATGATTTCTGTCGAAAAATTATTGTTATTCAGATGGTAATAGATATTCTGCACCCCACTATGATGCGTGCCAAGTCATATTTGATTTTGAAGAAATATTGAAAATGAAAAATCCCTCTATACCCCCTCTGACGACTTGACAATGATATCTGATGACGAATTATTGTTTTTCAGATGTTCATGGATACTTTGCACCCCACCATGATGCGTGCCAAGTCATATTAGATTTTTGAAGAAATATTGAAAATGAAAAATCCCTCTATACCCCCTCTATCGACCCGACAATGACATCTGTTGACAAATTATTGTTACTCAGATGGAAATGGATTTTCTGCACCCCACCATGATGTGTGCCAAGTCATATTAGATTTTTGAAGAAATTTTGAAAATGAAAAATCCCTCTATACCCCCTCCAACGACCCGTCAATGATTTCTGTCTACAAATTATTGTTATTCAGATGGAAATGGATATTCTGCACCCCACTATGATGCGTGCCAAGTCATATTTGATTTTGAGGTAATTTTGAAAATGAAAAATCCCTCTATACCCCCTCTGACGACCCGACAATTTTTTCTGTTGACAAATTATTGTTATTGAGATGGAAATGGATATTCTGTACCCCACCATGATGCGTGCCAAGTCCTATTTGATTATTGAAGTCATTTTGAAAATGAAAAATCCCTCTATATCCCCTCTGACGACCGACAATGATTTCTGTTGACAAATTATTGTTATTCAGATGAAAATGGATATTCTGCACCCTTCCATGAAGCGTGCCAAGTCATATTAGATTTTTGAAGTCATTTTGAAAATGAAAAATCCCTCTATACTCCCTTCAACGACCCGTCAATGATTTCTGTTGCCGAATTATTGTTATTCAGATGGAAATGGATATTCTGCACCCCACCATGATGCGTGCCAAGTCATATTTGATTTTGAGGTAATTTTGAAAATGAAAAATCCCTCTATACCACCTCTGACGACCCGACAATGATTTCTGTTGACAAATTATTGTTATTGAGATGGAAATGGATATTCTGTACCCCACCATGATGCGTGCCAAGTCATATTAGACTTTTGAAGAAATATTGAAAATGAAAAATCCCTCTATACCCCCTCTGACGACCCGACAATAATTTCTGTTGACGAATTATTGCTATTCAGATGTTCATGGATACTTTGCACCCCACCATGATGCGTGCCAAGTCATATTAGATTTTTGAAGAAATATTGAAAATGAAAAATCCCTCTATACCCCCTCTATCGACCCGACAATGACATCTGTTGACAAATTATTGTTATTCAGATGGAAATGGATTTTCTGCACCCCACCATGATGTGTGCCAAGTCATATTTGATTTTGAGGTAATTTTGAAAATGAAAAATCCCTCTATACCCCCTCTGACGACTCGACAATGATTTCTGTTGACCAATTATTGTTATTGAGATGGAAATGGATATTCTGTACCCCACCATGATGCGTGCCAAGTCATATTTGATTTATGAAGTCAATTTGAAAACGAAAAATCCCTCTATACCCCCTCTAACGACCCGACAATGATTTCTGTTGACGAATTATCGTTATTCAGATGGAAATGAATATTCTGCACCCCACCATGTTGCGTGCCAAGTCATATTTGATTCAGAGGTAATTTTGAAAATGAAAAATCCCTCTATACCCCCTCTGACGACCCGACAATGATTTCTGTTGACTAATTATTGTTATTGAGATGAAAATGGATATTCTGCACCCCACCATGATGCGTGCCAAGTCATATTTGATTTTGAGGTAATTTTGAAAATGAAAAATCCCTCTATACCACCTCTGACGACCCGACAATGATTTCTGTTGACAAATTATTGTTATTGAGATGGAAATGGATATTCTGTACCCCACCATGATGCGTGCCAAGTCATATTAGACTTTTGAAGAAATTTTGAAAATGAAAAATCCCTCTATACCCCCTCTGACGACCCGACAATAATTTCTGTTGACGAATTATTGCTATTCAGATGTTCATGGATACTTTGCACCCCACCATGATGCGTGCCAAGTCATATTAGATTTTTGAAGAAATATTGAAAATGAAAAATCCCTCTATACCCCCTCTATCGACCCGACAATGACATCTGTTGACAAATTATTGTTATTCAGATGGAAATGGATTTTCTGCACCCCACCATGATGTGTGCCAAGTCATATTTGATTTTGAGGTAATTTTGAAAATGAAAAATCCCTCTATACCCCCTCTGACGACTCGACAATGATTTCTGTTGACCAATTATTGTTATTGAGATGGAAATGGATATTCTGTACCCCACCATGATGCGTGCCAAGTCATATTTGATTTATGAAGTCAATTTGAAAACGAAAAATCCCTCTATACCCCCTCTATCGACCCGACAATGACATCTTTTGACAAATTATTGTTATTCAGATGGAAATGGATATTCTGCACCCCACCATGATGTGTGCCAAGTCATATTAGATTTTTGAAGAAATTTTGAAAATGAAAAATCCCTTTATACCCCCTCCAACGACCCGTCAATGATTTATGTCGACAAATTATTATTATTCAGATGGAAATGGATATTCTGCACCCCACTATGATGCGTGCCAAGACTTATTTGATTTTGAAGAAATATTGAAAATGAAAAATCCCTCTATACCCCCTCTGACGACTTGACAATGATTTCTGTTGACGAATTATTGATATTCAGATGTTCATGGATACTTTGCACCCCACCATGATGCGTGCCAAGTCATATTAGATTTTTGAAGAAATATTGAAAATGAAAAATCCCTCTATACCCCCTCTATCGACCCGACAATGACATTTGTTGACAAATTATTGTTATTCAGATGGAAATGGATATTCTGCACCCCACCATGATGTGTGCCAAGTCATATTAGATTTTTGAAGAAATTTTGAAAATGAAAAATCCCTCTATACCCCCTCCAGCGACCCGTCAATGATTTCTGTCGACAAATTATTGTTATTCAGATGGAAATGGATATTCTGCACCCCACCATGATGTGTGCCAAGTCATATTAGATTTTTGAAGAAATATTGAAAATGAAAAATCCCTCTATACCCCCTCTATCGACCCGACAATGACATCTGTTGACAAATTATTGTTATTCAGATGGAAATGGATTTTCTGCACCCCACCATGATGTGTGCCAAGTCATATTTGATTTTGAGGTAATTTTGAAAATGAAAAATCCCTCTATACCCCCTCTGACGACCCAACAATGATTTCTGTTGACCAATTATTGTTATTGAGATTGAAATGGATATTCTGTACCCCACCATGATGCGTGCCAAGTCATATTTGGTTTATGAAGTCATTTTGAAAACGAAAAATCCCTCTATACCCCCTCTAACGACCCGACAATGATTTCTGTTGACGAATTATCGTTATTCAGATGGAAATGAATATTCTGCACCCCACCATGTCGCGTGCCAAGTCATATTTGATTCAGAGGTAATTTTGAAAATGAAAAATCCCTCTATACCGCCTCTGACGACCCGACAATGATTTCTGTTGACCAATTATTGTTATTGAGATAGAAATGGATATTCTGTACCCCACCATGATGCGTGCCAAGTCATATTTGATTTTTAAAGTCAATTTGAAAATAAAAAATCCTTCTATACCCCCTCTAACGACCCGACAATGATTTCTGTTGACGAATTATTGTTATTCAGATGGAAATGGATATTCTGCGCCCTACCATGAAGCGTGCCAAGTCATATTAGATTTTTGAAGTCATTTTGAAAATGAGAAATCCTTCTATACCTCCTTCAACGACCCGTCAATGATTTCTGTTGCCGAATTATTGTTATTCAGATGGAAATGGATATTCTGCACCCCACCATGATGCGTGCCAAGTCATATTTGATTTTGAGGTAATTTTGAAAATGAAAAATCCCTCTATACCCCCTCTGACGACCCGACAATGATTTCTGTTGACAAATTATTGTTATTGAGATGGAAATGGATATTCTGCACCCCACCATGATGCGTGCCAAGTCATATTAGATTTTTGAAGAAATATTGAAAATGAAAAATCCCTCTATACCCCCTCTGACGACTTGACAATGATTTCTGTTGACGAATTATTGTTATTCAGATGTTCATGGATACTTTGCACCCCACCATGATGCGTGCCAAGTCATATTAGATTTTTGAAGAAATATTGAAAATGAAAAATCCCTCTATACCCCCTCTATCGACCCGACAATGACATCTGTTGACAAATTATTGTTATTCAGATGGAAATAGATATTCTGCACCCCACCATGATGTGTGCCAAGTCATATTAGATTTTTGAAGAAATTTTGAAAATGAAAAATCCCTCTATACCCCCTCCAGCGACCCGTCAATGATTTCTGTCGACAAATTATTGTTATTCAGATGGAAATGGATATTCTGCACCCCACCATGATGTGTACCAAGTCATATTAGATTTTTGAAGAAATTTTGAAAATGAAAAATCCCTCTATACCCCCTCCAACGACCCGTCAATGATATCTGTCGAAAAATTATTGTTATTCAGATGGTAATGGATATTCTGCACCCCACTATGATGCGTGCCAAGTCATATTTGATTTTGAAGAAATATTGAAAATGAAAAATCCCTCTATACCCCCTCTGACGACTTGACAATGATTTCTGTTGACGAATTATTGTTATTCAGATGTTCATGGATACTTTGCACCCCACCATGATGCGTGCCAAGTCATATTAGATTTTTGAAGAAATATTGAAAATGAAAAATCCCTCTATACCCCCTCTATCGACCCGACAATGACATCTGTTGACAAATTATTGTTACTCAGATGGAAATGGATTTTCTGCACCCCACCATGATGTGTGCCAAGTCATATTAGATTTTTGAAGAAATTTTGAAAATGAAAAATCCCTCTATACCCCCTCCAGCGACCCGTCAATGATTTCTGTCGACAAATTATTGTTATTCAGATGGAAATGGATATTCTGCACCCCACCATGATGTGTGCCAAGTCATATTAGATTTTTGAAGAAATATTGAAAATGAAAAATCCCTCTATACCCCCTCTATCGACCCGACAATAACATCTGTTGACAAATTATTGTTATTCAGATGGAAATGGATTTTCTGCACCCCACCATGATGTGTGCCAAGTCATATTAGATTTTTGAAGAAATTTTGAAAATGAAAAATCCCTCTATACCCCCTCCAGCGACCCGTCAATGATTTCTGTCGACAAATTATTGTTATTCAGATGGAAATGGATATTCTGCACCCCACCATGATGTGTGCCAAGTCATATTAGATTTTTGAAGAAATATTGAAAATGAAAAATCCCTCTATACCCCCTTTATCGACCCGACAATGACATCTGTTGACAAATTATTGTTATTCAGATGGAAATGGATTTTCTGCACCCCACCATGATGTGTGCCAAGTCATATTTGATTTTGAGGTAATTTTGAAAATGAAAAATCCCTCTATACCCCCTCTGATGACCCGACAATGATTTCTGTTGACCAATTATTGTTATTGAGATGGAAATGGATATTCTGTACCCCACCATGATGCGTGTCAAGTCATATTTGATTTATGAAGTCAATTTGAAAACGAAAAATCCCTCTATACCCCCTCTAACGACCCGACAATGATTTCTGTTGACGAATTATCGTTATTCAGATGGAAATGAATATTCTGCACCCCACCATGTTGCGTGCCAAGTCATATTTGATTCAGAGGTAATTTTGAAAATGAAAAATCCCTCTATACCGCCTCTGACGAACCGACAATGACTTCTGTTGACCAATTATTGTTATTGAGATAGAAATGGATATTCTGTACCCCACCATGATGCGTGCCAAGCCATATTTGATTTTTAAAGTCAATTTGAAAATAAAAAATCCCTCTATACCCCCTCTAACGACCCGACAATGATTTCTGTTGACAAATTATTGTTATTCAGATGAAAATGGATATTCTGCACCCTACCATGAAGCGTGCCAAGTCATATTAGATTTTTGAAGTCATTTTGAAAATGAGAAATCCCTCTATACCCCCTTCAACGACCCGTCAATGATTTCTGTTGCCGAATTATTGTTATTCAGATGGAAATGGATATTCTGCACCCCACCATGATGCGTGCCAAGTCATATTTGATTTTGAGGTAATTTTGAAAATGAAAAATCCCTCTATACCCCCTCTGACGACCCGACAATGATTTCTGTTGACAAATTATTGTTATTGAGATGGAAATGGATATTCTGCACCCCACCATGATGCGTGCCAAGTCATATTAGATTTTTGAAGAAATATTGAAAATGAAAAATCCCTCTATACCCCCTCTGACGACCCGACAATAATTTCTTTTGACGAATTATTGCTATTCAGATGTTCATGGATACTTTGCACCCCACCATGATGCGTGCCAAGACATATTAGATTTTTGAAGAAATATTGAAAATGAAAAATCCCTCTATACCCCCTCTATCGACCCGACAATGACATCTGTTGACAAATTATTGTTACTCAGATGGAAATGGATTTTCTGCACCCCACCATGATGTGTGCCAAGTCATATTAGATTTTTGAAGAAATTTTGAAAATGAAAAATCCCTCTATACCCCCTCCAACGACCCGTCAATGATTTCTGTCTACAAATTATTGTTATTCAGATGGATATGGATATTCTGCACCCCACTATGATGCGTGCCAAGTCATATTTGATTTTGAGGTAATTTTGAAAATGAAAAATCCCTCTATACCCCCTCTGACGAACCGACAATGATTTCTGTTGACCAATTATTGTTATTGAGATGGAAATGGATATTCTGTACCCCACCATGATGCGTGCCAAGTCATATTTGATTTATGAAGTCAATTTGAAAACGAAAAATCCCTCTATACCCCCTCTAACGACCCGACAATGATTTCTGTTGACGAATTATCGTTATTCAGATGGAAATGAATATTCTGCACCCCACCATGTTGCGTGCCAAGTCATATTTGATTCAGAGGTAATTTTGAAAATGAAAAATCCCTCTATACCCCCTCTGACGACCCGACAATGATTTCTGTTGACCAATTAATGTTATTGAGATGGAAATGGATATTCTGTACCCCACCATGATGCGTGCCAAGTCATATTTGATTTCTAAAGTCAATTTGAAAATGAAAAATCCCTCTATACCCCCTCTATCGACCCGACAATGACATCTGTTGACAAATTATTGTTATTCAGATGGAAATGGATATTCTGCACCCCACCATGATGTGTGCCAAGTCATATTAGATTTTTGAAGAAATTTTGAAAATGAAAAATCCCTTTATACCCCCTCCAACGACCCGTCAATGATTTATGTCGACAAATTATTGTTATTCAGATGGAAATGGATATTCTGCACCCCACTATGATGCGTGCCAAGTCATATTTGATTTTGAAGAAATATTGAAAATGAAAAATCCCTCTATACCCCCTCTGACGACTTGACAATGATTTCTGTTGACGAATTATTGATATTCAGATGTTCATGGATACTTTGCACCCCTCCATGATGCGTGCCAAGTCATATTAGATTTTTGAAGAAATATTGAAAATGAAAAATCCCTCTATACTCCCTTCAACGACCCGTCAATGATTTCTGTTGCCGAATTATTGTTATTCAGATTGAAATGGATATTCTGCACCCCACCATGATGCGTGCCAAGTCATATTTGATTTTTGAAGAAATATTGAAAATGAAAAATCCCTCTATACCCCCTCTATCGACCCGACAATGACATCTGTTGACAAATTATTGTTACTCAGATTGAAATGGATTTTCTGCACCCCACCATGATGTGTGCCAAGTCATATCAGATTTTTGAAGAAATTTTGAAAATGAAAAATTCCTCTATACCCCCTCCAGCGACCCGTCAATGATTTCTGTCGACAAATTATTGTTATTCAGATGGAAATGGATATTCTGCACCCCACCATGATGAGTGCCAAGTCATATTAGATTTTTGAAGAAATTTTGAAAATGAAAAATCCCTCTATACCCCCTCCAACGACCCGTCAATGATTTCTGTCGAAAAATTATTGTTATTCAGATGGTAATAGATATTCTGCACCCCACTATGATGCGTGCCAAGTCATATTTGATTTTGAAGAAATATTGAAAATGAAAAATCCCTCTATACCCCCTCTGACGACTTGACAATGATATCTGATGACGAATTATTGTTTTTCAGATGTTCATGGATACTTTGCACCCCACCATGATGCGTGCCAAGTCATATTAGATTTTTGAAGAAATATTGAAAATGAAAAATCCCTCTATACCCCCTCTATCGACCCGACAATGACATCTGTTGACAAATTATTGTTACTCAGATGGAAATGGATTTTCTGCACCCCACCATGATGTGTGCCAAGTCATATTAGATTTTTGAAGAAATTTTGAAAATGAAAAATCCCTCTATACCCCCTCCAACGACCCGTCAATGATTTCTGTCTACAAATTATTGTTATTCAGATGGAAATGGATATTCTGCACCCCACTATGATGCGTGCCAAGTCATATTTGATTTTGAGGTAATTTTGAAAATGAAAAATCCCTCTATACCCCCTCTGACGACCCGACAATGACATCTGTTGACAAATTATTGTTATTCAGATGAAAATGGATATTCTGCACCCTTCCATGAAGCGTGCCAAGTCATATTAGATTTTTGAAGTCATTTTGAAAATGAAAAATCCCTCTATACTCCCTTCAACGACCCGTCAATGATTTCTGTTGCCGAATTATTGTTATTCAGATGGAAATGGATATTCTGCACCCCACCATGATGCGTGCCAAGTCATATTTGATTTTGAGGTAATTTTGAAAATGAAAAATCCCTCTATACCACCTCTGACGACCCGACAATGATTTCTGTTGACAAATTATTGTTATTGAGATGGAAATGGATATTCTGTACCCCACCATGATGCGTGCCAAGTCATATTAGACTTTTGAAGAAATATTGAAAATGAAAAATCCCTCTATACCCCCTCTGACGACCCGACAATAATTTCTGTTGACGAATTATTGCTATTCAGATGTTCATGGATACTTTGCACCCCACCATGATGCGTGCCAAGTCATATTAGATTTTTGAAGAAATATTGAAAATGAAAAATCCCTCTATACCCCCTCTATCGACCCGACAATGACATCTGTTGACAAATTATTGTTATTCAGATGGAAATGGATTTTCTGCACCCCACCATGATGTGTGCCAAGTCATATTTGATTTTGAGGTAATTTTGAAAATGAAAAATCCCTCTATACCCCCTCTGACGACTCGACAATGATTTCTGTTGACCAATTATTGTTATTGAGATGGAAATGGATATTCTGTACCCCACCATGATGCGTGCCAAGTCATATTTGATTTATGAAGTCAATTTGAAAACGAAAAATCCCTCTATACCCCCTCTAACGACCCGACAATGATTTCTGTTGACGAATTATCGTTATTCAGATGGAAATGAATATTCTGCACCCCACCATGTTGCGTGCCAAGTCATATTTGATTCAGAGGTAATTTTGAAAATGAAAAATCCCTCTATACCCCCTCTGACGACCCGACAATGATTTCTGTTGACTAATTATTGTTATTGAGATGGAAATGGATATTCTGCACCCCACCATGATGCGTGCCAAGTCATATTTGATTTTGAGGTAATTTTGAAAATGAAAAATCCCTCTATACCACCTCTGACGACCCGAAAATGATTTCTGTTGACAAATTATTGTTATTGAGATGGAAATGGATATTCTGTACCCCACCATGATGCGTGCCAAGTCATATTAGACTTTTGAAGAAATATTGAAAATGAAAAATCCCTCTATACCCCCTCTGACGACCCGACAATAATTTCTGTTGACGAATTATTGCTATTCAGATGTTCATGGATACTTTGCACCCCACCATGATGCGTGCCAAGTCATATTAGATTTTTGAAGAAATATTGAAAATGAAAAATCCCTCTATACCCCCTCTATCGACCCGACAATGACATCTGTTGACAAATATTGTTATTCAGATGGAAATGGATTTTCTGCACCCCACCATGATGTGTGCCAAGTCATATTTGATTTTGAGGTAATTTTGAAAATGAAAAATCCCTCTATACCCCCTCTGACGACTCGACAATGATTTCTGTTGACCAATTATTGTTATTGAGATGGAAATGGATATTCTGTACCCCACCATGATGCGTGCCAAGTCATATTTGATTTATGAAGTCAATTTGAAAACGAAAAATCCCTCTATACCCCCTCTATCGACCCGACAATGACATCTGTTGACAAATTATTGTTATTCAGATGGAAATGGATATTCTGCACCCCACCATGATGTGTGCCAAGTCATATTAGATTTTTGAAGAAATTTTGAAAATGAAAAATCCCTTTATACCCCCTCCAACGACCCGTCAATGATTTATGCCGACAAATTATTATTATTCAGATGGAAATGGATATTCTGCACCCCACTATGATGCGTGCCAAGACATATTTGATTTTGAAGAAATATTGAAAATGAAAAATCCCTCTATACCCCCTCTGACGACTTGACAATGATTTCTGTTGACGAATTATTGATATTCAGATGTTCATGGATACTTTGCACCCCACCATGATGCGTGCCAAGTCATATTAGATTTTTGAAGAAATATTGAAAATGAAAAATCCCTCTATACCCCCTCTATCGACCCGACAATGACATTTGTTGACAAATTATTGTTATTCAGATGGAAATGGATATTCTGCACCCCACCATGATGTGTGCCAAGTCATATTAGATTTTTGAAGAAATTTTGAAAATTAAAAATCCCTCTATACCCCCTCTATCGACCCGACAATGACATTTGTTGACAAATTATTGTTATTCAGATGGAAATGGATATTCTGTACCCCACCATGATGCGTGCCAAGTCATATTTGGTTTATGAAGTCATTTTGAAAACGAAAAATCCCTCTATACCCCCTCTAACGACCCGACAATGATTTCTGTTGACGAATTATCGTTATTCAGATGGAAATGAATATTCTGCACCCCACCATGTTGCGTGCCAAGTCATATTTGATTCAGAGGTAATTTTGAAAATGAAAAATCCCTCTATACCGCCTCTGACGACCCGACAATGATTTCTGTTGACCAATTATTGTTATTGAGATAGAAATGGATATTCTGTACCCCACCATGATGCGTGCCAAGTCATATTTGATTTTTAAAGTCAATTTGAAAATAAAAAATCCCTCTATACCCCCTCTAACGACCCGACAATGATTTCTGTTGACGAATTATTGTTATTCAGATGGAAATGGATATTCTGCGCCCTACCATGAAGCGTGCCAAGTCATATTAGATTTTTGAAGTCATTTTGAAAATGAGAAATCCCTCTATACCTCCTTCAACGACCCGTCAATGATTTCTGTTGCCGAATTATTGTTATTCAGATGGAAATGGATATTCTGCACCCCACCATGATGCGTGCCAAGTCATATTTGATTTTGAGGTAATTTTGAAAATGAAAAATCCCTCTATACCCCCTCTGACGACCCGACAATGATTTCTGTTGACAAATTATTGTTATTGAGATGGAAATGGATATTCTGCACCCCACCATGATGCGTGCCAAGTCATATTAGATTTTTGAAGAAATATTGAAAATGAAAAATCCCTCTATACCCCCTCTGACGACTTGACAATCATTTCTGTTGACGAATTATTGTTATTCAGATGTTCATGGATACTTTGCACCCCACCATGATGCGTGCCAAGTCATATTAGATTTTTGAAGAAATATTGAAAATGAAAAATCCCTCTATACCCCCTCTATCGACCCGACAATGACATCTGTTGACAAATTATTGTTATTCAGATGGAAATAGATATTCTGCACCCCACCATGATGTGTGCCAAGTCATATTAGATTTTTGAAGAAATTTTGAAAATGAAAAATCCCTCTATACCCCCTCCAGCGACCCGTCAATGATTTCTGTCGACAAATTATTGTTATTCAGATGGAAATGGATATTCTGCACCCCACCATGATGTGTACCAAGTCATATTAGATTTTTGAAGAAATTTTGAAAATGAAAAATCCCTCTATACCCCCTCCAACGACCCGTCAATGATTTCTGTCGAAAAATTATTGTTATTCAGATGGTAATGGATATTCTGCACCCCACTATGATGCGTGCCAAGTCATATTTGATTTTGAAGAAATATTGAAAATGAAAAATCCCTCTATACCCCCTCTGACGACTTGACAATGATTTCTGTTGACGAATTATTGTTATTCAGATGTTCATGGATACTTTGCACCCCACCATGATGCGTGCCAAGTCATATTAGATTTTTGAAGAAATATTGAAAATGAAAAATCCCTCTATACCCCCTCTATCGACCCGACAATGACATCTGTTGACAAATTATTGTTACTCAGATGGAAATGGATTTTCTGCACCCCACCATGATGTGTGCCAAGTCATATTAGATTTTTGAAGAAATTTTGAAAATGAAAAATCCCTCTATACCCCCTCCAGCGACCCGTCAATGATTTCTGTCGACAAATTATTGTTATTCAGATGGAAATGGATATTCTGCACCCCACCATGATGTGTGCCAAGTCATATTAGATTTTTGAAGAAATATTGAAAATGAAAAATCCCTCTATACCCCCTCTATCGACCCGACAATGACATCTGTTGACAAATTATTGTTATTCAGATGGAAATGGATTTTCTGCACCCCACCATGATGTGTGCCAAGTCATATTAGATTTTTGAAGAAATTTTGAAAATGATAAATCCCTCTATACCCCCTCCAGCGACCCGTCAATGATTTCTGTCGACAAATTATTGTTATTCAGATGGAAATGGATATTCTGCACCCCACCATGATGTGTGCCAAGTCATATTAGATTTTTGAAGAAATATTGAAAATGAAAAATCCCTCTATACCCCCTTTATCGACCCGACAATGACATCTGTTGACAAATTATTGTTATTCAGATGGAAATGGATTTTCTGCACCCCACCATGATGTGTGCCAAGTCATATTTGATTTTGAGGTAATTTTGAAAATGAAAAATCCCTCTATACCCCCTCTGATGACCCGACAATGATTTCTGTTGACCAATTATTGTTATTGAGATGGAAATGGATATTCTGTACCCCACCATGATGCGTGTCAAGTCATATTTGATTTATGAAGTCAATTTGAAAACGAAAAATCCCTCTATACCCCCTCTAACGACCCGACAATGATTTCTGTTGACGAATTATCGTTATTCAGATGGAAATGAATATTCTGCACCCCACCATGTTGCGTGCCAAGTCATATTTGATTCAGAGGTAATTTTGAAAATGAAAAATCCCTCTATACCGCCTCTGACGAACCGACAATGACTTCTGTTGACCAATTATTGTTATTGAGATAGAAATGGATATTCTGTACCCCACCATGATGCGTGCCAAGCCATATTTGATTTTTAAAGTCAATTTGAAAATAAAAAATCCCTCTATACCCCCTCTAACGACCCGACAATGATTTCTGTTGACAAATTATTGTTATTCAGATGAAAATGGATATTCTGCACCCTACCATGAAGCGTGCCAAGTCATATTAGATTTTTGAAGTCATTTTGAAAATGAGAAATCCCTCTATACCCCCTTCAACGACCCGTCAATGATTTCTGTTGCCGAATTATTGTTATTCAGATGGAAATGGATATTCTGCACCCCACCATGATGCGTGCCAAGTCATATTTGATTTTGAGGTAATTTTGAAAATGAAAAATCCCTCTATACCCCCTCTGACGACCCGACAATGATTTCTGTTGACAAATTATTGTTATTGAGATGGAAATGGATATTCTGCACCCCACCATGATGCGTGCCAAGTCATATTAGATTTTTGAAGAAATATTGAAAATGAAAAATCCCTCTATACCCCCTCTGACGACTTGACAATGATTTCTGTTGACGAATTATTGTTATTCAGATGTTCATGGATACTTTGCACCCCACCATGATGCGTGCCAAGTCATATTAGATTTTTTAAGAAATATTGAAAATTAAAAATCCCTCTATACCCCCTCTATCGACCCGACAATGACATCTGTTGACAAATTATTGTTATTCAGATGGAAATAGATATTCTGCACCCCACCATGATGTGTGCCAAGTCATATTAGATTTTTGAAGAAATTTTGAAAATGAAAAATGCCTCTATACCCCCTCCAGCGACCCGTCAATGATTTTTGTCGACAAATTATTGTTATTCAGATGGAAATGGATATTCTGCACCCCACCATGATGTGTGCCAAGTCATATTAGATTTTTGAAGAAATTTTGAAAATGAAAAATCCCTCTATACCCCCTCCAACGACCCGTCAATGATTTCTGTCGAAAAATTATTGTTATTCAGATGGTAATAGATATTCTGCACCCCACTATGATGCGTGCCAAGTCATATTTGATTTTGAAGAAATATTGAAAATGAAAAATCCCTCTATACCCCCTCTGACGACTTGACAATGATTTCTGTTGACGAATTATTGTTATTCAGATGTTCATGGATACTTTGCACCCCACCATGATGCGTGCCAAGTCATATTAGATTTTTGAAGAAATATTGAATATGAAAAATCCCTCTATACCCCCTCTATCGACCCGACAATGACATCTGTTGACAAATTATTGTTACTCAGATGGAAATGGATTTTCTGCACCCCACCATGATGTGTGCCAAGTCATATCAGATTTTTGAAGAGATTTTGAAAATGAAAATTACCTCTATACCCCCTCTATCGACCCGACAATGACATCTGTTGACAAATTATTGTTATTCAGATGGAAATGGATATTCTGCACCCCACCATGATGTGTGCCAATTCATATTAGATTTTTGAAGAAATTTTGAAAATGAAAAATCCCTCTATACCCCCTCCAGCGACCCGTCAATGATTTCTGTCGACAAATTATTGTTATTCAGATGGAAATGGATATTCTGCACCCCACCATGATGAGTGCCAAGTCATATTAGATTTTTGAAGAAATTTTGAAAATGAAAAATCCCTCTATACCCCCTCCAACGACCCGTCAATGATTTCTTTCGAAAAATTATTGTTATTCAGATGGTAATAGATATTCTGCACCCCACTATGATGCGTGCCAAGTCATATTTGATTTTGAAGAAATATTGAAAATGAAAAATCCCTCTATACCCCCTCTGACGAATTGACAATGATTTCTGTTGACGAATTATTGTTTTTCAGATGTTCATGGACACTTTGCACCCCACCATGATGCGTGCCAAGTCATATTTGATTTTGAGGTAATTTTGAAAATGATAAATCCTTCTATACCCCCTCTGACGACCCGACAATGATTTCTGTTGACCAATTATTGTTATTGAGATGGAAATGGATATTCTGTACCCCACCATGATGCGTGCCAAGTCATATTTGATTTATGAAGTCAATTTGAAAACGAAAAATCCCTCTATACCCCCTCTAACGACCCGACAATGATTTCTGTTGACGAATTATCGTTATTCAGATGGAAATGAATATTCTGCACCCCACCATGTTGCGTGCCAAGTCATATTTGATTCAGAGGTAATTTTGAAAATGAAAAATCCCTCTATACCCCCTCTGACGACCCGACAATGATTTCTGTTGACCAATTATCGTTATTGAGATGGAAATGGATATTCTGTACCCCACCATGATGCGTGCCAAGTCATATTTGATTTTTAAAGTCAATTTGAAAATAAAAAATCCCTCTATACCCCCTCTAACGACCCGACAATGATTTCTGTTGACAAATTATTGTTATTCAGATGAAAATGGATATTCTGCACCCTACCATGAAGCGTGCCAAGTCATATTAGATTTTTGAAGTCATTTTGAAAATGAAAAATCCCTCCATACACCCTTCAACGACCCGTCAATGATTTCTGTTGCCGAATTATTGTTATTCAGATGGAAATGGATATTCTGCACCCCACCATGATGCGTGCCAAGTCATATTTGATTTTGAGGTGATTTTGAAAATGAAAAATTCCTCTATACCCCCTCTGACGACCCGACAATGATTTCTGTTGACAAATTATTGTTATTGAGATGGAAATGGATATTCTGCACCCCACCATGATGCGTGCCAAGTCATACTAGATTTTTGAAGAAATATTGAAAATGAAAAATCCCTCTATACCCCCTCTGACGACTTGACAATGATTTCTGTTGACGAATTATTGTTATTCAGATGTTCATGGATACTTTGCACCCCACCATGATGCGTGCCAAGTCATATTAGATTTTTGAAGAAATATTGAAAATGAAAAATCCCTCTATACCCCCTCTATCGACCCGACAATGACATCTGTTGACAAATTATTGTTATTCAGATGGAAATGGATATTCTGCACCCCACCATGATGTGTGCCAAGTCATATTAGATTTTTGAAGAAATTTTGAAAATGAAAAATCCCTTTATACCCCCTCCAACGACCCGTCAATGATTTATGTCGACAAATTATTGTTATTCAGATGGAAATGGATATTCTGCACCCCACTATGATGCGTGCCGAGTCATATTTGATTTTGAAGAAATATTGAAAATGAAAAATCCCTCTATACCCCCTCTGACGACTTGACAATGATTTCTGTTGACGAATTATTGATATTCAGATGTTCATGGATACTTTGCACCCCACCATGATGCGTGCCAAGTCATATTAGATTTTTGAAGAAATATTGAAAATGAAAAATCCCTCTATCCCCCTCTATCGACCCGACAATGACATTTGTTGACAAATTATTGTTATTCAGATGGAAATGGATATTCTGCACCCCACCATGATGTGTGCCAAGTCATATTAGATTTTTGAAGAAATTTTGAAAATGAAAAATCCCTCTATACCCCCTCCAGCGACCCGTCAATGATTTCTGTCGACAAATTATTGTTATTCAGATGGAAATGGATATTCTGCACCCCACCATGATGTGTGCCAAGTCATATTAGATTTTTGAACAAATTTTGAAAATGAAAAATCCCTCTATACCCCCTCCAACGACCCGTCAATGATTTCTGTCGAAAAATTATTGTTATTCAGATAGTAATAGATATTCTGCACCCCACTATGATGTGTGCCAAGTCATATTTGATTTTGAAGAAATATTGAAGATGAAAAATCCCTCTATACCACCTCTGACTACTTGACAATGATTTCTGTTGACGAATTATTTTTATTCAGATGTTCATGGATACTTTGCACCCCACCATGATGCGTGCCAAGTCATATTAGATTTTTGAAGAAATATTGAAAATGAAAAATCCCTCTATACCCCCTCTATCGACCCGACAATTACATCTGTTGACAAATTATTATTATTCAGATGGAAATGGATATTCTGCACCCCACCATGATGTGTGCCAAGTCATATTAGATTTTTGAAGAAATTTTGAAAATGAAAAATCCCTCTATACCCCCTCCAGCGACCCGTCAATGATTTCTGTCGACAAATTATTGTTATTCAGATGGAAATGGATATTCTGCACCCCACCATGATGTGTGCCAAGTCATATTAGATTTTTGAAGAAATATTGAAAATGAAAAATCCCTCTATACCCCCTCTATCGACCCGACAATGACATCTGTTGACAAATTATTGTTATTCAGATGGAAATGGATTTTCTGCACCCCACCATGATGTGTGCCAAGTCATATTTGATTTTGAGGTAATTTTGAAAATGAAAAATCCCTCTATACCCCCTCTAACGACCCGACAATGATTTCTGTTGACAAATTATTGTTATTCAGATGAAAATGGATATTCTGCACCCTACCATGAAGCGTGCCTAGTCATATTAGATTTTTGAAGTCATTTTGAAAATAAAAAATCCCTCCATACACCCTTCAACGACCCGTCAATGATTTCTGT